>VZSZ01005268.1:142004-206384 GCA_013398815.1 Ibidorhyncha struthersii | reverse complement strand
TAAGACTTGTCCCCCAGACCCCTCACCAGCACCGTTGCCCTTCTCTGGACACGCTCCAGCACCTCAATGTCTTTCTTGTAGTGAGGGGCCCAGAACGGAACACAGTACTCGAGGTGGGGTCTCACCAGTCCCGAGTACAGGGGGATGATCATTTCCTGAGTCCTGCTCACCACGCTATTCCTGATACAGACCAGGATGCCGTTGGCCTTCTTGGCCACCTGAGCACACTGACGGCTCATATCCAGCCAGCTGTCCACCAACACCCCCAGGTCCTTTTCCATCCACTCTTCCCCAGGCCTAACTGCATGGTGTTGTTGTGACCCAAGTGCAGGACCCAGCACTTGGCCTTGTTGAATCTCATACCATTGGCCTTGGTCCATCGATCCAGCCTGTCCAAATCCCAAAAACCTTTATACTTCTTTCATAGAACAAGAAGAAAACAATGTTAAACTTGGAATTTTTTTAAACAAAAGAATATTCTGGTTGTAGAAACTGCTTTACTTTTTTTTGTCCACCTTGAGCGTATAGACAGATTTTTAAAGGCATTTAGATGCCTAAACTCTGTTATGCCTGTAAGGGAGAGTTATTGCGTATTTTATAAACCTATTCTTAGATTTCCTTTCTGCTAAAATAACAGACTCAGTTGGATAGCTATGAGCAATTATTCCTTGCTGAGTTTAGAAAAAGGCTCTCGTCCAATATCTGCAGTTTTCAGAGAGTGTCCAATCCATGCTTTCTGTCACTATTACAGACGTATTCAAACTGGGACGCAGTTTTTTCAGGCAGACTGGTGTCATTGATTGTCACCTTGTAATGGTATACAAGGGACTGTTACAAAAGGCACATAATAGAGGAGCAGATTTATTCTAAGTGCTATAAAAGAACTTCCAAATTCCAAATATGATCTGACGTTTAAGTCTTTAGGATTCCTCATACTTGTCATGCATATCTGACAAACTAGTCTGATCAGTACTACTACAAATATACTTTCCCCTGGTTTTCCATGCATGTTTCTTTATCAAAAATAACCTTGAATTAGTTTGTTAACAAAGACAACTCTAGAATCACTTTTGTGGTAAGCTGATTATTTATTCAGGATAGGTAATACTATTTATCCTTGCAACAATGGACAGTTGTAACTGAATTTGGGCAGAAAGAAAAAAATGTATTATGTCAATTTGAACTTAAAAAAATCTTTGGCTAGATAATAAGGCTTTGGCTACACCCATAAACTAAATATGTATAGGACTCCTACATAGCACTAAAGCCAACTGGCATGGAAAATTTAAATCCTTTTGCCCTTCAAGCCAGGGTGGCAGTATCCAAAATGACTATTTGCTTATGTGTGTCTGCTTCATACTACCTTACAGTCTGTGACTGGAAGTGGGTTTGGGGAGTTCTGGTCAGCTCAGGGCAAAAATAACTAATTCAGGAATTGTAAATGAACTCTTTTCAGCAACTCAGAACACTCCCTTGCAGTGCTTAATTGCTAACAATGATGTAATAAAAGACCCACATCAATTATCTAGAAGCAACTTTGATTCTTACATTTTATTTTTTTAACTGGTTGACTTTTCAGTCAGATAATAATGCTCTAACACATTTTTGCTCTTATGCTTTTTGCAATTTTTTTTGTCTAAAATAACAACTGGAAGAAACCACCTCAGAATAAGAAATTCCATAGTTTTTTCTCTCATTTTTCATACAGCTACTTACATTGACTATCAGTAGGTCTTGAAGTTTCCGTTTCACTGCAAAAACTCTGCTGTTTGAACTAAAAGATAACAATATGGGAAGGAAATCAACAAATTCTCTACAGCAGTAAACAATCCTACTGTCTCTCCAGTTCCAGAAGATAATTTTCCTTTCTAGTGCTGGTTTTGGTACTCATTTAACCTGATGGTAATTGATTTTTTTTTTTATCTCTCTTTTCAATCGTTTCCAGTTGGTTTCAAAAATTAACACTTTTAATGTACTTCTCTCTCAGTTTCCACCTTGTTCCCACTCCTTCACATTTTCCTTTCTAGCTTCTTGTCAAAGTCAATTTGCCCCACCAGCTGATCTACTCCCTTTCATCAGATTCTGCGCTGTCACTGTTTGCTCAGCTACTTTCTTCATTCACAAGCCTTATTTTCCTGTCAGTCCCATCACCTTCCTTGTCACTTTCTTCTTTTGAACCGAATGCCTTTTTTCAGCAAACATTTTGCAGTCTTCCCTGTATTTCCTTCATGTTCCAAGTTCTTCCTTCCCCTTCCCTAGTTTCACAGTCCTGGTATCAGTATGACTTTAACCAGTGAATTCCCTTCTCAACAAGATATTTGTTTCCACTGCATTTGAATCAGATTATTTATCTGCCAAAAATCTGTGCTGTCTGATGCCACCACTGTTACAGAGGGAAGACCACCCTAGTTTTCACTGATGGTACGCAGACTATAGTATGAATTCCAGCTCAGCAAAGGACATCTAAGAATAGTAGTTTTGGAAAAAAAGTCTAGAGGGAAGGTTTGAACTTGGACCCATGTTAAGCAGGAAGCATAATCAGTTACCTGACTGTAAAGGTGTGGGCAGAGTTTAGTCATAACAAGGAGAATCTGAAAAGAAAGGATTCTTCAGAAGTTTTAAGTGACAAAATCAACTTTCTAATAAATAAACGTACTCAAAATTATGTAATTGGGCATAGTTAGACATTTGCAGTGGAGAAAAAAAAGACATTGCAAGTCACTAGAATTGCAGTTTTTCAACCAGTGAAACCTCTTCATAACAAAACTTGACTGATGATCCCACAAGAGCAGAAGTAAATGCAAAATATGTAAAAGTTTGGGAATTAATGTGTATTTTCTTTAGTCTCTCTTTCAGATATAGTTGAATCATTATGACTGAACATTTCCAAATAAATAATTGAATTGTAATTAATTCTACAGCTGATACTCAGTGATTTTTTAGCCTAAATAACTCAATTTTGGCAAGAATGAAGCTTGTTATCATTAATGGAATGTCCAGGAATCCTTAATTACAGGGGACACTGCCAACACCATTGAACATCTGATGGTAGAAAATATTAAGCTCCTTTCAAGACATTTATTACTATTCAGGAATTATTCAGGATACACAGTCTTATTCGATATGTACTCAAGAAAGATACTTTTGCTCAATTTTAATAACTGTGTGAAATGTGATATCGTAATAAAGGATTTCTGTTAAACTTGAGATGTCATATACACTTAAAATCAGCACGTTTCAAGAAAAATAGTGTGCAAGACAGTAGAAAATGAAATAACTTTTACCCCCTGCAGTGATTAAATTTACAGCAAATATTGAAGAAAATACTATAAACACAGGTTTGACCTGTAAGTAGAAGCAATTGGGGCAGAACTAAAATGAGACCCTCAGATGCTCACTGTACTCCTAATAGTCTTACTATCCACTGTTCTTGTACACAATATTTTTGCATGCAGGAGGAGAAGGAGAAAGCAGGAAGTAAATCAGTTACTGTAATATATGCATCACAATCTAGTTAAAAAAAAAAAAAGAAGAAGAAACATATGTTTCTTGTGCAGGTATAAAATTCAAAAGGATTATAAAACTATCAAAGAATCTGTAATGAAGTGCAGATTAAAGAGCGCAGTCTTCTTGTTACAGCATATGTTCTGAACTTTCATGAGATTGTATTGTATAAAACTAGTCATGTACTCATGAAAACAAGGAGATTGAAAGCACCTGCAAAAGAAGTGTTCTCTTTATGTTCTGAAAGGTACAGCCTGCAGAAGAGAAAGAAAGTAGCATTAACATGCCATGAGTTGTAGAATCAGACTGATGCATAAGCATCCAGTTCTCTGCAACTGAAAGCCACTTTGACTGAAGGTCATTATGACCAAGATATAGGTCTCAACTGTTCTCAGAATTTCATTTGGTAGAAACAGTGCCAACCCCATCAAATATAATTTTATTTTGATCAGCACTAAAAGGAAAGGACTCATTTCAGATATCTCATTCTTTTCCAGACCTTTTATGTAGGATTAATTTCAATTACAGATGGAAGGATCTGCCAGTCCTTGATTACTGTGTCTAAACACATGCCCTCTTGTACTTCTATGCTAACTAGATACAATATAGCTGTCTAGAAAAAAAAAAAAAAGTTATTTACTGAGCAGGTTATGGATATTGGGATAAAATCCAGGTGTCAGTAGCATATGTACATCAGAATGTCGTTCTTCATTTTATTATCATCACACACCACTTAGGAAGATGCTACAACAGCTGAGTTTCTAACTAATATCAGTGCTTTGTCCAAACTTACATGACCATAATTGGAACTGTGTGATGTGTGATTTATAGCAACTGATCATAAATTATAGGAAAATAATATATAAATACATTGCAATCCAACCATGAGAAAAATATGAGCTAAAAAGATATGAAAGATAATAGCTTTGTTATGTATGAATCATTAGAAATTCAGAGTCCTCTTGTACACACTTCCATATGGATACAAATTAATACCTTCAAATTATTATACAATCTGTGAAAAGAAAATAGGAACCCGCCTTAACTCTTTCAGACAACCAGTACATTATTATCTCTCATGACTTAGTGGGTGTTTCATCAACATCTGTCACCATTTATGAAAGCAAAGGACAGCCGGCAGTCAGATAATCAACAGAACTGCATGTTCTCCCAGACAGATACTGGATCTGATAGTCAGACTTGGAAGAAATTTAGAAACGTTTTGTTTCTGATGAATGTTCATTTGGATATTCATCTGGACGAGACATCTCTTCATTTCAACTTAGTTGTCATTTGATGAAATTGCTTTGTCCACAGGCAAAGAACAAGCCCAATTATAAACTAATCATGTCAAAGAGCAGGAATATCTATGATACTCATAAATGTTGATAACCAGAGACTGACCTTGCAGAAAACACGTGTTAAATACAAACATTTTCATGATGCCATTTCAGACCAATTTTGGTTAACATCAGAGTGGAAGACCACAAGAGTGGGATTCTTCTATGCCTATATTAATAGGTACGTTCCATCTCCCAAAGTATACAAGGGTATCCGAGATGTGGGGCTGATAGTTACAATACAGGTCTTACAGGAAGTCACCATTCTTCTAGACTGACAATAAGAAGATAAGCAGGATACCTGACAGTGCCTGAAATCACCCTTAGCATCTGTATGTAGGCAACTGAACATAGTGTGTGTCTACATTTAAGAGATGAGTGCTGCTGCTATTTTACCAGGAGAGTGATTCCATGGCTGGGATGCACAGAACATCAGAAAGGCCCTAGGGATTTGTTCATTCCCCAGGGGGATTCATCCCTTTCCCTAGTTTCTCCCCTGCTGTGTGGTTCTACATGCCAGGTACTTTTTACAGTATTACGGGAAAGGCCTCCCTCTGTAGCTTGTTGGTCTATGCATCAAGGTGTCTATTGCAAAAACACATGAGGAATGTGGGAATCTGTATTCTGTTAGAAACAGAAAATTTAAGAATTAGAAAATTTAAGGTGCTGCTTATGAAATTAGAATACTTACTCAGGAAACGGCAGAGACTGAGCGCACAAGCAGATGTACTAGAAAAAAATAAAAAATAATTAAAACAAAAACAAAAACAAAAACAAAAACACCTAGCAATGATTCGTAGGGAAACCAAGTATAGCTAGGGCAGATATAAAAGCATGTATAAAACTAAACTATGTCTCATGTCCAGGTTCAAATGGATGAATCACCAAGAGGACTGCTTAAAAGCACTAAGTTTATTTTCTTTGTTCAGGAATTTCAAGAATTTCTACTTCCACTGCTAGAGAGGTCTGGCAGAAAGGTACATGGAACTCTTTGGCATCAAGGTATGAGAACAGCCAGATTAGTAGCAAAGGCTTGCAGTAATTTCTGAAGATCCTATTCATCTGAAATATTCTCATCCCAAACCAGCTCCACTTGGCAACTATTTCCGTTTGCTCTGAACTATTATTTCCCTTTGTTCAGCCCCAGGTGTTCTCTCAAGCATGTATTTTCTTGAATGAGGCTTTCCTTCTTATCTAGGTACTTAGCTTTACTGCTGTGTATGCTGACATTTCATTTCTTACTACGTTGACTGACCAGCATGATGTCTCCATACTGCCTCTACAAGTCTGAGAGATGATCAAAAACCTCGCATGCACTGAGAAGAAATGCTTCAAGGTTTTGTTGCTCATCTGGATTCTTTGGCTACCAATAAATTCAGTAGCAATCAGGAACAACGCCAGGCAGTGGAATTCGGAGATCAGTGTCGCTAAATTGTTTGAATGGTACCCAAAATATGTTTAGCCTGTACCAAACTTTGCTAGTAAATTCACAGGCACTGGATTGGGTGTGCTGTGCTGGAAATGCAGGAATTACCGGTGTCATGGGAAAGATCTGTGGACACGGGAGGCTGAATCCATTCTTGCTCCCTAGAAATTCTGTAGATAGTGCTGGGCATCTTAGCAGCTGAACACATCTTCCAGCTGAATACCATGAAGCTTCAATTTATTATTTTTTGTCTGTTAGAGGACCTTCTGTTGGAAGTTTGTCCACGTTAGCCTGGAATGCCTGCAGTTTATTCAGAAATTGAGGACTGTAGCCAAGGCTCCAAGGCAAATCTACCATGCAGACATCCCTTAATTATTGATTGTAAAGGTGCCTTTAATGCCCAAGGTCTCTAGGAACAATTGATCCCATCATTCGTGATATCTTTGAAGGTCTGAAGTTTTGAACCAGTTAGCTGTTCAGCTTTCTCCCTAGTTTGTACAATTTTTGGAGTGAGGGTGGACTCCTGTTCCCATTATCAACCTGGCACAGGCAGCAGGCAGCACTGGGGCTGTTCATGCTCTTCTTGGCTACCCAGCTCCCAGCAGTCTGGTCTGGTTGTATCTGTACAGGGGCGCTCAGCAGCAAGCTCACAGGTAACTTATCAGTTTCTGCCTGTAAGCATTTGACAGCCTATCATCTTCCTCCAAAAAAAACCAAACCAACAAACCACAATAAAAAAACAACCCCCAAAAAACCCAAGTAAAAAATCACAGCCATTTCTTTTTTAAGTTGAAAAATTATGAAATCTACATTTCAGTTGGAGGGGAGTTTACATACAGTTTCACTTAGTATTAAAACAACTGTAAAAGAATTTCCCCTGATATATTTATCTTTCAGCCATGTATATAATTTGCCTAATATACATGTATACTCCCAGAAGGCAAGGTATACACAGATTCACAAAATTACCTGGATTAAATATTGGGAATCCCTCTTGCCCCCAGAATTTTCTCCAGATGCTCTGACATAATTACATTCAGCTGAAAGTATCTATAATTGTTCTGTTGGCTAAATTGGTTTATTGCATACTTTGAAATCATTGAATATTATTCCTGTTTCTTCCTCTGTGTCAGTCCTTGATTTTACATTACTCCGTGCCAGAAACAAATTGAAATAGATGTGCTGAACACATGGATATGAAGCAGTTTGCCCAGTGATAATTGCTTCATGACAGTTTTCTATTCTTCCCATTCTTCTCCCTTTGGGACAGTTTAGTGGTTTGGACAGCATTAGTAACAGAGAGACAAAGTACTGTCTCAAGCTAGATTTTATTACTGCAGACTTGATAAAATCTAAACATTTTTGAAACAATGGTTCTCTGAATAATTAAGTGGATTCTGCAAACCTCAAAACATTACTGATTTTTACGACACTTCACATTTTTTAAAAGACCACAAAAATATTCCAGTCTTGGAGAGAATTCAGCTTTGTACTGCAGCTGAAAATATTTTGAGAGCAGGAGATACTCAGGGCAAAAGTTCTTTTTAATACATTACTTTTCAGCATCGTCAATTCATAAATAATTACATAAATGTTACATATAAATAAAAGTTTTCTTAAAAGTAACTTTTCAGCTTTTATTGGCAACTAACAGAAATATTGTAGTCATGAAATTCTCTTGTTTAGATTTCGATACAAGACAAAAAGCAATCAGTCTCTAAATAAATAAATAAATAAATACAGACCAGCTGTTAATAATTCTTGCACATCAGCTAGTCAACACTGTGTAAACCAAAAATAAATTTTGGCAGGGAACTATGAAATCTATCTAATGTAGAAAAGTTTTTTTTAAACTTATTAAAAAAAAAAGTTTTCTGTTTCACTAAGCTGTATTTTGGCAGCTTCACAGCAATTCTGTCTAGAAAGCTGAAGAGAATTCTTCAAGTGTCATGTTTGCTCTAGGTTTAGGTCTTGATAAAAATCTCATTCTGTAGATGAAGGGCTCATTTAAAAAAGAAAGGTCTTTATAAATAACACTGAAATACTTCTATTGTAAAATTTCCATCAGCAATATTTTTCTTATAATTTGGCATGGAAAGGAGAATTTGGTTCAAGTTTCATCAGGTAATGTGAGAAATTCATTATCCCTAGTAGATATAAATTCCTCAGATTTAATACAATGGAGGGTTATATGTCACATTATGGTATCTCTTAATTACAGTGAATCCACAATGAAAGGTGTTAATTTTAACATTACTTTGGTTTATTAAAAAATATTTCCAAAACAAAAAATACATCAAGAAAAGTGTCCATCTCATTATATTTTATGATACCCTACATTTATTTTTTTAATTGAACTATTTCTCTTAGTAGCTTTTTTGGTGTCTACTAAGAACTGGCACAGAAGGTTACTTCCTTAATGCTGAAATACAGCAACATATGTATGGAGATGTCTCGGGCTGAGACCTATAACAACACTGCACATGTATTGTTATGTGTATTAGAAGAACATAAATCAGAATAGATCTTATAACATTTTAACTTAAATAATTTATAAAAACAATACTTAGATGTTGGCTTTCTAGCCTTTTTTATGGTGGAAAGACTATATATTTCTTTTCTTTTCCTTTGTTTACAAATCTTATAAGAAGGTTAATCCAGTAAATGCAGAAACACAGAAACCTATACTGTGCATAGAAAGGGCTTCATAATCAAGACTTTTAAATGTTAATATGAATATTTCAATAGTTACAGAAGGGTAGATATTGAAAGTATATATCCTGGCACAAAAATATATCTCTCACTGATATATCTTTGACTAAATATCTGCATTTATTTTTTTTTAATTTATTATATTTCTGCCCCATGGCAAATTTACAATTTTGCTCAGGGAAGGAATGACAGTGCACCTCTCCAGAGAGTAATTACATATTTCTTTTAAGAGCAAGCTTTGCTAAAATATCAGCATTTCCACACAATGCTTAGAGGCAGCCAGTATATCACTGACCTTGTAAATCCAGTCTTGCCGTCACTGGTAGATCCAAAGCAGATATAACAACCTTATGGTAGACTTACTGGCACATGCTCTGCTTTCCTTGACTTTCTGTGGATGCAGAGTTACCACTTGGCTCAGTTTTCTTGGTTTTTCATCTCTTGAATGTCATGCAACAACGCTAGAGGCAGGATGCCCATAAATGCCTGTACTGTTTCTCTATGGGGACGGTGTTGTAGGGGGTAACCGTAATTAAACCAAGTGGTGTGAACATGAGCAAGCAAGTTAATCATGCAAATTTTGCACCTTTCCAACACATACCATCCTTACTATCAATCTTGACTTTATATAAACATGCTTAACTTGACAATTGTATGTGGGGTTTTTTCCTTTTTTTTTTTTTTAATATGGAAGATGGTTCCTTCTTTCTCTTACAAAATATCTGGAAATATGTCTGGGAACTCTAAAATAATTATGTATTTAGAATAATGAAACTCCTTAAGCTAGATGATCACCTTTACTTGCATTTCAGTTTAAGCCAAATATTTCAGAAAAACTGGGCCAGATTGTAAATCACACTGTTATGTTGAGACCACAGTATAATGGAAAAAATATTTTAAAAAATCACATACCTTCTGTTATACAGGCTGAATGTCTGGTCTAGGAGATGCAGATTTGGGTAGATGGTTTTTTTTCCTTCATACTGAGTCCACAGAGTAAAAATGCTGAGCACAGCCTAACTGTATTTTTAATACTGTTATTGAACATTTAGACCATGAACTATCTTAAAATACTCCTTTAAAAATAGAGAGAAAGATATAGAGCAGTTACACAATAGGCATGGAGGAAGGCTACTCATATTTAATCATCTGTTTCTCAGGTTCTTAGCACCAATAAAGAACCCACAGAAATCGCCTACACTCCCCGAAGTACAATATCTTTCTGGGGAAAGTATTCATACAGAGGAACACTTTGAAAAATGTCATCTGAATACAAAGCATTGGGAAGAGACTAGGTACGGAGTTTCTAGTGGCTAAGTTGTGCTTGGGGACTTGGCTATAACAGTGCTGAGTGCAGTGCTTCAAGTAAGTGTCCATCAGCATTTAGCTAGTAAAGCCCTATTCTCAGGAATGTGTCTCTTTAGAACTTATTAAGTCATTTTGACACAAAAGTGCTCCTGACATAAATAGTGTTTCATTATAGGAATTATTTTAATTTATTTTTAATTTTGCATGGCTTTGAAAGATAATTGTCATTTGCAAATTATAAAAGTTCAAGAAAATATGGCGAAGTAAGTAAACATAAGAATTTTATGGTAAACATTGAGCATTCAAAATGCCTGCATTGCTTTCAATTAAAAAAAATATAAAACTGTTTCAAAGTAGTCTAAGAATTAAATATCAGCTCTATGAGCTCAAGACAAGCTCATCAGGTCAGGCTGTCCTGTTTGTGAGCACTTAAGTCTGATTTCATATAATTAGAGCTTTCAGTTGGAGAGACAATGTGGAAGTCTGGCTAATAAGCATTAATTCCAGTTCAAGAGGATGTCAGTCTTCCCATAGATTAACAGATCTACAGCCAAAAGGATTCCATTTTGGTCATTTAGTCTGATGCTGTGCATAACACAGACCACTGAATTTCACCAGCTCCACACTGTATTAAGATATTCACACACATATTCCAGATGTGTCATCTAAAAATATGCTTGGGAAAGTATAATTATTTAGGTCTGTGTGTCTTCATTTCCCAGTTTACAATTTCGTTTCATGCCAGCCAAAAATTTGAATGAGATTGACTTACTCTCCCTAACATGCTAATTTGGATATTGCGGTTCAAGTGTAAAACAATAGGCAGTTTTAAATATCACATAGTCTTCTTCCAAAAAGACAAAATAGAAGGTATCTATAATATTTTTTCTTGAATTTTCTATGCACCAGATTTTTAAAAATCTGTTTTACTGATGCATTTTAAAAGAATGCTAAGGTTGAAATTCACTGACTATAGAAGTGAAAGAATTTTTTTTTTTACATTCAGAATTAAATCAGTCCGTAAAGTCCCAATATTGTAAAAATGCCTAATCATACTTAGGATTTTTTAGGATACCTTTATATAAGGTATAAAATACATTAGTTATCCACTGCCTATTTATAAATTAGACCACCTGTGTGCAGAAAACTGTTGTATCATCTCCTTTATTTATGCTTTCACAGTCCTTATGCAGAGAAAGCCACTAAAAATAGTTTGCATCTGGAGGGTTTATGGCTGTGACAATAAAAGGATTAAACAGCAAGATATCTCTCTGCTTTCAGTAACACCTAGCAATACAGAGGATTTATTTTGTTCTTTATGTGTACATCATTCAATGTTTTCAAGCATTATGAATATCACACCTTTCTTTTTTTGCCCTTGAAAAGTGACTATATTATTAGTAAATTTGCCACAGATAATGTTTTATGTGAAGCGAAAACCACCACTGAGAATGCAGAAAACTTACACAACTTACTTAAAATAGTCAATCTTCCAGACATGATTTTTTTACCAAGATTACTCCTTTTAAAAAACATTTATTACATAATTCTTTTCTATCGTATTTTTAAGATTTTTTTTCATAAACCAAAAATTGTAAGTCATGTAATTCTTGATTAAGCTGAAAATAATTGTAAGATTTTTTGTTTATTTTGCTTACAACTTTCTGCTTGATAGTAGTATATGTAAAATAATGTTTGTAGAAGCCTACATAGTCTCAACTGATCTCAATTCTTTATATTTTAATTTGAAGTTCAAGATTTAGATTGAACAAATGAATAGGTTCCCATAGAAAAGGCTGGGATTAATCAAGCAAGAAGCATTGTATTATTTGTAATATTTTCACCTGCCTTTAATCTCCATCAAAGAAATATTATACTGTAAATCATATCTAGACTGAGTAGTTTAAAGGGACACTTGGGGAATGGCAAGACTACAGCATGGGATGGTTGGATCAAGTGACAAGTGCACGTTTCAGTGACGATATTGGCACATATTTGGCGAAACTGTCAGGCTATTGAAATAATCTTTTGTTACACATAAATCCAAGGAATTTCAGTGGTTTTGCTCAAATGGATTGGCATCTTCTGATAGGATTGTGTTCTTCTGCCCATTTGGTGGAATCAGCAAGTCAGTGTAAGACTCGGGAAGGCAGAGGGTCACGTCCAGGTCCCTGTCAGAGGAGCTGTCTGCCTTCATGTGCTACATTCCAACACTGAGGTCATCTCCAGACACAGTCCTCTCCAGCAGCTAACACTGTTAGCCTTTTTCCCACACACTCAGTCTGTATAGCGGGCAACAGAGCCACACAGAAAGTTCTCCACCCTGTTCCCATAAAGGAAAAAAGTTGTGCATCCCTGAAATTCCTAACATGTTTTATATATGCAATGGATAATTTACAACTAAAAATAAAAACCTAGACACCCACTCAAAAGAAAGGCCTTGACTAGTCCCTTTTCTTGTTTCAAAGCTGTCTAGTCCCAATACATCCACCTGCTCTAAGGCTGATACCTAGAACAGTGAGAGAGGACGCTTGTGTTTCACTTCCTCAGGAGAACATGGACAGGAGGTATTTGGGGCAAGGAAGGGAGGAGAGACACTGACACCCACTGACAAGTTACTAGGAAGAGTTCATGGAGAATAGCTTTCAGAAGTATGTCTGGAAATAGTTCTTGATTTCTCTCCTCCTACCCGCAGACTTTCCTGGAAAGAGATATTGACTCACTGCGTATTGGCAGCAGACAAGTATCTCATAGGCGTCTGTTTCTTTGGGAGGACTGCGTTCCTCAGACTCCTCTGTTGAATGTTGACTAGGAAAAAAAAAATAGATGCAGTCCAGGAACAGCTGGATGCAGGATCTCTCCTTGACATATATTTGAAGAATTAAAACCAGCATGTAAGTCCTTCATAATGACTGACTACTGTATTGCTGTCCCCAGATGCTTTCTCACTTTCCTCCCATTATGTTCACCTGGAGGACAAAGTTCAAAGCAATACATATAGATGAGTGGACCACAGTGATTCACAGGCAGATTGCATTCTGAAAAAACAGGTTGGAGATAATCGCCAGAGAGAGCCCTACCAGCTCCTGACGTGTACCCCCGATGTCAGCAGGAACATTCTGGGGCTGGCTCTAATAACCTGCCTGTTTCTTCTAAAGCCCATAGCTGGTACTGCAGCAGGAGAGGGGTGAGATGGGTGCATACAACAGGAGGAATGAAGGGAGACTTATGCTGTGTGAAGGACACTGTACCAATCACTCATCCAAACTGTGTGCCTGTGCTGTACTCAGGGAAACATGTGGAACATGATCCTTTCGCAGCTTTAGACACCCCTCTGGGAAGTGCACGAGGTCTTTGGGAGCTGCCTGGGGGTGCTGAGGAATTTACACAATTAAGCACTATTTTCAGACAGTTGCTACAGAGCTATACTATACCCTATTCTAAGCCTTAATGGCCCTGACCAGTATCACCTGTGGCTTCCATCCATGCTTTCTTGGCCATAGACCCAAGCGCCCCATTTCAGCTCAGTTCTGCACACCTAGGCCTTCCCTGAACTATTCTGTGGATATCTTCAGTCCTGTCTCTTGAATGGTCTCAGACCAATGTGGAATGAAACCTCTTCTCCAGTCATGTTTCTGGCCCCATTTCCTGCTGTTGTTCCTGACTGGTCTTCCTGGATGGACCTGGGACAGATTCAACACCCCACCTTGCCTAGGGATCACTGGACAGTCAACAGAAACTGTTACTGTCACCAGCCCAGGCCTGTTCAGGTGCCGCAGGACTGAACCCCACCAGCAAAAGTATTGCCTGTGCTAGGGTCACCCTCAACGTCCAGACAGACATAGTAGCAACCCCTGGAAGAATTCATCTCACTTCTCAACCTTCTGTAACCCTGCTCCCAAAGTCAGAGCTCTGTTTCTTGACAGCTTTCTTGGCAAAGTGAGAAGACACCATCTTGATCTGGTGTCCAGGAGGGTGTTGGAGTTTGATACTTTTCTCCTGCTGCACGTCAACCATCTCTGCAGCTCCCTATATTCCCTGCTGACTGTGGTAACTGCTGGAGTATGACCAGAGTGTACTGAACATGTCTTGGGACTGTGTGGAGGAGTAGCATGACATGATATGACTCATCCATGAGCCTAAAGGAAAGAGAGGGCACACAGGAAGAGGGCACACCACAAGGGAGGAAAGAGATGTCATGACTACCACTTAAGCTTACATGACATTCCCAGACTTATAGTTTTATTGACTTATTAAAAACCTAATGTCTGTCTTTTCAGCAGTTTAGTTCATCTGCTTATTCTGCTGAACTATTTTTGGAGAATTTCCTTTGTCGTTTAACTTATATTAGCTTTTGAATTAGTTCACTCATTCTGTTCCAATTCTGCCTGAATTTCCATCTTTTCATGTTCAATTTCTAGTTTGTGTAGCTCCAGTCTTGGTCTTCTTGCATTGGTTTTAGATTTTGATGGTACTAGTTCAATAGTCTACTTTTCTTAATGTCTCCATTGCCGCCTTACCTTAAAGCGTGACCTCATCTGCTAATTTTGCCATAAGCCTTTAAAAAATACGTATCTTTGAAAAAATAAAAATAAACCCAACTTAGATATAGTTCCCAAAATCAAATGCTTTAAAGTATACAACAAGTTATTTTAACATTTAATGTGTAAGAGAAGATCTAATAACTCACTTTTTCTTAAGATGTAGGGTTCTTTCACTGTATAGTGAACAGTTTTATTTTTACTTTAGGACCCAGGCACTCTGATCTTTCACCCTATACACATGCAAATTTCCTTCAGAGCTTCCATTTGGAGTCCCTCGAAATGGAAAAGCCCAATTGTCCTGAGAAGATTGCTTGCTTCAGGATTGACTGTACTGCTAGAAATAGATAGAATTTGCACCAGGTTTTGCTTTCTCCATCCTGAATAATCACTCAAACCTATGCCAATGAGTGACTTCATGGCTTCTAATCTCTCCATAAAATCACAAATCCCTGGAGTCAGGCTGAAAAGCAAACCTCTGGTTGTCTGTGGAGCAGTCCTCTCATTATTTAGTTGCCATTCTCTGGAAGAGGACTATTTAAAAACAAAACCAGTTTCAGGGCAGCAAGAGCTATCACATGCTTTAAACTGTTTCATATCCAGGCTCTACTCCACTGGAAGAATTCCCCTCTCTACTAATTCCCAAGAAATGACACCTGTACTAAGGTATGCAACTAAAAAAAAAAAAAAAAAACAAAACCCAAAACTCTAGGAAACATACACGAAGGACAGGAATGTGAACTATTGTTCTCATGTTGTCTGGTATATGTTTATAAGTTTTTGAGTATAGGCTTCTTGCAAAGCTTTCTCTGCTTCACTGCCTGTGGAATCTGAGTCCAACCTTCCTTCTCTTCATCTAAAAGAAGAAAAAGGTGAGTCATGTTATCTGTCAAGGTGACTGTTGTCATCTCCCCTCCTCCTGCCAAATGCTGATGCTTCAACAGAAAACAGGAGTGTGGTGGAGGAGATGGTCTTGGTCTGTTGGTACTCAGTTAGGATCAAGAAGTACATTTATGTTTAAAGGACAGCGAATGGTCAAGATATGAAAAGTAAGCTCACAGAATGACTCCACAGTGTACACCCTCTGTTCCCATGACTCACCCGTACATGAAAAGCTACTGTCTTTAACAGTTTCATGTGCCTCTTCACTGACAGTGGTACAGCTCATGACCCACTGGAAGTAGCTCTAAAGCTAAAATTAGGGCCTCTCAACTGAAAAAAATGTGGAAAAATTACGGTGCCTTTAACTTACAGGTTCACACAAAGTTACTTTAAATAGAGGTAAACTTTCACTCTTCTCTTTGCTTTTCAACCCTCTTACTCAATTCTTTCTCTCTTGGATCAGTATCTTTAGGCTAAAAACCTAGACTATGAAAGTTCAGCTCTTTCTCATCATCTGTACTCCTGTTCTCTTTGAAGAGCTGGGTTGTGACTGAAAACCTGTTTTGAAAATATATCTAAATTATGAAATTAATCGGACATGGCAGTTACATTTTTTTATGCTTAAGTTGGTTAAGTAAGCTAAGTTAGATGGGCCTTCCCCTTCAGTTAGAAGTAAAGAGCAAACATGGTTTATGTAATTTTAAGAGGAAACTTTTGAAACCATATAGGTTTTCTTTTTATTTTGGCTTCTCTCATATCCACAAACAAGGAAATCATCTTTTTCTCTCAATCTTTCTTTTCCTTTTTTTCCACATGTTATCTTGAGGTTTGTCATTACATTAGTCTTTTATTTTCTTACTAGCTTGGAGACTGATATCTTGCTTTTGTTAGAAACTACTTTCCCCCAGTCAGTCAACCAGAGCCAATCAAGTCAATGGTCAGCCTTGTTAGGCAGTGGGAGCACGAAGGGGAGAGCATTTTTTTTTCTGTTCAGGGACAGATGTTTGGGATTCAAACAGAAGCAGCACTATTTGTGTGTTGCGGAATGGGAGCCATATATTTGTGTGAAAACTGCCTATTGATACGGATTCTGTAAGACCAGCTTTCCTAGGGAGAGGTAAAACTGCTACAGGTACCAGGTTTAGTCTTTGAATTGCCTGACAGTTACCTCCAAACTTAAAGAATGCACTTATTTTGATGTTTAACTGTCCATTTTCAGTGACTTCAGATCAAAGATCTTCTACTTGTGGAATGAACTGAGACACAAGACTTGCTATCATATTTCATAACACTAAACACAGAGGGATGCAGATCAATATGCATCAGCAAGCACCACAGTATTTATCACAGTCATCCATTCTGAAAGAAATTGAAATACTCAGCCAGAAAGGACTGTCTCTGAAATGAAAATCAGAAAGCAAAAATTGCTATGAGAAGTTGTATTTTTTAAACCCCATAACCTGATTAGAAAATGCGTTTCTAAAAAGACATCAGGAACTAGATTCTTTTGAGTCATACGTTTTTTATAAATTTTCAACATAATAGCTGAGCTAAAACTTGAGGAAGCAAAAGTTATCCCAGAAAGGAAGAGAAATCAGTGACCAAAGAAAATCTCTGTGTTGCATTCTTATTTGTGAGGAGAAAAGCTGTGCTTTTGTTTACAGTGAAGGAATGGAGACAAGGACGTCTACCTTCTTTGCTACTCCACACTTCCTTTTTTGTCAGTAATCCAGTCTTTGATGTGGGTCCAGGTCAGGTATCAACAGTGGATTATACGTTTTTCTCAATCTGTTTCTGGGTGCTTTACAATGTTATGGTTAGCTGACAGCTTAAGTCCTTTCCCAGATTATAACAGCATGATCCTTCTTCCTCTTGCCAGCACTTATCTGATCCCACCGTGGGGTGGTTCTAAAAGTAAGCTCAAGCTGCAGTAAAACTCCGCAAGAAAAATCACAGATCTGAAGGCTCACCTTTGGGAACGAGTTCACTGCAGGGATCTTGCATGTGCCAGTACGTGACAACAGGTGGGTTTATAGCCCCCACCTGGCAGACATGGTGAGGAAATGACTGCAAGCAGGCCTGCTTAATCAGTCTTTAATCAGCTTAAATTGTGGAAATATGTCATTAAATATGCTTTACAGCTAAAATTAAGAAGGACAGTTTAGCATATCAGTGTTTTGGGGGATTAAGTTAATCTACAGGCTATGTTTCTTTTAACAGAAAGTGGAATGACTGGAATTCTAGGTGGACTGCCCTGAAAAAAATTGCCAAAGTTACTTAACCGTCTTAACAGTGGAAATCGGGTTTGTTCAGATTTCTTTTCTGTAAAAGACTGATTTTATACCTTCATTTTAAAAACAGCATCCAGTAAACAGTAAAATAATGAACTGCTACAGTGAAATTGGGCCATAAATCTTGGGAATCTCAACGATTTAAAAAAAAATTGAAAAGTATTTCATTTTCTTAATGGGCCTAACTGGTAACATTCTGCCTCAACCCAAGTGCACGCATTACTTTCAGGAGTTTCAGTTCTAATTCACCTCTCTCTTCTAGATCATAGTTTTGTATAAACCAGAATTGTTGACTACAAACCTCCTACAACAACTTGAAAAAAAGATTAAAAAATAACCATGTGGGTAAATTGTTTCAAAGGACAGAAATTTATATGGGACATCTGTCTCATAGGAAGGAAATTAGTACTGATCAGATGAAAATTCAAAGAATGAAGAATTTGCTTACTTTCACCCAGTCTGATTTATGGGATTTTAGTCCTATTATAATTTTGTATTGATTACAAAGCCTTTGCATAGGTTAATGATAAAGGTTAAAAGTTCCTGAATACTGTAAAGGATTGACAAGACGGATTTCTTCATTTAAAACAGGCATTATTGACAATGCTGATTCCAGCACCCTGGAGCATTGTAGTTATAATGAACTTTTCTTATAATGAACACAGATTTAGATGCTATCATGTGAGAAAGCAATAGGAACAGATCTAATGAAGGTTATTGTGGTTCTCTGTACCTCAGATGAAAAATAGTTATGTTTTAGTCTTTGTATGCAAAACAAAATCAAGTCTTTTCAATATCTAATACTTTGCTATGTGCTAAAACTGACATACAAGTAAAAAATATACATTAACCATTTCAATAAATAATGTTATTTCTTTCTGATTCTTAAGAATGAGAAATAAATGGAAATGTTTTGGACACCATTTGTTTGTGTTACATTAACTCATAAAAGCTTTGTTTTCTAAAGGGAAATACTGAGTTCATTAATATATAATGTGAAACAAATGCCACTGTCAACTTTGAAAGAAAACTTTCAAATACTAGACTAGAGACTTAATGTCTGCTGCTCTTGTAGTTAAAATGACTTGCCAGACTTAGGTTAAGATCATTGGTTACACTCTATTTCTCGTATATACAGATTTCATAAAATATGTGAAGTTAAATATGATATGTTGGATTCATTTCCTAATATATGGTTAACCATGCAGAATTCTTTTAGCTAATGCCATTAGGCAGACTTCATAATTGCTTTCTTACAGTTAACAGTAATACTATTCCTTTGTTTGTAGGTGAGATTACTTGCAGCCTAATATTCCCTATGCATTTATAATTCCTATTTGTGTTGATTTGTGTATTATCACAATGACCATTAGAATATAAAAAGTCAAAACGGAAGATTTTAGATCAAATTATTTCCTCCAAATAAGTGCCAATTACCTCTTCCAGAAACTTTCTTTGTAACAGTATCTATGTTTAGTGCATAGACAGAGAGCAAAAACTGACAACAGCTCAGTACACTGTGTGTCAAAGAGTTCTTAGCCACATCATGCTGCAGCATACTACATTATATGGACAGTGACATAGTTTTCCCTGGGGAAACTGGTGAAAGCTCTGCCACTTAAGAAGAGAGTGCATAAAGCATGAGAAAGTTACTCTGAGAGACAAAGAAATCTAATGATGGCTTGATTATCACTACACTTCACTTATGGACAAAAACATCCAAGTTATTGATAATCCCCCCTTGTGGAGGAAAGCTAAATGTAAATTTTCAGTTGACTTGGCTCCCAAGGGAACATCATCTCCTTGTTCCACATCGCCTTGTGGCATGAAAATCAGGTTCATTCCTTTGGTACTCCTACTCAAGGTCCTGTCTGGGATCTGATACATGTTTCCTAAGCTACTTTCCTTAGGGCCAGCCATGGCAACCCACGTGATTGCATTTCACTGAAAGAAATGACTGGCCAATTACAGAGGTGACACTCATGAGGACTTGAAGAATTTGCTGCTAGAATTTATATCACAGTCCAGAACCTCCCTATGATACTACGCAATTTTCCATATTTCAATGATTGCACTGGCTACATCGATGCTGTCAAGTAACTTAGCTTGTGAGTTGTCTCCTGGTTTCAGTTCCCATTGTCCCCATTGCATAAATGTCACTTCACACCGTGACTCAGAGTTAAGGTAAACCATCTCTGTCCCTCCAAAACAAACTTCAAGTTCTGTGGATTCATTGCAAGGACTGCTTCCAAAAGGCAACACAAACCAGACGGCCGAAGGCTTGGATTTCTCTGCCCTACAAAGTCCCTCAACTTTTATTTTTATTTTCAAAACACTTTCCCATGCCTGGATATCATATCCCAGAGCCTGTAATGTGCTGTCTCAGTTTCATGTTGTAAAAACACCACCTGGTGGGTTGCAGCACAGCCTTCATGTTTTTTTTTCAGGCACTTTGAACTCAAAACAAGCAAACAAAGTGATAACTGGGTCTTTGAGCCAAGTATACCACTCTGCGTGGCTTAAAAGAGATTCAGGGCATTGTACTGTGTAGTGGTGATTTGTTCAGCAGTTTCTTCTAGGTATTGGTATTTCTGGCGTGGTAGACATAAGCCACTCAACACCACTTTGCCTGAAGGATCTCCTTCTGAGCTGTGTATTTAGCTATGTAAATATAGCTGCAATGGCTCTTTCTGTACTTTAGCAGGAAAACACATTCATGAAGTACTGGCTTCTCAGATGTTTGCTCACATCAGACATTCATTATTTTCATGGCAATATGGCAGCCCTTCATCTTGCACTTAAACACCAGATGCTGAAACTAAAAATGTTTAAAGGCAGGGGTTTAGGTATAAATGAAAATACAAGACTACAGGTGAAAGAAATATGAACTGAATCAATACCCCAACTTTTTTCTTTTTTTTTTTTTTTCCATTTTTCCTACCTAGAATTTCTAAAATGTAATACTTCTGCAAAAGCTACATGATTCAGTATTCAGTTTTGGTTTTCCACCATAGATATAAAGCATAATGACAGGGAGGGAAAAAGTCAGAAAATATTCACTGGTTACTCAGTGGTGAACCTGTTACATGACTAAGAGTAGGATTCATCTGTCAAAATTCAAACTAAATAGCTACATCTGAGTACTAGATCTCCTTCTTTTGCATTTACTTATTTCTCTATATTCACTATAATGGAAGCTGCAGTAACTAACTTTGATGCACGGCAGGTTTCAGTTGTCTAAACAGAAGTGCCAAAAGCCACTGAGATGCTTTAGGATGTCCAAGACATCCTTAAAGGGTTTTATAATAATCAGACTCCTTTTGTATGGGCAGCTGTATGCCAGTTGTGATAATCCCCTCCCCTGCATCTGAAATGTCTGTAGATGGCTATGTTTAACCAAGTGAACCTGGTTTAGGTTGGTGAGGGGCCTGGAGGACAAGTCTTATCAGCAACGACTGAGGGAACTGAGGCTGTTTAGCCTGGAGAAGAGAAGGCTGAGGGGAGACCTTATCACTCTCTACAACTACCTGAAAGGAGGTTATACAGAGGTGGGGACTGACCTCTTCTCCCTAGTGACAAGGGATAGGACGAGAGGAAATGGGTTCAAGTTAAGCCAGGGGAGGTTTCAGTTGGATATTAGGAAAAATATTTTCACTGAAAGGGTTATTCAACATTGGAATAGGCTGCCCAGGGAGGTGGTGGATTCACCATCCCAGGAGGTGTTTAAAAAAAGGGTGGATGTGGTACTTGGGGATATGGTTTAGAAGTGGTTTTGTCAGGTTAGGTTAATGGTTGGACTTGATGATCTTAAAGGTCCCTTCCAACCTCAACAATTTTATGATTCTATGAACCCTAGCTGTAGATGTAGACTGTACAGATTGAAAAACTAAGTGAAATTAATCACGCCTTACATATCATTTGTTATTATCTTCTTAAGCTCACCACTTCAGCATCAGCATAATGCTGCTTTATGCTGTGTTCGGGATGGTGCTTGCACTTAAGCTTATAATTTCTGACACAAACTGACCCATATAACCACCACAGAAAAGCAGATTAAATCCTGCTCTGCCAAAATATGAGCTCATCTGTGATTTTAAAAGAGCTGTACTGGATAGTATTTAATGGATGCATTTTAAGGACTCTGGCCTTCATAGTTAAAAATGATCTCATACAACTGAGAAGGTGTAAGTACATTTTCAGTTTGTTGGGTTTTTATTTTGGCTTTTCATTGCTTTTGGTTTGGTTTCTTCTTGCATAAGGCAAAGTGGCTGTAGAAAAAGTAGCAAGAATTTATGAGACTTATGAGAATCATTCGCTCTACTTTACAAGGATAATAAATATGTATCCCTATGCTCCAATGCACACATTAATCATTGAATGCCAGAAGTCAGGCGTCCCAATGTACAGTTTATTACATTTTTCACTATATCTTATTGTTTCTCCCACCTCAAAAGCATCAGGCAATGGTCACAGGCAGACTCAAATAGTGAGAGACATTACTGTTTTGGCAAAATCTGTTCATTTTTATTTTGGACCTTATTTTCCCTTTCATCTTACCTTTACTGACAAGCTATTGGAATTGACACAGATACAATCATTTATTGCACCCAAATTAACATTTTAGACCTCACAGAAAGACACAAGGGGATAGGAATCGAAACCATTTTACAACACAATTTTAGTATCAGTGAAGCCTGTTTTCTGTGCCAATACATTAATTTCATTGTTCAGGCAGCATTTATATGTGTGTTTGTGTAACAATAGATTCCATAATGCAAAAGCCTTCATTCATTCTAAATGAATAATGTTGCCTCTTCTGTTCTTTCCTCATGAACCTTGCAGCAAGCGGAGCTTCAGTGACAGACAAGAAGTTTGAAGTATTAATATTTCAGCTGAGTAAATTTATTTGTAATTCGGATATGGCAAACCAATGTGCAATGCTAGATGATTTATTTTCCTTTAAAATTAAAGCCTAAAAATCCCCAAAATTTCATTGGAAAAATGTTTGAAAATTTTGTCATTTCTTCAGCTTCTGTGGATCAGCTGTTAATTTCTCCTTCATTTAATGAAAATTAAGCAAAATAAAGCAGAGATACATTTTTCACTAGGTTGATTCCTGACTTAATTCTCAGCAGAGATATCCTTTATATCACTGTTCACATCTTCAGAAGCAATGTAGTCAAAGAATGGTAAAGTAATGTAGGTTCTTTCCCTCTCTACTGCTTGCTAGTGAAATCCAGTGGGGTTTTTTGTGTTTGTTTGTTTGTTCATGACTAGTGCTGAATTGTGAAACATTTATTACTTATAGAATCATAGAATCATAGAATTGTTGAGGTTGGAATGGACCTCTGAGATCATTCATTCCAATCCCCCTGCTCTTTTCCGTTTCACTTACTGTGCAATGGAGAGGGCAAAAGTTGCACTACATCATGAAAACACACAGATTTCCTAAGATGGTAAATACTTGCACTGCTATATGTGCACTACAAGAAAGACACGTGTTCAAGCATAATATAGCATATGTTTTCCTTTTAGGGACATCCCTTAGCTTTTCCAAGTATAGATGGAGTCATAAAAACAAGAAAATGGCCTCAAGAAATTAGTCCTTTGCCAGGTACCCTTCATAATATAGTTCTTCTTAGACATCTTTTCCTCTACTCATTGAGACTTCATTGCCAACATCACAGGAACTTCACATGAAAGAGTCTTCAAATAATAGCAGAGGTAGTCCATTGTTTCTACTTTTCTTTCTAAACACTGGATACTCGTAAGTATTTTGTGATGTGTTTAAGATTAATGGCTTAAACACAGTATCTGGGGAATGATCTGGCATATAATGAATATTTTTTTCTCACATATAGCTGTTGTTCAGTAAAGGAACCTATATATTATTTAACGTAGGAAATGCAAGTTTTCACAGCAACCACTACTTATAAACTGATGCACGTCTGAGGTATTTAAACATAGCTCTGTGATCTGGTTAGTATAACTCTGTTTTGAAACATTTTCATGATATTATGTAGTTAGGAATAAAACCTGGCAAAAAATCAGTAAAAGACAAGGGGGGGGACATCCATTAGAAACTTTAAAAGTTCCAAATGGCAAAGGATTGGCCAATCAAAAAAAAATGGTTTGGTTACTAATATGTCGTTTTAATTTATGGAATGACATTGCAAAGTAAATACTTTTTTTTCTCCTTTTTTGGGGGGGGTTAAAATCAATTAATGCATTTTTTTCAAGTTTAACTGAAAAAAGTCATGATTGAGACCTCATTATTGTGAATTGCAGGAATCAAACTAATATTATGTCTTCTTTCATATTATAAAAATATGTTGATACTAGTCAGCATTGGTGTTTACTTGACACAATAAGGAGATTTTCCTATCTCTTGCTAGCTGCAAATTCCTAAACTCATTGCTCTGATATCATTGTCCCTTCATTCCTCTTATTCATTATGCTATTCTTTTGCTTTTGCCTACAAATTCTTCAGTTTACTTTATCAGTTACATCCAAATTTATCTTCTACATTCCAAAAATATTATTGCTCCGTGCTGACATCAATAATTTCATAGCCAAGATGCCTACATGTCATCCTTTTCCAGGTACTTCATCATTGTAAACTACATTTCCAACTTCATATTTAAACATTCATCTACAGCACATCGGGTTTTTGATCTATTCATCTGACCTTTATGTATTTCTTTAACCTCTAATAAAGCTTCTTCATGATGTTTCTTACGAATTTTGAGACAGAACTTCATCTAGTTATCAGTGCTTTTCTTTACAACTCATGTGTTAACAGATCCCAAAAATTAGCTTACATACAATGATTGAAATACTCATTTCCTTTCTAAGAAGAATTTTGCATAAAACATCACAGGACTGTTGTCTTGTAAAAGCCACTTTCCTCATTTTTTTCCTATTTGAAACACTGTCCCATCCTTACTCAAATTATTCCTCATATTTGAAGCTCATAGAAAATGCTTGTGCCATAAAGCTGTATTTTGAATCTTCCAGAACATCATAAGAATGATGCATAGAGAGAAATCCAGTTCTCCCTGCTCCCTAAATCTTTGACAGGGTTTGTATCCAACGGGATTCCCACAGCAGCTCATTTGGCAGCTTGATTTTTCCTTGAAGGGCCATGTTAGTTCTGATCTATGTTACTCAGCAGATAGATAGAAAATAATACAGCAAGATGTTTGAAGTTATACTGCAGTTACACAAACACTTTCTGGTTTGTTTTCAAACTAGAGCATTATTAGAGGATATTCCATTTAAAACATTTAAAATGCTTAAAGTCCTAGCACGGCCCTTGGTAGGCAAGCATCTACTGCTCAAAAGCCATAGCTCATTTTTGTAATATTTTGACAATCTCCATAGAAAAGCTCTATGTCAAATGAAATTCTTCCATGACTTTAGGTTTGACCTTTCAAATCAAGGCTAAAGGCTCTTGCTGAATATTGGAAGGAAATTATATTGTTGCTGTTGCTACTCTGAAGAACACAACAGGTCAGCTCTCAAGGCTGCCCAGTAGCATTACCTCTCACAAGCTTTAAATATCTTTAGAAGATGTCAAAGACCATTAGAAATACTCTGCAGCTATTATGCTATACTTAGATACTGTGATATTTATCACTATGTTTGGTGAAATTCTTTTTCTGATTAATATTTTCTAAACCAGAGCAGGACAATACTTTAAATTGCAGCCACTGAGTTTCACAGGTGATGCTGGGGACAGGTACGTGATACTTGACAGCATTGCTTTATACAGGTTCATGCAAATGTTACATTTTGATTTTAATTCCCAATAGATTAACCTTCTGCTCTGCTGTAGTTTTAGTTTTTCTTCAGAACAAAACTCTGAATCTCAGGTGAAACATCTGAATTTTACCGTTTTCCAGTCAAAATATTAGCTCTAGTATGATTTTGATATTAAACTAGACATTTATATTTGGGAGACTTAAATATCTCTTCTATAACATCATTTTAGCTTCTTGTATGTGAGGAAATGAAAATCAAACACGTTTGCTTTTGGTTTTAGTCCCTTCTGCTATAAATGTTTGGAGAGCTCTCATTGCAAGTTTGCTGTGAACTACGAAAGTTAATTTCATTTAGAGGAAAGGATCATTTCCATTACTGATTACGGTATATGAAAGGTGGCATATATGTTTAAATCCTGATGCATAACGGACAACAGATCCTACTTAGTTAAATAGAAAGTATAGCCTAGGTGTAGGAATTAAATATATAGTTATACTTACTAGAACTAGCTAAGAAAAACCCAAAACATAGCATTCTGCATGGAAAAAAAAACCCACAGTTCTGTTAAAATAGACTATATTTTAGGAGTGGTCTTCTGTTCAGTGATTTTTTCACAGGGGCATGTCTAAGTATATTCTTTTAATTTCTCATTTCAATAAAGTCAAAGTTGTGGCATAGACCTGTGGGGTTCACTGAATAGCTGAAAGGCTTGCTGTATGTTTACACTGCAATCCTAACAGTAAATGCATGTAACATCAGAGATTATATTCAAAATTCAAAATTTATGACATTTTCATTGATCAAAGGATTATGTATTGGTGGGTTTTAACATTTTTTATAACATTATTTTCATGGGAACTTCCAAAGTCTGCAGTATTTATTTGAGACTGGAAAGAATAGAAAAATTGAGATAATGTTTCCCATGAAATTAAATCTATTCTCTTCCTGTTTTCCATAATATTGTCAGTGAAATTTTCACTACAAAGTAAACCCGACTTTTCATTTGGTAATTAATATCTAGTCACATTGCCTTAAGATTCAGACCACATACTCTAACTGAAGCCAGTTATTTCTCCAACTGCAAGATCTAGGAATATTTTTCTTTTTATTATATTTATCTTTTATAATTATTGATATCCTGGGTGTTTAAGATAAGGCCATATCTTTCACTACTGTGATAGTGTATCTGCAAATACACTGGGAAAAACCTGCTTCATTATACGTATAGCATTTGATGAACTGTGTTGTCATATAGGTTAGAGTTGCATTTTTCACTTGTTTAAAATTACTCTTTTTAAATATGGGAAATCCTCGCTAATGCCCCAGAGAAATGACCCAAAACATTTTGTTGTTGTTGTTCTACTTCCAAAACTTTCCCGAAAAAAATATCTTGACATACCCTCTTTGATGATCCACCAAACATCCATTCAGTGAAGTGTTGAATGACTGATCTTTTTCTAGACAGGGTACTGAATGTGCATGATAAGGAGAAGTTGTATTACCTCCTTCTCAACACCTATTGTCATTCTTCCTCCTTGTACGTCCACTTGCATTGTACTCACAGAGCTAATTTTCACAAATTCCGGGCAAGAGCACTGGATCGATAAATCCACACAAAATAGCAGTATATTCTGCTGTCTAAGTACAGCAGCAAAGACGACAAATTCATTCCAGCAGGTTTTTCAGACAACATGATTGACTTTAGCTGACTCTTCCCTTAATGCATTTTTTCAAAGCTACAGGAAGGAGATTTGAGTACATATAGCAAGTTTACAAAGAGCAGCTTTCAAGCTGCTTTTAGAGGAAAAGAGTATTTTTAACACAAGCACCAAAAAAAGTTGTTCTTTATAAAAATGAGAGTTCTCTGTATCTTCCGTTAAACCAGCTTAACAAAGAGGATAATACCATGACTAAAATATTTATACTTCATCACCGTCTTTTTGAATAATAATAAAACAAAAAAAAAGTATCACTAGTTTATTCCTCTTTCCTAATATAACAGAAAGAAGTACCTAAACAATGAATAATAATGCAGAGATTCAGACTGTAAAATCAATATGTCAGCTCAGTAGAGCTGAGCTTCTGTCTAATGCTGCTGTTCCAACAGTAGAGCTTACCTTCTGAATTATATATGTATTGACCTAATTACATAAATATTGACTTTGTTTTATATGAAGCCTTTTTCAGTCTCAGTGTAATTACAATGTCAATATTTGTTTCATGTAATAACACTGAATTTAGACTTGTTAATTTTGACTGATAGTGGCATGCTACAAGTTATTACATGGGCTGAGATAGCCTAGAAGTATTCATAGCAAATACAAGCAGCTGACAATGCTACCAAACCTGAATGTGTCTCCAAGACCTTCTGTTTCCAATTGTTTAACCAGGCAGAGGAAATATAATGGGTGATTACATCCTTGTTCCATACAAAGCACTGTTTCGAGATGGAGTAATATATACCCTGGTCCCAAGAAGCACAAATATTCAGCCAGGAACTCAGTAAAAGAGTTCCTGTTTAAAGTTAGCTTTACAATTTTGCCTTATAATTTTGTAAAGTCTGTTTAAATTGTGCCAAAATTGAGTATTTTTACAACAACAAGTATACTTTGCTGCATACCTTCCATCAGGTATAGGTTATTTCGGAATAATATTAGGACATAGACACAGGCAATTTCACATTAAATTATTTCCCTTTTCCTTCAATTCCAAGAAAGATGTGAGCAGTGGACTTTTAGGTACTGCTGGGACTTGCAAAACTGTTCACTTCAGTCTGCAAATGTTTGTTGAGATATATTTTTACAAGAACAACTTTGTTCAGAGCTGGCAGACCTCTGAACTACTTTCAACAATGAATAGCCATATAGTATAGTGTATGTTTCTAGATGCAATTATAAAGGATTTTGAATTTGGCAGTAACGTGAGAATTAGAAACCAAACTGTGACAGTCTGTGTGCTGAGGATATTTAAATTTGTTCTAGCTATAACGTTGCCAGTAGTGACAAGGCATGCATCATACTATATTTTCTTATTTGTCTCAGCAGGGATGCCAGACAAGATGAACCTCAGTGACGTAAAGCAAATCCATCAAACCAACGATGGCAGCACTTTAGACACAACTGGAGCAGGATGTACAACAGTGGCTGATTATATGACATTTATGCTGATTAGTTTGGTAACACTATTTCTCAGTCTTTGGTAACTGTTTAGCTCTGGTTTGATATATGTGTCTCATTGTCATCTGTTTGTCCTTACTCACAAGCCTGGAATAAGGGATCTGGTGGATATAGCTATATTTACGGTAGCTTGTGCACTATCAGCCTTTCTGATCTTAGACCTGAATATTAGCAAAGTTGTTTGCGTAATATTTTTCCTGGGGGTTTTATTTAACATCTGTAAAGACATGCAAAATCACGTTTCCTTTTATAATATTTTATGTTTAAAATAAGTTGACTAGATATCACTGAATCACCAAGTCCTGGAAGGGGCCCCTGGAGATCATCTAGACCAACCCTGTGCAAAGCAGAGTCAACCAGAGCAAGCTGCCCAAGGCCAAGTCCAGTCAGCATTTGAACATCTCCAACAAGGGAGACTCTACAGCCTCTTTGGGCTTGAATACACATAGCAAACAATTTTACTTACATTTAAATGTTACCATCTATTGTATTTCAGTTTGTGCCCATTGCCTATTGTCCTTTCACTGGGCACCACTAAGAGTTTGGTTCCATCTTCTTTACTCCCCTTATCAGGTATTTATACACATTGACAAGACCCCCCTGCATCTTTTCCAGGTTGAACAGTCTCAGCTCTCTCAGCCTCTCCTATGTACGTACCCCTTAAAAATCTTCATGACCCCTTGCAGGACTCTATCCAGTATGTTCCTATGCCTCTTGTCCTTGGGAGCCCAGTGGTCTCCCCAGTGCTGAGCAGAGGGGGAGGATCACCTCTTTCGACCTCCTGGCAATGGTTTTCCTAATTCAGCCCAAGCAGTTGAATTGTCTTTGCTGCCATGCCACATCGTTGGCTTATATTCAACTTGGTGTCCATCAGGATCTCCCAGGTCCTTCTCTGCAAAACTGCTTTCCAGCTAGTTGG
This sequence comes from Ibidorhyncha struthersii, assembly GCA_013398815.1. Classification (NCBI taxonomy): domain Eukaryota; kingdom Metazoa; phylum Chordata; class Aves; order Charadriiformes; family Charadriidae; genus Ibidorhyncha; species Ibidorhyncha struthersii. Next base: position 176,521 of record VZSZ01005268.1, on the reverse strand, counting down.
CACCAGCATGCACTGGTGCATGGGGTTATTCCTCCCCAGATGCAGGACTTGGGATTTTCCTTTCTTGAATTCCATGAGATTTCTATCAAGCCATTTCTTTAGCCTGTCAGGGTCCCTCGGAATGGCAGAACAGCTACCTAGTGTATCAGCCGCTCCTCCCATTTTTGTATCCTCTGTAAGAACTTGCTGAGAGTGCACTCTGTTGCATCGTCCAGGTCATTAATAAAGAAGTCAAACAGTATCAACCCCTGGGGTAAACCAAGAGTGACTGGTCTCCATGTGGACTTTGTGCTGCTGCTCACAACCCTACCTACGTGATGTCAACTGATGAAACAGTTGCTCAGCACTTTATGAGTTTTGTATTTAAAGTCCTGCCTTCTGGGTTGTGATCCCTTTAAAACAGAAAATGTTGGATTTGCCCTGCTCTTTTTGTCCAAAAAGGAAAAATAATTTACAGTGTAAGCTCAGCTAATTTTAGTAGGAATTAATATTCACAGTTCAGAAAAAATATATATTAAATACTGTGTATGTATACGCAGGTACATATAACTGCATTTTATCTAGAGATAACAGCAAGGTTAGGATTCAATGTTGGATGAAGATATCTATATGTCTACATACAAATATTTACACATGTGATATGTATCTATTACATACGTATTATATATCTAAGCTGTCACTGCAGTCAGTGGAAATACGGGGTAACAATTGCTAAAATACCAGCAACAAGTGCCAGTTGAGATGCTGTAAGAAAACCCACTTGGTGTCCAGCTACTGCTCTGAAGGGGTCAGGTCTTTCTGTGGGCGACTGACCCGAGCCCTTTGTCAACACTGTTAATGAAGCCCAGTGAGTTATTCAGCTCATATGAAGACAGGCACCTAAGAAAGCAACTCAATTGCCCCAAAGTAAGTGTCTGGGGCCACCTAAGATTTCTTGGAGTATCCAAGGCATCCTTATGGGACTGGGATATATTACGCAGGCCTCATAGGAAATTCCACAGGCTTCCTTAAATGGGAGCCATCCGGAGTGGCAGCTGGTAGCTAAGTGGGATATTCTGGTGTATCTCTAACAGATCTAGACATGCATATGTTGGCCTGGGAATCATACACAAGGTCTCCGACAGTAATATTGAGAGCTTAGATATCTAGTTGAATTGGTGACACATGAATGCAAATCTAAATCACAACATGAATCCCAGATCAAGTTCTTATGCTTTATATGATGACTTAAGCTAAAGTGTTCCAGAGTGCTAATAGTACATTATATATTAGTGTTATAAGATTTTATTATCCTGCCATGACTAATTCCCACGTTATTTTAACCAGAAAGTATTTAAGAATATTTTGGTTTTATTTCCCCTTTACAGTCCTTTACAAAAGAAAAAAATGATACAGTATTCCATGCATTCATACTGTACCTAGAACTCTTCCTAGTCTGTAAAAAAATGAATTTTATATGAACTAATATAAAGAAACATATGTAAATATTTGTATTCCTAAATGCATGCATTAGTCATTAATGCACACAGTATAATATAGAGGTGAACAGATATAAAATTTAAAAAACCAAGTGAACATTCCTAAGAGCAATTCCATGCCCAGATAAACATCATTAGTAGGCATGTATGCAAGTGTGCACATTTTACTTGACCTCTCTTTTCTTTTGCATGTTTTGTAAACCAGTCCTTCAAATTCACTTGCCTTGTTGTCTCAGCGTACACTGAAATTATGGCATCAGTAATTCAGGGAAAGAAAATCTGATTTAGTTATTTTCCATTTTCATATCAGCTCAAACCAGTAATTAATCAAGTCCAGAAACGTTTTTTTTTGAACAATGACCAGTACCAGTCACTTCAAGAAACACAGTATACAGCTTTGAATAAGAGATTCAGAACTGAGGAAAAAAATCTACCAATACCCATTACTTAGAATTTAATTTATATCCTAAAGCACTTTGTTTTCATTCCTCACTTCTGTGTGTAGTTCAAGACCTTACTGATGGCACCAGGTAGTCAAGGAGATAACAGTTTATTCTATAGCACCTTGGAAACATAAGCTCCATTCTCAAATACTGATAGTAATTAGGTCCTAAGGCGTCTTCAGATATATGTTCATTAGTCTGTTACTCCTCAGTTTTTTTATGGCCTGTTCCCCTTATTTTCTGCACTGCACCTATGCAAAATCATTTCTAAGATTCCTTCTGGAGTGGAAAATTAGGCCTTTTCCTCCCAGACACATATGAACAATTTAGGTTTTGGAGCTGCTCCCACAGACAATGTGAATACAATAGTGGCAGGTCTGGAGTTCCCTCACTCGCCCCTCAGCCACAAGACCTCATTCACCCTCCTGTCCCACCCATCTCTAGGCACCACCACACATCATTGCCTAGACTCAGATGTCTGCCAGGCTACATCACGGTTCCTTCGCCATATCTAATGCACTATAAAGAAATATTCTTGTTTCTTAAAGAACTATAAAAAAATCATTAAAATGTCTCAGAGCAAGGAGAGGACACTTGCCTCAGAGGAAGCCAAGGCTATTTTGCAATTTGTCTCAAGGCTACTTTGCAAGGGAGGTACCCTTGCAAGAAACTGTGGGAACATGGCAGGATGTTGAAGTGTAGCTCCAAGTTTGGCAACTGGAAAAAAAACCCTGAAAGCCAGCAATGAAATGAGGAATAGCACTGTAAATGCAGAGTAAGTTAGAGAAGCCAGGAGGAGAAAAAGAAAAAATAACCTAAAGTGGAGATAATAACAATACAGTGGAAAAACATCGGTATCCACATAAAATGGTGGACCTTATGCAGTATGTACGCGGGCCCCTCTGGGTCAATTGCCTTGGGATGCAGAGGCTTTTCCCAACAACAGGTCATACAGGCAGCACAGGGCCGAGCTCCTCACATGACCTGAGAAATGGCACCTGGGTCAAGGTTGCTCTGAGTACTTTCATTTGTTTTTACTTAGACTTTTTTAACTGTCTAAGACTTCTCTGTATCTCACAAAACCTTTGTTGAATGAGATTTTGGTTTTGTTTTGCTTTCTGTTAAAAAAGCTTTTTATGAATTATAGCTGATGTGGTTTAAAGAATATTTTACTTAACATGTACCATTTTTCAGGCAGACACTCATTTAAATATCCTTTATACTAAAATCACAATGGATATCGTTATTAAAGTTGTGTAACTGGTCTCAGTACAATTAAAAAAAGCAGCAAACAAGGTGAGAGGGATTTGCAGAAAATAATTTATTAGAGAACAGTGTAGTTACTTGTAAAACAATATTTTAGAAAAAGAATAATTCTAAAAATATGACATTTCAAAATCAATTATACTTTTATTTGGTAAGATCAAGCTATTCTTCTTGAATGTCCATTTTTTATGTTCTTTTTAAAGCCTGTATGTTTAAATGTACCTTGTATCACATAGGAAAAAAGTACTGAAGTACTTTTTCTCGTAACTAATGTTCAAGCACTTCAAATATATCTTTTAAGTTGACAACTTTCCTGAGTGTAGCTGGTGAAAGAGAACAAAAAGCTTTTATTTCCTTCGGAAGCAAATATCATTGTTCCTTTCATGACTAATAAAAGATGAAGCATAACTATAGCCATGCAACAGGTTATCTTTGTCTTTCTCTCTTTCTATAGATAGGTGGATACACATATACATCATTTATTTCTCTATACCTGTACCTTTTTATGTTTGCTAAAATAATATTTTTATTCAGATTATAACAGGGTTTAGATTAACCTATCAAAGATTTCAGATTAACCTTAATATTTCCATAACATCTCAGGAGCGTGAAATAATATAAGGGGTTGAAGCTATCACTGCTTCGGGGTTTTTTTAAGTTCAGTTCTACTCTGAAATACTTGTGTAAACATGAATCTTATTCAGCAAATAATGCCTTTTTCTATGTGCTCTGAGTTACAACCGATTATAATAGGAATTAAAAAAAAAGTTGTTTCCACCTACATTAGACTAAGAAACTAATGTAGTTCTAGTAAAATGCAGATTCCACTCCTGCAATTCTCAGCAACTTATTAATAAAGTTCTAACTCCTAATTCTTTCTTCCTTGCGATGCATGAACAAAAAATCTGGCTCAACAGATTTTCCCAGACAAAATTTGCATGTCTGGCAGTTGGAAACTTTATCTTTCACTTTATTTTGGAACTTGTAAATGCGAAATGCTAGAAATAATATACCTGGTACCCCACGAAGCTCTTTTACCAGCTCACACTGATGAGAAATAATGTGCTGAGCTTCTGTGGATGGGAGGACTCGGTCGATGCATCTCATCACCCCTTACAGCGCAGAGGGCTGTGCTAAGATCACCTGCTGTGTGTGCCTAATTTAGGTGTCACAACCATGTCTCTCCAGGTTTGTCAGGTAATCTAAATCAACTGTTAGTCTCTTGAATTTAGGTCACATGGAGGTTTTTCCCAGTGGCAGTTTCTGATTTTCCTGCTTCTCTCAGCGTCACTGTCTCTCTCATCTGTGTTGGTACAAGAGTTTACAGGACCATGCAGTGAAACTGGTCAGGGTATTTCTGACCCAAAGGATCTCCTTGATCCAGTTCACCTTGCATCACAGACAACGGCACTGGTACAATGGACAGGGTGGCCATAGTGCTCATGGCAGTTTAGTCACACTTTTATAGCAAGGGGACACAATGTTAGGTACAGCAACACGTGTTAATAGCATGAACACATCATGCAAAAAGTTGTTTTCAGTTACACCTTGTGCAAGGATTCCTACTTCAGTATCTAAAGCAGGATTTGGCCATTAAAGAAATCATGGCAAAGTCTGATTTTATTCATACACATGCCACACATGAAAGACTATAACAGACTTCTTTTGCTGGTGGGCAAAAACATACCGCCTAATACATACATCAGTATACCTTACCCTAAGCCATTTCCCTTTCTTTGTCCCCTGTAGCTGTGTCTATAGGGGATTGGTATTCTATAGTAGGAGAATGTGCTTTCCTATTTACTTGTAGTCTATTTATATGTATAGCTAACACCTTTGTGCTGGCTGTTAAAAATATTTTTCATGTCTGTTCACATTCCTGGTTTTTTGGCAGACAGAAGTGTTTGTGAAATCCTTGTCTTTCACCTTTTTATTTTTAAAAAGATCAGAGGTTTATCAAGTGAAACAAAATATGGGATAACAAGCCTTCAAAAAAGTAAAAAGCAACATGATGCTGAAGAATAAATGTTGCTTGCCATGTGTATCTTTAGTAAGCCATTAAAAATGCTGTATTTGTAATTTCAGAGCATCGGTGGGGCTGGTAATTAGTGCATGGGCCAGGTTCTTTTAAACATTTGTGATACTATGAAATTCAATGGATATAGCTGCAAGCATAGCTTGGCTTTGTATTATCTACGTGCAAAACTGAACCAATACATTTAATACAGTAAGATTGTTTTTAGAAAGTCATCACAACATTACAGGTAATAGCAATTTGTATTTCTCTGCTCTATACTGGTTATATGTATACCATGACAAATAAAATTTTAATTTAACAAATATAAATTTATATCGTGAGCTCTTACCTATATGAATCTAAGGAAAAAATCATGTATTTTCCTATGAAATATATAACTTTTCCTATGAAATATGTAACTTCATATTAAAATTTTCAGCATTTTAGAAATCTAAACAGCAAGGGTAAGAAGAAACTACTTGTGCTCAAATATGTAAGTAGACTTGCACACTAATACATGGTTAAATGAGTATTTTGAAATACTGTCTTAATTTCTTTGATTTCAATCTTCAATCTTATTTCTGTATAACACTTTAGAAAACTGTTAAGACCAAAGACAGTTGCTGACAATGGAGTTTCTATGGGAAATATTGAGGTATTCTCTTGACAGTCAAAAAGGTTTCTGAACTATATCACATGAGTTGTGGTGCTCTATGAATAAAAACCACAAAAGATCAGCTTTATGGAAGGAAGACTGTAAGTATTCACACAATTTCAGATCCTAGGAAACACTGCAAACCCACTGATTAAAATAAAAAACATAAAGCAAAATTTCTTTAGACCCATCTGTTTCTTTAAGCAAAGAGGAAAAGTAGTCTAAACTCACACATCTAGAAATTAAACTCTCACTGAATGACACTTTTCTGCACTCTGGACTAGCCCAGTTGCTGAAACACAGGTGCCTAGTGTTACAAAAGTTTTGTTTATGGTCAAAGAGGAAACACACCATACATATAAGGCCACGAATTTACTGTTAGTATAATCAAACTCTTAACAGTATAATCAACATCTTAACAATCTAAATCAAGAATCATTACTAATCTAGATCTAATTATTACAGAAAAAGAAAAAAAAAAGCTACCTGGTTAGAATATTTCTACACAGAAAAATTCCCAATAATAGTAATAATACAAATAAATTGTAATACATAAACTACTTAGAATCATAGAATTGTTTAGGTTGGAAAAGACCTTTAAGATCAAGACCAGCCACTAACCTAGCAATGCCAACTCCACCACTAAACCATGTCCCTAAGAGCCACATCTACAAGTCTTTTAAATACCTCCAGGGTTGGTAACTCAACCACCTCCCTGGGCAGCCTGTTCCAATGCTTGACAACACTTTCAGTGAAGGCATTTTTCCTAATATCCAATCTAAACCTCCCCTGGAGTAACTTGAGGCCATTTCCTCTTGTCCTATTGCTTGTTATTTGGGAGAAGAGATGGACTCCCACCTCCCTACAACCTCCTTTCAGGTGGTTGTAGAGGGCGATAAGGTCTCCCCTCAGCCGCCTTTTCTCCAGGCTAAACAGCCCCAGCTCCCTCAGCCGCTCCTCATAAGACTTGTCACCCAGACCCCTCACCAGCTTCGTTGCCCTTCTCTGGACACGCTCCAGCACCTCAGTGTCTTCCTTGTAGTGAGGGGCCCAGAACTGAACACAGTATTCGAGGTGGGGCCTCACCAGTGCCGAGTACAGAGGGATAATCACTTCCCTAGTCCTGCTGGCTACATTTATTCCTCATACAGGCCAGGATGTTGTTGGCCTTCTTGGCCACCTGGACACACTGCTGGCTTATATTCAGCCAGCATTTTCTATTTCTTTTTCAGTTTTATGCTCAGCCTTCCACTGTTTGTCTGGGTCTTAAAACCGGTAGTTTCAGACTGCAGAAGAGTGATTATATTGGGTCATCAGCATCTGGGGTCCTTCACAGAGAGGAATATGGTGTTGATGGTTTATTCTTTCTCACCCCTGGATTTTCATTATATCATTTTTATACATTTGCTAACACACTTTTATACCTTTGCTCTTCCTTCATTCATCTGTTGCTCCAAATTACATCTGAATTTACTAGATATAGAGCCATTTACATACGTTAGATACTATCTCTTCATTCTCTTTGTTACACTTAAAACCAGTTTTGTCCAGCTCCAGGTCTGCATTTCTTTAACTGACCACGGGTCAGTTGTTTAGAGCCATGGGGTCCCCAGTACCAACCCTGTTTCCTGTCCTTTACCATCCCATGCCTGTGTTCCTCTACATCACACCCTGTGTCTGCACTTCTCAAGGCCTCTGCTCTTGCACTAAACCTGTATTTGTCTACATTACGTTGTTGTGATAAAGTCATAAATTTCTCATTCTACATACAATAACTGCTTGTTACTGATACCTGTATAAAACTACGGTTGTCTCGTGCAAAGGTAAATGAAAGTAAAGCAAATTTGCCATAGCCACTTGGTGAATTAGAAAAAAAAAACAACACATGCTGTCACAGCTAAATCAAGCAAAACACAGCTGCAGGCAAGTCAGGAAAAGTTCAGATAGGGCAAGTCTAATAAGCCTCAGTCCGGAGGACTTGAAAACTCAGTACAAAGCTGATGGCCAGTTACTAGCCGTGGCAATGCCGTGTTACAAGGCTACACAGTTACACCAGGAGGGTCTGAGACACCTGCCCCTTTCTGGCACTGCAGGGAGGCAGTGGACTTCTCAGCCGTGTCCTGCATCATTTCTGCCAGCTCCCAGATTCTTTAGGCCATCTCAAAAGAGATACACAGCCTCTGTATGGCCAGTTGAACTGAGCCCTCAGGATCCGTGGAGCACCTTGAAAGAGTGAATCCTCTCACCTGAGAAAGGTATCTAGGGTCACATAGGTCTCTTCTGGCAATTGAGAGATTAGATCGAGGATATCTGATATCTAATAAGTGAAGTTACAAGAGATAAATCTCACTTTTAATATGGGATTCAATCCAGCTAATTCCTTCCAGCTTTTCCTTCTAGAAAAAAAAACACCTTTTAAAGTTTTACTTCTCTTCATTAGCTGCACACGGAATTTGGATACTTACTGGTCTTCTGTACCACCTGATATTCAGGCACTGACTGGATCTACAATCTAGTCTTTTACTTCTACAGTAGCATACAACGGGCACGATGTGAAGGGCCTCTACTAATAAACTATGTAACCAGTAACCTTGAAGCTGAGTAAAAAGAGTTATGGCAGTGTCTATTTCTTTTTAATCTGGGGGGGAGAGACACCACTTTTGGTGAATAAAGCCTGTATGTCAGTTAATCCTTTGTAAAAGAATGGCACGTGCACAGTATTGAGAGGGCTGAGAGGCACTGGAAGAGACGAGTAGAGAAGTTGCTGCAGGAGCTGGGCCAGAGGGGAACTGAGTTAGTTAGGTGGAAAGACTGCTACAGAATTTACTTACAGACAATATCTCACATCTAGTGAACAGTTAACACTGATCGTTCTGGCAAAAGACGGTATGAGCTGTTCAGGTTGTTACCACCCACGAGACCTCTGCTCAATTGGAAGACAAGTGCTGTAGAAGCTGAGAATGGCAGGAGAGCCCAGTAGACCACCTCTTTCAGTGGCAGCAATTGGACCCCTTTGCTTCATGGATGGACTTTGCTAAGATGAACAGTTGGAGCACTAAGCTGGTCAATAAACTGTGAATAAGACAGAAATGGACTGAGCGACTAGTGGCTGCCTTCCTTATCCACCGTGCATGACTTCACAAGTGTACTTTGAAAAAGAGTAACTTTGTGGTTCAAAGATTTCTGAGGGTTGCCAAACTGACAGGTTATTTACTCTTCGCTTCTACCTTGACCTCCCTAAAATCCTACTTAAGTAAACTCTTTTGTGTAACTTATTGCTCTCTAGCAGGCAAACGTTCATTGGGCACACAGACAGTGCAAATTAGTTTACCATTCTCCTAGGTGGGTTTTTAACCGCACTTGCCTATGAGTTTGAGGAAGAGTACTATAAATTGGATATGGACCTTTTTCCTTGGAGTCTGTTTCTGCCAGGATTAATATCGCTATAAACAACATAAGTGCTAAAAAAATTTCCTCCTATTTCGTCACTAAATTTCATCCTCACCCCAGTTTCCTAAGTATCCTCCTCAGCTAGTTTTGCATTTTGATGACCACCTTCACATTTTTTGCTCATGAAACCTCATATATGACAGCTTTTGGTGTACAAATCACAGTCTAGTACTCACACAAATGCTTTCTGATGTGTTTTTCGTAGACGTCTTTTTCTCCTTACAGCAATGATGGACACCACACATACAGAGATAAAACACATCTAATCCCAGGGATTTATTGCATTAAGAATGAAGCTTTTCAGACACCTCATGCATGACGGCAGGAGGTAAAAAAGCTAACAACCCTATCAATAAAGAGCAAGAGAAAGAATTCCAGATTATTTTATACTTTTTTTTCACTGCAAATTTTAAAATTAAGACGGAGATAAGAAAAGTTTGGAAAATAAGCATACAATATTGAGCAAATTGTGTTTTAACTCTAGAAAATCCTTATGATTTTTGAGAAAATTTTAGTGTGAAAACAAGGCTCCTCCAATAACAAAGTTGTACAAGGTATTTGTGACAAAGCTGCAAACCACACAAAAGCCACCTACTTCTATTTTTCTGGAAAATTACTGGAATTTCAGATCATATTATCTGAGAGTTTATAATCCCATGAACATACTTGCTAATCTGAACAATGATCATCCCTGTTTCAAATTTAGGTAGTGTAATAAGAAAGAAAATAGACCATGTCAAATTCTGTGGCTTACCAAGGAAATGCAGATGAAATTTGCTTGTGCCTACGGAGATTTTATCTTCAATTTTATGTTAATTTAATACAAAATCTTGAAGCCAAATTCACTGATTATCACTCAATAAAATCAAAGCCAAAACAACAAAAAAGACCGGAAAAAAAAGAAAAAAAAGAGGGAGAATATGACATTAGTCCAATAGTTAGAAATCTGTGATGGAAGTCCTGAGAAATTTCATTCCTGTTCCCTAAGTGGCTTAAGCATTTTAAATGTAATTATTCCCAGATAAAATACTGACACAGTCCAGAGAGAACACGGTAAGGTTTCAGACTGCCTGTGAGTAAACCTCACTGTCTCTGCGCTCTGATGGTGAAACGTCTTTTTTGTTACATGCCTCTAAAAGATGTTGTTGTCTACCTAGAAGATATCGTGTCTGTTCCTGAGTTGCCACATACAGCCTAGCAATTTGCAGAAACACATTAGGGTTTAAATTGCTGCAGCAAGGACAAACATTCATATCACTGCTGAAAAGACAGTAATCTCCAGGAGAGAAAAGCCAAGACCAGTAGTAGTTTCCCTGGTCCTAGTGGAAAGTCTCTGCTAATGAGAATCAGAATTCTGAATGCTGAAACTCTAGCAAAGTAACAGTTTCAGCAGAAATGAAAAAAGAAAAATTGTGTGCTAGCTTACATTAATATACATAAACATGCATCTATACACAAGCAGCCATGTACTAATATACCAGCTAAGGATCACCAGCACTATTTTTTCTTTGTTTTTAATTTATTTATTTTACAGATGTGGTTTCTTTTCCTTTAAATCATAAGAGGATTTTGAAAGAGAATCTTTCTATACTGAAAAAAAGGGCAACATATAACTGAGCACCTCGGAAAGTAAGGCAACGTAAACATTCACTTTTGCATTTTGATCTCTAAAGAAATAAGCATACTTCATAGCTATCTTTATCAGGTGTCCATGTACTAGTCTTCAGTGAGAAACAGTGGTTATCTGTGCACTAAAATATCTGATTTCAAAGACCATAATTTGACACTGAAAAAGATCCAAGGTCATCAATATCCATTGTTCTTATTTTTCCTGGTTAAACTTAAATGACACTGGGCCAAAGTAGTAATTAACATGCAAAACAATGCTACCCTAAATGTTTTCTAAATCTCTGCATAACTATAAACTCTGTCTAGTTCTCTGGCAATACAGATAAAAGCACAGGTGTGTAACCACTGACTAGAACAGACATAGTTCATCCCAATACCTGCATAATCACTTTGTTGTGTCTCTCACATTATACCTTATCTCTCCTTTTGCATGATAATTTTATTTAGTATTTTGCATATTTGTCAATTTTAGTATTTTAGTATTTTACTTCTAATCTGACTGTTGATTTGTAGAGAAGATCTGTTTCTTTGTAGGTTTGTTCATGGCCTACTGAAGGGGAATCCTAATTTTATTCAGGTCTGTAGAGCCTCCTTCAAAAATTTATGCTTAAAAAAGGGAAAGCCAATCAAGACACCAGGTACAGGATATTATTGCTGGTATCCAAATTCAGCCTTTGCTTCCAGACACGTACTTTTCATTTGGCGTCTGTGGTAATTTCAACAGACTTCAGACCAGAAATTAGAAGAATCCTCTAAATTCATAACAATGAATTTTTTCATCAGATTTCCTGATGAGACAAGTGGCAAAAACAACAAAACACAAAACCCAAACTTCTTGCTTATCAGATGGGCCTGGATATATTTAGGGAAGTAATTATGTCATTTGTATTGCCTGAGACAGTTGGTAACTGCATTTCATGAATCAAGAGGTTCCTCCAAGTTCACAACTGCTTTTCACTCCATGATGCAGCAACCATTTTTCAATTTCTGATTCTCCCACAATGACTGTCACAAGATATTTTGTTACCTATAAGTGCTAAAACCCCCATAATTAGACAGGTATCGAACCCTCGAGGGCAGGTCAAGAATTTCAATGAGTTCAGACACTTTTTAGTCTCAAAAGGAAAATAACACTCATTCATCCACTGCTAAGTGGCTAGATAGGTTACACTCTCCATATATCCATGATACATATCTTTGTAGGCAATAATGTTTGGCATTTCCATTTATATACCCTATCTTCTTCATCACAGTCATCTATTCCACTTTCTTTCTACTTTCATTAATTAGGGTGATAAGACACATCTTATCAGAGACCCTGCCATCCAGAAGGACAAATTTACTTCTACAGTATGCCAGCCTTTTCCAGGGAATTTAGCTCAATTGTCACAGGAGCTGGATAGGCCAAGCGACTGATAAGGTGCTTATGAGATGTTTAGGTTTTAGGCTGGTTGTACAATTTTAGGCAAATTAGCAGCAACACCGTTTGCTTTATTTGCTAGGGGCTTGCTGGAATATACTGAAGAATGGCTGCAGTTTTAGGCATGTTGCAATGAGTACATTTGATTGGCAGTTTCAGCAAAGAGGCTGAGGATTGAACAAGCAGAAGCTGAACTACACCAACCTATCACTGACTCTTCCAAAATGGAGCTGAAGACAATGCTTTGACAAGGCAATGTCAGGAAGCCTGCGGTGCTGCTGCGGGTGTTGTTTGTTCAGTGTCTAGATAAGAGGTTAGAGTCTTGCAGTGTCACTCTGACAGAAGCACAAAAATGGCTTGTAGGGAAGACCCATAAAGCTATCAAATGTGAAGGCAAAATTAAATCTACATTTCACAAAGGTTAGTAATTATCATTTCTCAAACATTGCTAGCTGGTTTAAATAAAATGTTCTTGAGGATTTGTGATCTACAGTGCATTGTATTGAAATAGTTTTACATCAAAGCCTGACACTGGCTTTTCACCAAATTATATCTTTGCTACATGATGTATGTACATGGAAAGTCTCTAAAATTGTGAGGTTAAAACAAAACTCTTGCTTGCAGACCTACCTCTGCCCTTTATTTCTCTATCCTTCAGGCTGTATCTCATTTATCCAAAATTCTTCAAAACAGTGAGTCTCTGAATGAAATTGAATTTGCTAAATTCAAATATCCCATCTAAATGTTGCCCTACCATTTATGACACAGTAAGTACATTGTGAGATCTTATATTCTGACAGCAAGAATCAAACAACGCAAAATAGAAAATTCACAGCACAGTGTAAGCAATGGCCAATTTCTTATGCAAAGAACCTCTACTAGATAAAAATTCCTTAAAAAAAATCAGTCTTATACCCCTCTAAGAGAAAAAGTATCAGAGGTTCATTCCTTGATGTAATACAGGTCGATGGTCAAGGTTTAGATGTTGAAAATGTTTATTTAGGAAATTACTCCAACGAAGCATCCAGGAGGCCACACAGAACGTTATAGCAGGGTTTTTTCCACAGACTGAAAATGGTTGCCCCAAAAACTTGCAATGCCTTGTGTAAGGACCTATTAATTTCAGGAAGGAATGAAGTTACCGAAATGTTACATGTGGGATTTAGGATTTTACTTAGCTGATTAAGTCTTTAGACATAAGTATGTAATACTTGGTGTTTCCTCCCGTGGAAATATTGAAAATGTGTTATTTGTGCCTCTGAGGTGGAGACCGTGTTTAATCCTTAACACTGAGTTCATGTAGTCCGTATTCAGGATTTATACCATACCTCCTGACCTTTTTTATGTTTCATGTTTTAAATTTAAATTTTAAATTTAAATTTGTGTTAGAACATGGTGAATGAATGCACACTTTTGAAAATCAGATTATTCCCCTACTCCCAGCAACAATTAAAGATCTTTTCTTAAATAAAAATAATTTTTAAAAAACCTTTATCCACTACTTCCTTTGAAAATAACTTTACAAATAAATTACAGTAACAGGATCAGTGTAAAAAGTTTCTGGTTTCTAGGCCTATATGCACTAGATCATACTACTCTAAATCTTTCTAGATATTATTAAATCTGGGCTTTCTCCAATGCACAAGCTGCAGCCCAGCTCACTCTGAATCTTCTGTCTGTTCTGTCATCAGTATGTAGAAATTATCAAAGGCATATGAGTTTCCATGAAAACACCTGAAATGTGAATGAATGAAAATCACAAATGAGAAACGTCAACTTAAAGATAACTTTTTTCTGTCTTCTCTCCTTTTTCTCAAAGAGGGAGTAAGCCCCAGCTAAAATTGAAGTTAAGAAGACTCTTAATTTTGAGTTCCTAAGAAAAAAGAAATCTCAGCCCCTAGCACTGAAGAAATGCCTCATTCTATGATAATAAGCTTAAAAAAAGATGGGGAACAGGGAATTAGGTAAGAGCTTTTAATTCTTCTGGCTAATCTTCATTGTAAAAAAAGTGAAAATGGCCATGAATGAAACAAAGTCTATGTATCTCCAACTCCACGCCGTAGGAGACTGCTATGAACTGCAGCATGTCACATTCACAGGCAAATCCCTAAGACTATACCAGAAGAGGTAAGCATAGATTTAGGCATTCTCCTAATGCGTTTTCTCCAGTTGCTAAATCTTAATTTAAAGATGCAATCATAATACAAAAGGAATTATGTAATAAATGTAAGACAGAAAACAGACAGATACTAACATTCTACTGTAACCTTAAACACTAACGATTCTATGATTCTAAGTGCTCACAGCTGTGCGTTTCCACATAAAGGAAATAATGACTTATTTTCAATGACACTTCTTCCCCAAGACTATACAGGAAAAGTAGCATCATTTGAGATCAAATTACATATTTTGTCTTTAATTCTAGAAGTAACAGCAGTCCCTGTTTCCCTTGCAGGGAACTTCTAGTGTACAGATTCAAGCCTTTGTCATCTCTTCTGTCAAAAAAACATCTTCAAGAAAACTAACTAAACTAAAACTAACTAAATTCTATCAGGGTTTCATTTAAAAAAAAAAAAAAAAAAAAGTAGTATATTGAAATCTATTAGTACCTTGGAAGAAAAGTACCATTCCCTGGACAAAAACTTTGAGCTATTGAAACTTTCAGCTATTGAAAACTTGAGAAATCAATTCTAAAAGGAAAAGTCATAATTCTTTTCCACCAAATATCAGAAAAGATGGTTTAGATTTATTTTTTTTAGGATACGTGTATGCTCGAAGAAAGTATACAAGTTCACAGAAAACTACCACAACAAACCTTGTATTTTGAAATCCTTGAATGAATACCTAGTCAAAGACCTTGCTGGGAATGTAAAATAAGTTGAACTTGTAGGCAGAAAAGGGAGAAACCATCTCACCTAAGATCAGTCTTCTAAAAAAAAAAACGTTTAATCCAAGCCTGTCTAGACACTTAGTCATCTGTGAGACATTTGCAGCACATCTCATTTTAATATAAGTTTCTATGACAGAAAAAATGAATTGCCCTCTGGAGATGCATGTCTTCCTCAATTCTCTGTAAAAAGAGCTTAGATGACTAAATTACATAAGGTACTTTAGCATTTAGGTAGCAAATAACAAGACTCATCCTTACCTCAGGTGTTCAGCAGGAGTGAGAGAAGTAACACTACCTTAATCAACTCTTTTCTTCAGCTAAAGCAATTCTAAATACAGTTATGATTATGAAAATCTTTATTAGAAAGTTGATTATTATTAAGTAAGAAAATGAACAGGAAATTAAATTGATGTTAAATACACAGATTAAAAATTCTGATGCTTTTCCTTAACTGCACTAATACAGTTATTTTTCCAAAGTGTTTGTTCCAACCAACAAACATTGCAGCTATATCAGCCCCATGGTAGGAATGAACTGGCCATAGGACTTTGGATTCGTTATATTCATAGGACCCCGATTAGACCAGGCAAAGAAAAAAATTTCTTAGACAGCAGAAAGTACCATAACCTAACCTTCCATCTAACAATTAGCATTGCTACAAACTCAATTTGGCAGGAGCACACATAAATTCAGCTTTCTGCTACTAGCTGTAAACTTCACAAACAACAAAGTCAAGTGTGATTAATGCAGACGGTCTGGACCGAAAAGGAAAGGTTGGTGCATTTTAGATCTTTGCTAATGAAATTAATGAACAAAGCCATAATGTCTAATGGATTAAATATTACATTAGCAGTCCATTTCCAAAGGATTGACGAGTTCCTCACCTCTTTCAGATGGTATTTAAAAATGACAAGTAGACTGACTGAAGATCCAAAGATCAGAACATCTCTAATTTTGTTTACCAAAGTGCAATATAAAAAGCACCAAACCCACCACAACCAACAACAGCAACAAAACAGCAATGAGAAAAGGCTTTTGTTGGTAAAGCTCTGCTTGAAGGCAAAACTACAGAGTAATGCTGCCTCAGGATATGACTCTATCAGAGATGCTTTATACAAAGGCTAATGAGCCTGTTGCCAGTACTGAAAACACTATTTGCCAGTGGCAAAACTAACAGTAAGTCTATGTTACCACTAATTTGCTGGCTATTTTTCTTCATTCACTAGGTCATAAATTCCAACAGTCTTGCTCAAGGGAAATATCAACTGCTACGGAAAAGGCATGTAAATATGTCCTAACTTTAAGTGCTTTTGTGACAGGATTATTAATATTTGCAATTCACATATATCACTGAAGATATGAAAGTTAAACTTTTCTAAAATATCCAGTCAAGGAAATGTGTTTCTTTGGATTTGGAAATGAACAGTAAAAAGTACTTAATGGCAATAAACAATCCAAGATTGTTGTAATATCTTCAAGTGATTTCTAGTTCAGGTGATCGAGAGGAAGAAGAGCTAATGGCTTGCCAACTTGTAAACACAAGTTTTCCTGAAAGTACTACAATACAAATATCCTCTAATAATGCTCAAAGGGTAAATAAAATATTTATTTCCATGGGATGTATTTTTGTCAACTACTATTATCTTTATTGATGTAGAAACCCTCTTAAAAAAGAATATAAAAGTTAATGGCAGGAAGTTTTGACTATATTGAACAATTGTTGTTTTACTATGATGGAGTAGAAGTGAGCAAAGGGAGCCTTGTAGTTGTTTGCATTAGTTTGAGTTTTATCTCCAAAAACTTTTCTCTGAAAACAGTCAAGATCAGCTTGGATAACAAACATGATGTGAATTTAATGCTACCCAGTCAGCTATAGTTTCTCTATCTAAGCAACTTGTTTTAAGTCTAAATTTAGAGAAATATCTCTGCCAAAGAGTACACTTGACAATGTGATTTCTTCTTTGCCATAAAAGTTACTGTATCTCCAGGGGAATTTTCTTTGTATCATGTATTAATAGCTGTTGACAAATGAAGGGGGGAGGGGGAGGAGCTGAGAGAAGGAGATAGGGAGGGAGAAGGAGAGAGAGGAAGATTGAGAGAAAGGATGTGGGATAGAAGGAAAGAGGAAAAGGGAGCAATGCAGGGAAGGCAGGGAGGAGTGAAGGAATAAAAAGAGGAAGGAAAAAAGAGGAAGGAAAAAGAGGAAAGGAAAAGAGAAAGAGAAAAAGAAAAAGAAAGAAAGAAAAAAGAATGAACAAAGGAACAGACATATTTCTTTTCTCTTGGCCGTGTATTTCAGAGCTCTGAATATTGTTGTTTATATAAATGTCCCACTCTCTTTCTGTTATTTGCTAAGATTTTGCCTTGGTGGTGTTATGGACAATAAATTCCATTGGATGGTAGTGCATTTGGTTAAAATAATTACTTCCTTGAGTTTAAAGCTAATGAAATTTTATAGGCAACAGTAACTTTTCTTTACATTTTTTGCACTGCTAGAGAAGGGAGTTAAACCTCCATTTTCCTTTTTCTGCTGCCTTCACAGGCAGGATAAGCCTCTTAATGAGCACGTGCTGGCGTCTTCTAAGTATTTTCCTTTTGTATCTTCACTAACTGGCTAATGCTACAAGATGTCAAGTAATATGGCATTGAGGGAAAATGTCATAGTAAAAAAAAAGGCATTTAAATAATACAAAATAAGTTCTAGCAGTTTGTAGAGAGGGGGTAAGACTATATTTAATATTTTTGAGGACAAATTTAGCATGTGTTCATATTCCAAACTCCTGTTTTTAGTATAAAGCAGGTATAAAATCCTATAGTTCCCTAATGAAAGTGAAGCACAACACTCTGCCAGAAGTCACTGCAATAAAAGCATTTATCCCTGGATAATAAAAAACTTTATTAGGCAAAAACCAACTATATTCACTTATTTTCAGGTAAAAGAAAAAATTCTGTTGAGTTGCCCAACACTTTAAACAGTGTGTGCTTTGCCTATTTTCCATTTACTTGAATAATGGCTTTTAAAACCTCTGTAAATCCTTTTGTTTGGATTTCCTGCATGAAATATTTTGATACAAGCAAGTTGTGTTAGATAACATGATGAATCTTACGAATGCCCTCTGTGTCTTTAAAGCAAGATGTCTAGAGATTCCTCTAAACAGCAGGCTAAATGGAGATCACTGGTTTGATTGAAAGCGTACTGGGGCAAAAAGGAATACCTGGAAATGCATCACAGGTGACACTAGTGAAAAATACTGCTGAAAGCACTTCCTTCCCCTGGGTGGTATCAATTTTTCCACTAATGCTGGTCAGCACACTTCAGTGCATTCATCCACAGATCTGCGTTTCTTGGAAGAGCCAAGCCGCCATATGGTATATTAAAGATTTCACTTAATAAATCTAGCTAAGGAGACCTTTCCTTCAAGCTGTTTATTTGTTTGTTTGTTTGTTTGTTTTATAACACAGTTTCCTGGTTTTGCAAACATCTGGGTCTGACAATGAGGACAGTGTACATTTTGCAAAGAGATTCTGAATCTCTGTTATCTGCATCACTGACTTTCAGTGTTAGGAACTATATTTTTCTGCTGATACATATCTGTCTTTACGAGATCCTGGAAAAATGAAATATAAAACAAAATGTGCTACTGGCAAGTAATGAAGGTATGTAGTGTTTATCGGTTTTCTTCCTTTTTTGTTTTATTTTTTTCTCTTTTAAGTGTCATTCAGAAGGAAAATTTGCATTCTGATTACAAAGCCAGAAGTTAAGAGCAAGTGGCAATTTAAAAAGAGACGGATTATTAGACAGGATATACACTAAGTCTTCCGTCAAAACTAGAAAGATATCACACTTAGGATTTCCAGGACAGCTGCCCTTACATATAACATCTGAAAAATCCTTTTTTCATATGACTTCAAATTTGTCATGTATATTCAAATAATGTGCATGCACCTGTCTCATAAAAACTAAATGGCCTCTAGGCAGTCAGATAAGGTCCATCTCATGTGGAAGAAATATATCTCAACACCTTTGTTGCTACAAGTAAACTTTTATTTCGTTGAGATTTAAAAAATAAATGCTATCAATACAGTATGCAAAATAAACATTATGTAATTTTATTATTTAATAAAAGACGCAAATCAAGCCCAGTAAATCAAATAAAATTGATTTTTAAAAAATAACAAGACACAAGGGTCTCAGGTAGTAAGAGTTCATGGGTCTGGTACAAATAGTGCCACACACTTGCATAACTTCATATTCATAGGTTTCCCTACACTCTGGTTCCAGGTGTCTCTGTTACACCGTAAAAGAGAATCTCTATTCTCTGGCTTTTATTCATGTATTAGAATACAGCAAAGTATCTATTCCTGCAGGTATTTCTTATTTTCTAATGCACAAACATAAAAACCTCTATATTTTTTTCTCTGTATGGCTTCGTTACTGAAACATTTCAAGCTATGTGACACTATCTTTTATACTTGCCTTTATTTGCAGCCATACCAGTTGTTCCTGCTAACTATCCATTCATCCCACATGTGCTCCCTCATGTAGTTCTGTTACTCTTCAATAGAGCATAACACAAAATATTTGTGTTAATTATGTTGTCCAAAATACACCAACTTCTAGCATTTGCTTTGTTGTTTTATTTATGGTTTACTATTTACCTCATTTGTTCTTTTCTCATTTCCTTTCCCTACTTGTTCAACATGACAAAATGTGATCTCATCATTTATGAGCAGTCCTGGCTGACCGGGGAGGTCCCAGCTGACTGGAGGTTGGCAAATCCACAAGAAGGGATGGAAGGAGGACCCAGGGAACTATAGGCCGGTCAGTCTGACCTTAGTGCCTGGGAAGGTCATGGAACAGATCATCCTCAGTGCCATTACACAGCACATGAATGAGAACAGGGTGATCAGGCCCAGTCAACATGGGTTTGTGAAAGGCAGGTCATGCCAGACAAACCTGATCTCCTTCTACGATAAGGTGACCCACCTGGTGGATGAGGGAAGAGCTATGAATGTGATCTACCTGGATTTTAGCAAAGCTTTTGACACAGTTTCCCACAGCATTCTCCTGGAGAAACTGGCTGCTCATGGCCTGCACAGGTGTACTCTTCACTGGGTAAAAAACTGGCTGGATGGCCGTGGCGGTGAATGGACTTAAATCCAGTTGGTGGCCTGTCACAAGTGATGTTCCTCAGGGCTCAGTGATGGGGCCGGTTCTCTTTAGCATCTTTATCAATGACCTGGACAAGGGGATTGAGTGTACCCTCAGTAAATTCACAGATGACACTAAGCTAGACAGGCATCTTGATCTGCTTGAGGGTAGGAAGGCTCTACAGAGGCATCTGGACAGGCTGGACCGATGGGCCAAGGCCAACGGTATGAGGTTCAACAAGGCCAAGTGCCGGGTCCTGCACTTGGGTCACAACAACCCCATGCAGCACTACAGGCTTGGGGAAGAGTGGCTCGAAAGCTGCCCTTTGGAAAAGGACCTGGGGGTGTTGGTGGACAGACAGCTGAATATGAGCCGGCAGTGTGCCCAGGTGGCCAAGAAGGTGAATGGCATCCTGGCCTGCATCAGGAATAGCGTGGTGAGCAGGACTCGGGAAGTGATCATCCCCCTGTACTCAGCACTGGTGAGACCCGACCTCGAGTACTGTGTTCAGTTTTGGGCCCTTCACTACAAGAAAGACGTGTCCAGAGAAGGGCAACGAAGCTGGTGAGGGGTCTGGAGGACAAATCTTATGAGGAACGGCTGAGGGAACTGGGGCTGTTTAGCCTGGAGAAGAGGAGGCTGAGGGGAGACCTTATCACTCTCTACAACCACCTGAAAGGAGGTTATACAGAGATGGGGACTGACCTCTTCTCCCTAGTGACAAGGGATAGGACGAGAGGAAATGGGTTCAAGTTAAGCCAGGGGAGGTTTCAGTTGGATATTAGGAAAAAATTTTTCACTGAAAGGGTTATCCAATGTTGGAATAGGCTGCCCAGGGAGGTGGTGGATTTGCCATCCCTGGAGGTGTTTAAAAAAAGGGTGGATGTGGTATATCTGGGGATATGGTTTAGTGGTGGTTTTATCAGCTTAGATTAATGGTTGGACTCGATGATCTTAAAAGTCCCTTCCAATCTTAACGATTCTATGATTCTTTAATGTCTCCCTGTCCCCACTGGCACTGAGGCTTCCTGGGTGCCTCAGGTCCATGTGGGACAGTGATGTGCTAAGAGTGCCAACCTCCCTTCATGTCTGTAACTGCACATTCCCACAGCCCCCTGCATTTCAGCTAACTATACAGTGAGGGAGATCAGTCTGTCAATCCTGATGGAAATTTATTCACCAAAAATCAACATTTGTTTACAATCTCAGTGCCACTCAGTCTAGCAGCAACTGCTTGCAGGAGCACCACTTCAGATTAAGAAATGCACAGTAGCCCCATCTTAGAACTGACTGCAGCTTGAAAATTAGGGTGATGAGGATACTGTCCAAGACCTTAAAAGATGTGAAGTTGAACACTTTTGGCCTGTAGAGATCCTTCACTGCTCAATCATTCTAACGATTTTCCTGTCACATAAGAGTGAACAGGTCTGCCATCACCACAGACTGTTTAGCCAGGTGGTGCCCAAAATGCACCTATCATCTGTGGCTCATGAAGAGATAAACGAGCACACACACACAAACATGTACACCTACAGCCCTACAAGGTACTGGTATTTCTGAGATATCTCTACTCTCATCATTCCTACCAGGTAGTTCCCTGCCCAGTGTGGGAGATCTGAGGTCTTCATGTATATTGCATGGAGAAATTAGCTACTCAACAAAACCTGCAGTCTTAAATGTCAGGCCTTATAGAGACCTTTTACATCCTTAACTGAATATTTTACTCCCAGACTCAAGAACTTGATGTAGTCAATCTTTGACTTGTTTCATTTATTATTCTTCATATCAGTCCCTTACTGGAATGTGGTACAAATTTCTTTTAGAGTTCCTTCAAAACCTGAGGAATGAAAATGCATCACAGCTAAAGCCTTTGATGCTGTAGTTATTTTCTGTCTTAAGAATCAGCATCTGTCTTTTGAAGTCTGACATGTTGCCACTAAAATTATCTTCTGTTTTATCATTCAGAACTTGTTTTCTAACTTTCTTCAATCTGGTCACTGACTCTCGTAACTTAATTTCACATTCACCCTCCTCAAAGCACTCTATAGTTCCACTTTCTTTGCTATCTCTCATTTTGTTTCTTTCTATTAACAGTAGAAAATATTCCCCCTGACACAATCTGCCGTGTGCTTTCTATTAAATAACCCTCTGTGTTGCAAGACCAAGCTGATAATCATCTGCTATATGACCTCCTCCTTTGTCAAATTGCTCTCTCAACCCCACTTACACTGTGAGAACTATTCTCGCTGCCAAGTACATTGTTACGGGTTTCCATTGTCCAGTACTCACATTCATTGCAATGAATGTACCTTAATGTTGTACACAGCAGTACTGTAAAGAACACATTTTTTGCATTTCTTGGCTTTCTCCATGGNCCCCCCCCCCCCAGGATTTCAGTGCTTCAATGGGCTTTGAATTAGGTCCTTATATTGAGTTTTCATGAACAGTGACTTTGTCTTTTGAATATGACATTTGCACTCAATGTGCTTTTAAACACTGGGCATGTCACCAGCGTAGTAGGGGTAGGTCATCTCAACAGAAGAGAAGGAAAGGGAATGATTCTGTCCACATTTTGAATGAAACCCAGTTAAAAATATGCCTAAACTTGCAGGAGGTTTGTAAAGGTCTTAGAATATGAAAAAGTGCCGCATGGTTAGTAAGAATGATTGACTATAAAATTTAATATCAGACAAGTTAACAGCAGCCACTTTAGAAGAGAACAGTTTCTGTAAAAGTTAAGCATCTTCTTGATATACCAGCCCAGTACCACTGCATCTTTTCAGCTGCTCATTGAAGTAATGTTATTATTTTGTGTTGGAACTGATGGTATTACTGTAAGTGCTACTGTTTGTAACATTACACCATGCAAAAGAGAGGTGTTCATCAGGAGAAAGGAGAAAAAAGACAGGAAGGGGAAAGAATAGTTACTTAGTGAAAACGTTAATAAATATTCAATAACTAAACAATTACTTAAATGACTGATTTAATCATCATCATGATTTTAGCTATAACAATTTCTGCATACATCATCTAGAATTGCCTACAAAATACAGAGAAGTTGTGCCTGGTATCTATTCCAAGCATATGCCTATCAATTTTTAATATTTAGAAATTCTTTTAAGTGCATTTTGGGGAAAGATCTATTTCATATTATGGTTTTGCTTGTTTTCATACACACATTTTAACAAGACTTGGACCAGGAAACCTTCCTTCCCTGAAACCTTTTTTACTAGAATAAGTGATTTTATTTGATGTTTTGTCAGAATACAATTTAAAGTAAGCCCCAAAGTAAACTGTACTTAGCTTCAGAACAATTTAAGATCAGGCTTAAGCAATAGGTCAATACCATAACACAGTTTCTTCCTCATATACAACAGCAATTATTTATATAATTGTGTGCAAAGTAAAATATCTTGTACCATGTGTGCCTATAAGCAACCTCTAGTGAATATGATTTTTTGTCCAAATCATTCAGTTTTCCTTGTCCATTTTATTTTACATTCTTTCATAACATTATTGTGGAAAAATTTTCCTGGAGAGACATCTAGTTAACATTTCATGAGACAGACAACTTTCAGAATTCCTTTTGAGCTTTGCTAAATTGAATATGTAAAAATAGTCAGGTGGAAAAGCAGTGGAGCATTTTGCTAGTCTGGTCTGGAGGATGAAATCACATGATACTATCCTGAGAACACTGATTTCAGTCACTGGGAAGTGCGTCATTATTATTCACTCTGACTGATCAAGGAAAGTATTCACTTCATTTAGATCAAGCAAAGCTGCAAACAAATGTCACCACTTGACTATTCTGTGCACAGTCAGATGCATGCCATCTATCTCACCTAAACCAATCTAATACACTTTTACATTTTGTTACAAAAAGTAGACTGGTTCCAGCAACTGAGAAGTAGTAAGTGGATGATAAATAACTCAATGATTGTCAGGCTATATGAGCAGAGAGAATGAAACAATAAAAGAGAAAGACAACTTTTAAATCTTGCAAGTTACGTGGAAGGAAGGACACATTTCAGTGGATTTTATTTGAAATAGTGCTGGTATCAAATAAATTACATATACCTTCTGCCAAAGTGTTCACTCACTTTTGGAAGCAAATGGAGTATTTTTATATTGTTAGACCGACTAGGTGAGAAATAGTCCACTCTAGCTATTTGTAATCAACTCTAATTCATTCCATTACTTCATTAGACAACTGTCAAGAGACTTAACAAGTCACGTAATTTGGATTTGGACATGAAGAGGAAATTTCTGAGCTCCTGGAATGCTGAAGTTAGAGACAATTGAACATACAAAGGTGCTTTTACAAAATTTTGTTTCATAAGTTCTTTAGACTCTTCTGCAAGAAAAATATATGTATTCTGAGATATATATTGCATTATCTTTCATGCTTCACAACAAAGTCTAATTTTCATTTATAGTATTTAAAGCAAAGTTAAAATGTGATGATGCCAGTGAGAAAACTTCACCTGTGTGGCACCTGCACATGCATTTTATGAACCCTGTTTAAGCCTTTAGTTTTAAGCCAAAAGGGTAAAATGTAAATAAAACATTATCATTTGTTACATATTGACTCTGTCCTTACCTATGCGTGAAAGAGAGCATGACTCATGCTCTAAGAAGCTTGCTATCGATGAGCTAAACAAGATAATGACCAGAGCCAGTTTCTGAAGAAAAATGCCTCTATAGATCAATGTGAGATTTCATCCCAGACTTTCATCCACCTACAGCAAGAACAGTATTTGAACCATTTTATCAGATTATGCAGCTTTTGCTTTTCTGCATCAGTAACTCATATTGCTACACAGTACAAGGGAGAAGGAACACACCACCACTTCTTCTTGCTCCTCTTCAGGGTTCATCATGGATATTCCACATAGATAGACAATGCTGAGCTCTGCCCAGTGGTTTTTATTTCTGCATTTTGAGGCAGAGATTATAATATCCCAACTGACAGGCTAATAATGAAACAACCACAGAAATAAATTCTACTGGAAAGTAATTATCTTGTTTTCAGAACAAGGTTTGAATGAAGTAAATGAAGTACGGGGCACACTCTGAAGAACAGTGAGAGTAAGATAAATTGTCAAATGGTCATTAGAGTTCTGTGGAAGGTTTGTTTCTGTTGCAGTTATACAACATTATTATGACTATGACAGCTGAGAGGAAGTGTCAAGCACAGTGAAAACTTTGTAGGTGCGTCTCTACAGTGCTGGCAAAAACAACTTTGTAAAAATGAGCTTCCTAGCCTAACTCATTAATTTTCTTTGAAAACATGGCCAATAAAGAAGGATTAAAGGATAGCAGTGAACTTTAGAAGACTGGAGAATTCATCCAAGAAATTTGAGGAGATTACTCTTTCTCTCAAATTTCAGTTTTATTCCACATCATCTGCCATCTGCCATCTCTATTATGAAGTCAAGCCATAGTGCAGTTAGCAGTACAAGATTTATCAGCACAGAATAAAATCCAGATCCAGAAAGCAACTGATTCTCACTGAGTATCTTGGTCCTGCCCCCAAGGTTACTACATATTTTATAGTAGACAGCCACTAAATACAATACAGTTACATCTCAGAAGCAAAGACCAAACCTCTGCTTGCCATGCATGTTCAAGCCTGTAAGCACATATCTCAAAATAATTTCAGGATTTACTACCTGAACATGAGGCTTTGGGGATTTTTAGTGGGATTTTGGATAAGAATTTAGGCATTAAATTCCAATTTCAAATTCCTATATTTCACCTTAAGCACCATTGTAAGCAGTAAATTTTCCGAATGATAGAAGAATCAATGTATGATCCAGCAGTTCAAGTATATACCTGAATTTAGAGGACCAAATGATGACCCACAGGCAGCTTTAATTCAAACTATTTGTATCTTCTTGAGTTCTTGGTTTTGTAACTTCAGTATTCTTTTAACACAAACATGTAAAATATTCAAAATATGTATTTTTGCGTGGTAAATAAAATTTCTAGAATTAAAAAAAAAGTGCAAAATCATTACAGGAACTACATCTAAGAGGGATTTATTTGATAATCCCATTTTATTAATAAAGGATGTATCTCTCTTATCCACCCCTCATATTATCAATTCTCTCATTAGATTGGAATATAAGATGGGGATATTCCAGTCCCCTGGTATTGCAGGCAATTTGCTAGCATGGTAGTTCAAAAGGAAACTTCCTAAATAGGTTATTTCTTCACAAAGATTAAGGAAAATGTACTCAATGAAGCAGAGAGATATAGCGAACACTGAAGATGGCAAAAAGAAGGAAAGGATTTAGACCTTGTAAGAGGGCTTAAAGGGAAAGTGCCTAGCATATTTCTGAAGGTGGTTATACTTATAGGTGAAATTGGTAACAAAATACACTTATGAAAGCATGAAGGATTAAGCATACACTTTCCCATTGGTATTTAAGGAAAGGAGGAAAGGAGGAAATGAGGAAAGGAGGGCTTACTTCTGCTCCCCTGCTTGGTCTGGAATATTGAGAAAAGACGACTTCTGTTTCCACTGTGAGGAAGTTGATAATGGTTTGACAGGGAATGGATGGGAAGGGGCCAGGAACTAACCTTATAAATACTAGATTGTGAAGCTAATTCAATGTTCAGAGAAAGTTAACTGGTCCAGGGAAGGACAACCTCATTTATTCCTACCCAAAACCTGTGGGAAAACTGGGAAGAACAATGCACAGTACTTTATTCTAGGCAGACAGTAAAGTTAAATCTATAAACAAAAGGTCCACTTGAACAATTAGTTCATGATTAGTCAAGATTAGTCAAGGATAACCAGGTGACAGATTTTATTTACTTCTGATACAGTTGCTACCTTCTCCCAACGTCGACTGCTGGTTATGATCCATACACATAATTAATGTTTCATCTAAGGATGTCCTTTAGTATACCTCACCCCCTGCAACTTATCTTAAAACAAAACAAAACAAACAAAAATAAACAAACAAACCCCACAGCACAATAGCAAGTTTATATAATCTATGCAAAAATACCCCAAAATAAGTAGTTATACAAATCCAACCAAAGATAGACATGGCTTATAAGAGATATTGTTTAAAGATTGACAGTCTTTCCACATTTAACATTTCATTTCATTTATGAATACATAAATGACTTCTTGGATTATTTATGTTTTCTCAGTCTTACGGCATGACATGACTATTGTTAGATATAGAGCTTCTATTACAGGACTTTTTAATCAGGTTTATCATTTTGAACTTGATGCTACAATTGCTAACACTACCAGTGAACAGCGAAACTGAGAACAATGCAGATGATAGGGTTACCCTTTATCAGCTTCATGCTAATTTAATGCAACACAGAATATTATTTGCATTACTTTCAAAGTAAAAAGATGCTTCCTGTGGGATTACATCACTATTAGACATTTCTTACGCTATTATGTGTAAGTCAACACAGCATTCAAAACAGGGTTTGTACAAACTTCATTTGTGATAATAAACTTAATGAGGAGCACTGAGAAATGTCTAAAGAACTGAATTATGATGACATAGTATTTGCCAAATAGAGCTTTGTATTTTTTTGTGTGTTGTTTCATTAAAGGCACACTAGCTCTTTTGGCACACAGTTGAAAATTAAAATAGCAAAGTGCATTTTAAACATCTGCCATTCTGGGCAATCACTGGAAGGGAAACAATCTCCAAAACAGATGTAAGATGTAAAATAAGAATGCTCAAACTTTTTCCTTATGAAATAAGATAGTTATAATGTTTTGTTATGTTTTCTGTTGCTGAAGCAGTAAAATTCCCTGTTTTAGTATGCATCATTGACAGGGGAAGGGAGGAGGGATCAATATACAAGACCTATTTCATTAAGAGATGTAATTATAATAGTCCCGTTTAGTATCAGAGGTAATGGCTGAAAATGGTGGTACAACCAAATGGAATGGTAACTAACTTGGTCATCATATGCAACCACAGAACAAAATGAAGCAAAGGTTTTATAAGGCTTCATATCAACAGACTAGGTTTTGCCTGGTGCCCAATAACCCCTTTGGACCCAAATCTGAGGGACAGTCTCTTTATTCACTGCCTTCCATGTCTGAGAAATTTAGCATCTGGAAGACACCATTCTGAAGATCTACTCTAAAAGAAACTCACTCCAGGAAAGAAACACAACACAAACTTAAAAATGAAAACAAACACTTCATAGGAAATAGATTTGCCTGAAAAGAAACATATCACTTTTTGCCCTAAGGGTATCTAAGACTTCTATACTGATCTAACAGTTATGACAACTGATGTACAGGACACTCTTGTCCTTCCAAAGTGTCATTTAAGAGCGGGAAGATACTCCAGACATTTATGAAAAATTAAACTAAACTCTTAAATGCAAAATTATGCAGACAGGGAAAAAAAGACACAGAGACAGGCTATATTAATTCTGCTGTGGACTACAAGAGTTTCTATAATCCCTCTGGAAAATAATAATGGACTTCAGGAACATGACAAAAAATAGGATAGCTGTTCCCCATATTTCAGAATTCATACTGAAACTATCTGAGATTGAACATTTCAAATTATTTTTGCTTCTATTTTTCATAAACATACTTTTTTTAAAAAAAAAATCCATTTAATGTTTCGTTTGCAACATTTTTTTTTTTTGCTGACCATGTCTGACAGTCTTTCTTCTCCCATTTCATTTTCTGTTTTGGTATTTATCACCACACTCTCACTGTCCTCATCCTTTTGTTCCCATTTCTGACAGTCTCCTCTCTATACACATAAGCACATCGTCACCTATTTATGTGGAATGAAATAGCCAGCATGGTGGGCCTTGGGCATGTCAATAATTCATATCAAACAGCAAAGAGTATTTGAAAAATACTTGTGATCTCTGTAAATCACCTTGAAAACTGATTATATCGAGGATGATAGAGATCAAAATGACCTGTGAAACACTGCATTTGGGGACAGAAAGGTGAGAAGACAGTTTTTCTAGTATGAAGGACAAATACGTATTTATTTATTTATTTTGTAGTAATGCTGGTGCAACTTCACGTGGTAAGGTCTTTTTCATCCATTTCCCATGACCAATATTCTATTTCTAAAATAAATTATCCAGGTAAAAAAAAAAAAGGTAATATTAAGGACAATTTCAGACTACGTTTTTCACCTGGGATTTCATTGCTGGATAGGTAAATCTTCGTTTTTTCTATTTACACTAGCTTTGCTCCACAGAACTTTGACAAGGCTGTACATGAAGAATCAGTGTCTCCTGTTCGATGCCATATGTTTCTGAAAACTACTGATTCATTTTCCTTCATTTGTTAAATCCTTTAGGCAATTTGCTTAAAACAAGTTGGTCAGTGTCATGTAGAGTGTGCTGAAGATAATGAATCTTTTAGTGGGACGCACATAAGGTAGTCCTCTTCTACTGAAACATAGCAGAAGGTTGTAGCAGATATTAGATGGGGAAAACTGTAAAGAAGCAGAAGTTGTGAGTTAATGGAGCTGTGATCTGTGTGATCTATAATGATGTTTTACAGAACCCAGAAAGAATATGTGTTATAAAATAACAATCACAATTGACACTATTGATGGTAATTACAAAAGGAAAGCTAAAAGCTAAACAGAATGATGGAATAATTTGGTAAGTTTGCTTCTCTGATTCAGGATTGAGATCATTTGGCAAATGCCCCTTGTTATTTGTATTGTAAATACCTATGCCCGTGTTATAGTGGTAAAGGCCTTGAACTACAAATTTGTCATTTATTTTATCACCAAATTCTATCTATGTCAAGCAAATAGAGTCCACGTGTACAAGACATCTGTCTGCTGTACAAGACATCTTTTCTGTGGTCCCTATGCCTTGGTCAATGCCCAGGTCACATCCCAGCCACACATTAGGACAAGGTATCGGTATGTAATAGCCTTTTCCCACACTCCCAGTTACGCAAAAGCAGGCCTTTGGAGCACAGGAGCCAACACTTTTGTTAAATGAGTACAAGCCTGGATGTCTAGGGTACAAGGCCCAGGAACGCATCAACCACAAGGCTAGTGACAGCCATAGAAAGCTAAAGACATGGACCAATGCTGAAAACCACAAAGCTTGCTTTTTTTTCAGGTTTTCTATATAGACTCTTTTGAGTCTATTGTAAGATGGAGTGAGAGCAGGAGCTCTTCAAAACTCCAGGTTTAATTAGCTTCAATCTGAAAATAAATGAGGACTGGATATAGGGTGACAAAGAGCAAAAGTTAATCTACACCACAATGCAGTCAACAACTGTGGGCCAAAAGTTGTCCAGTTAATAAACTGATAATTTAGATAGACTGTGTCAAGTATTTCTGTGGCATTTCTGCAGTGCAGATTTCTCTAGTGAAGGTCTCCCAGATGCATGAAAGTGGAAAATATTCAGATGCTTTATGTCAAGCAAGAAACCATTTCAAAGAGGACTCACTACATGAATGTCATACCTATAACATTAATTTGTAATGTGGTGAGGTGAAAAACAATTGTGTCCTAGCCCAAATTTGTTATATTCAATGAAGTACAGTAGTCATTCTTTGCAACCGAATATTTATCAGCTGTTTAACAAACATCAGCTGCCAAAACTCTGCTGTTACTTTTTCGTTCTCATATTCCTTGGGTTTTATAGAATTTCTATAGAAAAAAATGTACTTTCTCACCACTGCAGGAATCATGGAAGGAAGTTTCTGCTTGTGCCTAACTTATTCTAGATTATTTTGGGACTTTCTTTTTATCCTTAAAAATAATCATGGTATTTCAAACACCACATGTTGTGGTTTAACCCTGGTAGGCAGCTAAGCCCCACAGAGCCACTTACCTACAGCAGGATGGGGGAGAAAATCAGAAGGGTAAAGGTGAGAAAACTCACGGGTTAAGATAAAGACAGTTTAACAGGGAAAGCAAAACATGTGTGCACAAGCAATGAGAAATGCAGAATTTATTCACTTCCACCCATCGGCAGGGAGGTGTTTAGCTGTGTCCAGGAAAGCAAGGCTCCATCGCATGTAACAGTTACTTGGGTAGACAAACACTGTAACTGAAAACATCCCCCTTTCCTCTTTCTTCCCCCAACTTTTATTGCTGAGCACAATGTCATTATGGGACACCCCTTTGGTCAGTTGAGGTCAGCTGTTACAGCTGTGTCCCCTCCCAACTTCTTCTGCACCCCCAGCCTACTCACTGTTGGGGCAGCATGAGGAGAAGAAAAGGCCTTGACACTGTGCAAGAACATTTCAGCAGTAACTAAAACATCAGTGTGTTATCAACACTGTTTTCATCACAAATCCAAAACAGAGCACCATACGAGCTACTAAGAGGAAAATGAATTCTAGCCAAACTCTATCAGCCAACACCAGTGTACCACTGTATAGTAGTTAACGATAAGCCTTCACTCATCGGTAGGGATCATTACAATGCTGCATTAGCAGAATACAGTTTTTGCGAGCATCTACATCGTGCTTAGGGACCGTTGCTGTAGTCTACCAGGAGCTAAGTTTTTCAGACTATATAAAATGTCTTAACTTCTCGGCCCATCTTCAAACCTGGTTAGGGAAAACATTTACAAGAATATGTTGTATTGCTCTGCTGCAGTCCACAGAGCTATTTTGAAAGAGCTATTGCCTGCTTTGATGCTGCATTGTGCTGCTAGGAAAGGTGAAAGAGGAAGATAAAAACAAGCAAGCAGTTATAAACCACTTCTAATTGAGCGTGATCTTTGAAAATGACATGTAGAAAGGTTGTGAACACACAGAAAGTTTAAATCTTTTTTGACAAAACAAATAGGTAATGAAAAAAAAAATCAAAAGGGGGAAGTGACGATCTATGTCAAGCTATTTTAAAAGATTATGTCAATAATTCCTGACAAGGTAAGTGTTTGAAAGAATCTTACTGAAATGGTACAAGCAACATCATAACTGAAATTTATTTTTCAAATAACCATAATATCAGACTTATTTCCTGCTATGAGTAAACATTCTTTTTGCTGCTATACAACTGATAATCTAAGGGATTTTTTCATGTCATTAACATATGCAGAAGTATTTAGATAATCCTGACATGAATTTTGCAGACAAAATTAATGAAGCTGATTTTTTTCTTTCTTGGCTATTGTTGAAATAATAATAAAAATTATACCCAGCAATCTTAATACCTCAATTTATAAGGATTTTCTTTCCAGCACATCAACTTATTTTTTTGGCCCACATAAACATGTGAAAACTGAGCTACACTGGCTCAGTATAATGCAATTCTGGGAAATCATCCAAATCTGGGAATGCAGTTTTATGATCAGCACATCAAAAATGGACAGATAACTCATCTCATAATCAACTAAGACAAGTATACAACCAAGGAGTTTGAAGTCAAGATTTTGTATTTTATAAAAATAATGCAAGAGACTTTCCTGTTTCCTTACTAAGAGTGCCAGAGTTTGTACTCTTTGAAAGACTCTCTTCCACTCAGTTGTTTTATTAACAGACAATATAGTTCAAATAGTCTTTTATGCAGCCAAGATTTCTTCTATGCAAATATTAAAGGTTTGCAGACAGAATCACAACCCAGAGTGGTGTTGTCTACTGTTTAAAATCTACCATAGCAAAGCTTCAATTAAACAATGTCTCATTACTTGCAAAATCTTTCCAGTCTAACAGTCTTTCTGCTTCAGTAGCTTACTGGTTTCCTCACCCTGGAATCTGAAGGTTATTTGAAAAGAAACAGACAATTTGTCTTTGCAGGAGGAGTAGATTAGGGAAACAGTTTAGAAAGGATGAACTCTGGAAGTAGCAGAGCTGAGTGTCTAAAATAATATTGGAAATTGCTTTCCAGTGCTGTTTATGTTCTCTGGCTTCAAGAACATGCAGTGCGGGATGATGAGTGTCAGCTAATAAACATGACAACTCCAAGAGGGAGTCATGAAACGACAGCAAAAACATCTGGTAAGTACAGCAGTACCCAGAAATCCCAGAACTTCAAAAATCACAGATTTGTAACGGCTGTGGAAGGCAGCAAGATATTAAATGTGCAGCCATTCTTTCACAGGTCTGTAGCAGGTTACTTGCCAGGGGAAATAACCTGCAAGTCAGGTTTTTTTGCTGCTGGGCTTTCTGCCTTTGATTTGGGGGCTTGTAGGATACCCAGAACTTCATCCTGCATTTCAGATTTCATTACCATTTATGGAGCCTCTATCAATGAATCACCTTAAATAAAATACTTTGGTTTAGGTACAATGCACACTGATTGGCAATGGTTCTCTTAAAATCTTCTCTTTAACCTCTAAGCTATTTTTTGCAACCAAATGGGTCATTTCAAAAGCAAGGTTCATTATTATATCAGGTGGAAAAAAATGCTCATTTAATCTTCTCAGGTACAATTTCCTCAGTGCAGATCACCCCAAATGCTATCAAAAGTTGAAATGCGGCACACAATTTTTATCATTTTTGCTAGAGATTGAATGACAAAGTCCAGTCTTAATTACAGAGAATAAAGTCGTCCAGAAGTGTGAAGGAGTGAAAGTCACAGGTCATCTGTACCCAAATATTTTGGAACAATAGATTGAGCATAATAAACCTACACACAAATAATCCAAAAAACAATAACCTCCAATAAAGATAAAAACTGAAGTATTTCTTTGGAGAAGTTTAATACAATAGAAAAGAACAAAACAGTTGGATGAACTTGATTCAAAACATCCTTCACTCCTTGTCATGGCGTTTAAATTAAATTCAAATCAATTTCTGATCTCATCTTTCCATCATATTCTGTGCGGACATTTCAAACCTGAGGCTAAAACTGATGAAACCAATAATTTGTAGAACAAGTTGTCTTACCTTTAAGAAGGCTCGTGCATATCAAAACAATAAAAAGAAATAGGGCTAGGGCCAAAGACAGACAGGAGAAAAGAGGAGGAAGGGCAAAAAGCTGTGTACTTTGCTGTTCTTCAGGAATGCTGCTTTTATATTAAATTTCATCTCCCAGAAATAAATGTCATTCAAAATATTGAAATGTTGGACAGGTAATGAGAAACTCTTCCATTTGAAAGGGCAATATGACTAAAGCAAAAGAGGTGAGCTGCAGCAAGGAAGGGAGAGAGAGAGTGAGGGGAA
>VZSZ01005268.1:44612-141970 GCA_013398815.1 Ibidorhyncha struthersii | reverse complement strand
TGAAAGCCACTAAACATTAAACAGGCAAAAAGTGCATCCCTGCAACACCTGGAATTTATCCCTTCCTTTTCGGGGAAGGGGAAGGGGAAGGGGAAGGGGGGGAAAACGTCTTTTCTGAGAACACCTATTGCTTTCTAATTCTACTTCGATTGAATTCTGCACATAACAAGGTACCTGTAATGAAGTCATTTAATGTACTATTTGAGAGGATACAAGACACTCTGACCTCATTAGAGAGGAAAAATCATGAATTAGACATCTGTGTGGTGAATTACAAGGTTGAAGAAAACTGTGGCAGATGCTATACAGCATAACATGGATAGAATATCATTTTAGCAATATAATTAAAACTGCAGATATTGTAGCCAAATGAAAAGAAAAGTATGCCAGTTACAATTTGATAGGGACAGAAAGAATCTGAACCTGAAGACTTTATTTCCACTTTAATTTCTGAGGAGTTATCTATACACTGCAGGGGGTGTGCATGAATACAGGATTCTGAATCCTGTGTTATGAATCATTGCATGTCCTGATAAGTAAGGTAGAGATGGTGACTAATTATTATATATAAATACATATGTCTTTTTTAGTAATGACAGAAGTAATAAAATGCATATATTAGTGAAAATATAGATACATACACAACAAGGTATGTGTATCTCAGAAATACAGTGCAGAATGAAATAAGCAAGATAGCAACTGGACTGAATAAGTTAATGCTAAAGAACATAAGTGAGATCCCAGCTGTTATTTTCAGAGAATCATAGAATAATTTAGGTTAGAAAGGACCTTTAAGTTCATTGAGTCCAACCGTTAACCTAACACTGCCAAGTCCATCACGAAACCACATCCTTCAGCACTACAACTACACATCTTTTAAATGCCTCCAGGGGCGGTGACTCACCCACTTCCCTGGGCAGCCTGTTCCAATGACTGGCAATCCTTTCTGTGAAGCAATTTTTCCTAATATCCAATCTAAACCTCCCATGGTGCAACTTGAGCACATTCCTCTTGTCCTATCACTTGTTACATGGGAAAAGAGACTGACACTCACCTCGCTACAACCTCCTTTCTTTTTATGTCAAAACTCCTTTTTCTCCCCCTGTCTCTTCCAAATTTGTCTTTATCAAACACTCACATGTATAGTTTCAAGATGCTGAAAAAAGTTTCAAATGTTTCTTCTGGAAAGAACTTCAAGATGTAATTACAGTAGTCCAGACTATTAATTTGTGTAAATTAGTTGATGATGTTCCTGAAAAACAAAACAATTTTGTTGTATACCATGTACTTTGCTGTTCTTCAGGAACATTGTTTTCATATTAAATTTTATCTCCCAGAAATAAATGTAATTCAAAATACTGAAATTAGGGACAGGTAATGAGAAACTGTTCCATTTGAAAGTGCAATATGACTAAAGCAAAAAAGATAAGGCCTCTTTTGCCAATTTTGTTCATTTACAGTACCTGAGAATCTAACCCAATATAAAATTTTTTGTTTCCTTTTGTTTGCACTTACTTGTGCTATGAAGAAAAGACCATGGCAAGCATACGGAAAAAAAAAAAAAAATTATAGGTCATCCAGACTCCTGTTTTCTCCAGATGTTACTCAGGAATGCAGAAGAAACAGAGAAAGAAATGTTTTTTTAGCAATGAGGAAATAATTTACAAACAAAAGAGACAAAACTGCCATTCCTATGTAATCCTGCTGCAGAAGTTTTGCCTGGATATAAACTTCTGAGTAATCTGAGATTGAACAGTAATTTAGGAAATACAGAAATAAACATCAAAGGATACTTGAGGCCATAGTATTAATCATGCTACCAATCTCGTTTATATTTGTCTGTTGAAAAGCTTTAATGGGACTGAAGTTATTGTATTCTAAGAGACATGTTTTAGGGAGTAGATTCAAAAGCAGATGAGCTTGCCAAAAATCACTACAAAAATGTTTTTTCTTTTTCTGAAAGCAGTTGGATTCAATGCATATACTGTTCCCATGCCTTGCAAAGTATTACAGTAACTAGTGCTAGCAGGCAGAAGGAAATGTGGCTACAGGCAGAAGAGGCGGCTCAATCACTTCTCTCAGTAGGAGCACTGTCTAGTTCAGCATAAGCTACTTGTGAAACCAAACCCGAGGACAAGTAGGGAGAACTATCTTCTGAAAGTGCTTAAATCAGTTTCTCAAGTGTTGAAGGCATATAAATGTCTAGCTCAAAATTACCTAATTCAGGTTTCACACAAGATTACCCGGGAGAAAATTTTCAGCCTCAAAATCAAGGCTTAAATGGTTCACAAATGAATTGCATCTTTCCCCCTTCTGTCTTGTTTGTCTTGTCCTCCACACCATGATAAGAGTTCAGAGAGTGTTCACAGCCCTGAAAAAAGAAGGATTTAAGACATATTCTTCTACCAATATTTCCTATTAATTAATGTGGGCTATACATTTAGCACTCTGGCTGCTGTAAATTTCGGTGCAGGTCATTGATAAAAATGCTCCTCATTTAAAAGCTTTCTTTCTGCTTATAAGAATGGGCTAAAGTGATAACAACTTAATGCAGTCCATTTTATGTTCCTCAGTTAGGTACTACCATACTTGGAAAAATGATGTTAGGGTGAACCATTCTGACAATCTAACTCTTCTGCCCAGGTTACCAACAGACTCAATATGCAGAAAATATAGCTTTGATTTTTGATTGTTTTGGGAGCCTAAGCAGCTAAGTTAGATTGCTCAAATGGAATGATCTGGGTAAACACCTCTAATAAATTAAAACTCAGAAATCATAAAGGTTATTAAAGTCACAGACTGAAATAATGCATTTTGGTAAAAATGGTTTGCTCACTTCTTTATAGTTAGAAAATATTCCTTCATCAAAGGACTGCATCTTGCTCTCTTCCTGAGGCTGAAAGTTTTATATTTTGAGAAAAGCGGCTATGCTTCTTCAGTGCATGGCTTGTAAGGGATACCCTATTGATTCTGTTGCTCTGCAGACTGTTAGTCATGTCATCACCTGAGAAAATCTACCTTGCAGTTGACTTGGGCACTTCTAAAGAAGCCCTGCAGAGACAAGAGAATTTTAAGGCAGACCAGGCTATGTGTGAAGAGGAGACAGTCTGTGTTGTCACTTAGGGCTTAACCCTCTACATTTGACCTCAGCGCAGTCAGAATTAAATTGCCTGGATCTAGCCTACCGGAATTAATCCATTTGATGCTGAAGCAATTGACAATTCAGAATTCTGCTAATGTGGATTTGCTCTGAACCTTTGTTAAGATCTCCAGCAATTTACAGGGAACCTGATTTGTATTATTTATCTTCTGAGAAACTGGAAGGATGGGCAAAAGAGTAGTCAATGCCTCATTTTGGCCTGATATTTCTACAATACATTGTTTTCCTTACTTACACAGTGCAACAGGAAAGGAAATAAAATTAAAATCTCTCATGTCTCTGTATGATTCTCCTTATACTGAAGACAGAATAACAGACTCACATAGGTCAGAGAAGACCTCCAGAGGTCATCTAGTCCAACCTCCTGCTCAGAGCACATCCAGCAGGTTGCTCAAGGCCATGTCCAGTTGATTTATATATATCTCTGAAGATGCAGGTTCCACAGTCTCTCTAGGCAGGCTATTACAGTGTTTGACTAACTTTATGGCTTTTTTTCCTTATATATAATTATTTTATTTGATTTCCTTATACTGTCTTCTAATTTATGTCTGTTACCTCTCACTTTCCACTCTGTACCTCTGAGAAGTTTGGCTCTGTCTTCTCTACTTTCTCGCATTACGTGCTTGTAGATAGCAACAAGATCCCCCTTAGCATCTCTTCTCCAGGCCCCATTCTTTCAACATTTCCTCACAGGGCATATGGATCAGCTCCCTGAAGGATCCTGGTATCCCCCTGCTGATCTCACTCCAAAATCTCATTCCTTATGCCAGCTCTTTGAACAGAACCTGGTATTGTACCATTGGCCCATTCTCTGTGTGCATCTGCTGTTCTGTTTTCTTAATTCAAGAAAGAAAATATTCAGCCTTTTCACTTGCATCCTGGATTGTTTACTAGAAGGATACTCTGCTTACCACTCCCTCTAACAGAAAAGAGGTCACACATGCTTGACTATTATACAATCAACAAATGTCACAGTCGCCTCAAAAAGTATATTGAGCAAATCGTGATGAACTTCTCTTTATATTGTATACTTTTAATCCTCCAGTTGCTAGGTATATAGAGCAGAACATATCATTCCCTACATACGTATATATATGGACAACTTTCACATTTTCCTTTATTTCCAGTGCAAGTAAACTAGAATAGCTCAGACTCCTTGGAGCCAGCGTTTAATGAAAGGCTATAGCACAGGCTACTTTGTTCATTAATTCTAAATTTAGCCCTGGTATTAAACTAAACACTGAAGCAATGGGTTTTTTTTTATAACATCACATCTTAACTCTTATAAAATAAATTATTTGTACCAGTCGACTCAGAATTCAAAACAGAGAACAACTAAAAAATGCTCCTTTTTACAACTCAGGATTTATTTTAATGACCACATTTCTTTAAATCAAGACTGTACTCCCATTTTGTAAGATTTCTGTATTGGAATGCTTAGCATATTTAATGACTTATGAGACTTCATAAATTATAGAATGGAGTCATACAATCACAAAATTATTTGGGTTGGAAGGGACATTAAAGATCATCTAGTCCAATCCCCTTGCCATGGCCAGGGACATCTTTCACTAGATCAGGCTGGTCACAACCTAGTCCTTGAATGCTTCCAGGGATGGGGCATTCACAACTTCTCCAGGCAACCTGTTCCATTGTCTCACTATCCTCATTGTAAAAACTTTCTTTCTTATATCCGATCTAAATCTACCTTATTCCAGTTCAAAGCCGTTACCTCTTGTCCTGTCACTCCAGGTCCTGGTAAAAAGTATTGAAAGGCCACTATAAGGTCTCCCTGGAGCCTTCTCTTCTCCAGGCTGAACGAACCCAACTCGCTCATCCTTTCCTTATAGGACAGGTGTTCCATTCCTCTGATCATTTTTGTGGCTCTCCTCTGCAACCGCTCCAACAGGTCCATGTCTGTCTTGTGCTGGGGGCCCCAGAACTGGATTCTGCACTCCAGGTGGGGTCTCACGAGTAGAGGGACTCACCTGCTAGCCACGCTTCTTTTTATGCAGCCCAGGACATAATTGGCTTTTTAGGCTGCAGGCACACATTGCTTGCTCATATCCAATATTTTGTCCACCACTATCCCCCAGGCCTTCCCCGCAGAGTTGCTCTCAAAAAATTAATCCCCCAGCTTCTGTTGATTTGGGGGATTGCCCAGACCCAGGTGCAGGACCTTGCACTTTACCTTGTACTTCATGAGGTTCACATGGGCCCACTCCTCAAACCTTTCAGGGTCCCTCTGGATGGGATCCCTTCTCTCAAGCGTATCAGCTGCACCACTCAGCTTGGTGTCATCTGCAAACTTGCTGAGGGTGCACTCAATACCATTATCTATGCCATTGATGAAGATGTTAAATAATATTGTTCCCAGTATGGGTCCTTGAGGGACACCTTTTATTACTGGTTTCTACTTGGACATTGAGCCATTGACCGTAATTTTTAGGCCATGGCCACGCAGCCAATTCTTTATCCATCTAACAGTCCATCCATATCTTTCCAATTTAGCGGCAAGAATGTTGAGTGGGACAGTATCAAAGGCCTTGCAGAGTCCAGGTAGATGCCATCTGTAACTCTTTCTTTGTCTGCTGCTGCAGTCACTCCATTGTAGAAGGCCAGCAGACCAGTCAGACAGCATCTGTATAACTCTGATTACCTCCTTGTCTTCCATATGTTTCCATATGTTTTCCAGGAGGATCTGCTCCATGATCTTACCGGGCACAGTGGTGAGTCTGACTGGTTGGTAGTTCCCAGGTCCCCTTTTCACCCTTTAAAAAAATGGGTGATATTCCCTTTTCTCCAGTCACTGGGGACTTCTCCTGACTGCCATGACTTCTGAATTGGGATGGACAGTTGCTTGGCAACTACATCAACCAATTCCCTCAGGATCCTGGGAGCCATCTTGTTGGGTCTCATGGCCTGTGTACATTCAGATTCCTCAGGTGGTCTTTAACCAGATCTTCCCCTGCAATGAGAGGGACTTCATTCTCCTAGTCCCTACCTTGAGGTTCAGGGACTTGGGAGATGTGGGAAGAGTGATTACCAGTGAAAACTGAGGCAAAATTTGTTGAGTATTTCAGCCTTCTCCGTGTAGGTTATCACTGGTTCTCCTGTCTTATTTATTGGCGGGGGTGTACGTGTGTGTGTGTGTGTGTGATGTATTTTCTTTAATCTTTCTTTTCTGAGCAATGTACCTGTAGAAACCCTTATTATTATACTTCACATTCCTTGCCAAATTCAGCTCCAGCTGTGCCTTAGCTTTCCTGATCCCATCCCTACACATCTGGGCACCATCCATATATTCTTCCCAGGATACATGTCCCTGGCTCCACTGCCTATGCATTTCCTTCATATGCTTTAGTTTGACCAAGAGGTCCTTACTCAACCATGCTGGTCTTCTGCCTTCCTTACTTGATGATAAACACATACGTTATTTTGCAAGAGAGCAACCAGATGTTACTCAAAGGAAGAAAGCTCGTAGGAAAAGAAGTTCAACAAATTAAGATTCATAAATACAGTTAATACAATTATCTGTGGGACTGTGATTTTGAATATCAAAACAGGGAGTATGGCCAGATTTCTCTAAAGTTTTAAATGGTAGATTATTAAATGAAGGAAAAAGATTACATTGAGGTCAGGAGATTATGCTTCAATTTATTGGATTTCAATATGTTTATAGGAATAATAAACTGATTTGATAGGAACTGAGAGGAATTTTTTTATAGTTCTTATGAGGCCACAAGTTTCATAAAAATTCCTCTAGATATTCATGATTATTTTGAAGAAAAAAAAGAGTACGGTAAACTCATGTGAAAATATAATTTTTATTTTGATGACTAAGGATTTGGTTCGCACAGAACATTGTATTTCTACGGTAGTGGACACTCTGGGTTGGATTCAGTTACTTAAACACAAGCACCTAGTGCCATCTGAGGTGCCACAGGTTATGTAAGTAGGACTGGCAGCCATGTTCCTGGACTTCCCAGAGATCTATGCCTTGCTGGAGGAGCTGCTGGAGACCAGGTGGGGTGCCTCACAGCCTCTAAAATAACAGGAGACACCTAAATGACTAAGACTCATCTCCAGGCTTGTTTTCTACTTGCTCTCTCTTAAATATTTTATGTCTTCTTTGAATACATAAAATAAATGAAATTTATTAGCATAACGTATGGCAGCTTAAGTAATAATGTAAATTGCATTAAAAGTCACTCAGATGTTTAACACTTGCAGTGTTACAGGCTTCTAATATAGTTACTTCAGCTAAACACCTTAAAGTAAATGCAGCGAATCTGACTCCTATGTTTCTGGCTTTGACACATCTATCTCTCTATTCAGCCTTCTTTCCCATCTGTATTGATCTTGCGACAATTTAAGTGAGCCATATACTTAAAAACACACCCCCTAAACAAACAGTCCTGTCATATAGTTCTCCTGTAGAATTTGTATAACTTTCCTATGAACAATATCACAGTTATCCATTACTCCAGTAAAATACAGCAGGAAATTGAGGTTTTTGTGAAATATATTTATTGCTTTTTTTTTAAACCATAGCTAGACTTCAGACCCTCATATTCATAATACTTTATTTTACTTCTACTGTACATTTTCCGTTGAATCTTTTATCTACTACCCGTTGTGATCAATGTGCAACTGTCTCTAAAGTGATGCTTAAAATTTGTTCTGAATTTGCAAGCCTGGTTGTTTATGTCTTTTTTATTAACTGACTCTACTTTTGTAATTGTTTTCTACATGAAAGTTATAAAAAAAAAAAGAAGCATTTTGTTAAAATCTCTTGGCTTCCTTTCAATGTATTAGACACTGTATCAGGCAATGAAGTAGTATCATCATCCCATGAGACACTCATTGCAGTTCTGTATCCCAGACGATACTCCAGAGTGATCACGGGTTATAATGTGAACATCTAAGTATTGACTATGAATTAAATATTGTAATGATAATACTAAATGTATCATCTATCATAACAGAAGACCTTCAAAGAGTTCAGACAACTGTAGAAAATCCAAAAGTTTGATTTAGATCTTAATATTAGTTGAGGGTGGGTATGAGGTTTCTCTCCTATGTAATAGGGAACACAAACGATTCATCAGCAAAAATGTAATATTAAAAAAAAAATTAACAATGCTGAAAACATTTTTTATACAAATACACAACAAAAATATACACAAGAAAACACAACAAAAAAAGTTGTGTATTCCTACTTGGTCAAGCTTTGAATAATCTATAGTGGCAACAGCT
Organism: Ibidorhyncha struthersii; assembly: GCA_013398815.1. Classification (NCBI taxonomy): domain Eukaryota; kingdom Metazoa; phylum Chordata; class Aves; order Charadriiformes; family Charadriidae; genus Ibidorhyncha; species Ibidorhyncha struthersii. The sequence goes on along the minus strand of VZSZ01005268.1, from coordinate 133,551 downwards.
GTTTTTTTCTGTTATATTCTTCACAGGACAGAAACTTGAAGCACTGCCAAGTGATAACTTGATCATTTTGTACAAATGAAATATCTATCCAGTCATTCCAGATGGTTAGGCTGGGATACATCCCATCTAATTTTGGGCAGATAATCAAGGTGCTCCCTCTTTAGTTGATGACGATTCTTTTCATGACTATACATGAAGGGAGCACAAATCTAATGCTAGCAGAAAATGTTAACTACCTTTGGCTTTTCTTCAGTGGTCTGGACAGAGTGGTGGAGCCCAAAACACTAAACCCACAACAGTATGATTTGTAAACAAGACTTTGCCAAGAGTGCTCAAATGAGTTTAGTTTCTAGGAAACAAATTCAGAAAAACAATAGGAAAAGCAAAATTAAATGTAATAGAAGTTTAGGGTCCTGGCACAAGAGCTTGATGGTCCTGGATATCAAAGGATATTTCAACTCAACTTTTCTTCAAAAAATTGTTTCAAGAGTGTAGTTCATATAATAAAAGCATGAATCTTCAAATGTTCTACTTGCTCTTAAGGTCAAAATGGAAAATCTCTTATTCAAAGACAAACACAGTCTTTCATGAAACCAAGAAATGAAAGAAGGCATGATAATAAATAATGGAATAATTTGGGTACACAGCAGTTTCAAAGCAGTAATTCTAGACATGAGGGAGAAATCCCTTTCAGAGAAGCAAACCTTTCATTCTTTCTACCACCTGTTTTTTCATCTCAGGTTTAGAAAGGACAGGTTGTTAAGTACAGAAGGAAGATATTATATTCCAGCTACTCCCACCAGAGAAATATCTGAAGCTAGTTTCACAGTACTAAAATCCAGTATTTAATCTTTGAGGACCTTAATTAATTGAAGTCAATGACAAAACTGAATGCTTGATATAGCTAAATAGTAGGTTACTGAGTCATGGCTGAGAATATATATTTAATTAAATAAATATTGGGCACTATATATTATACCTAATAAAACCATGATAACTGTTGCTCTGAAGTGGCTTAAATAATTAATATTCATACGGAAATGATCATTTATATATCTAATTGCTGATAAAGATTGGCAAAAAAAAATCTAAATTAGTCAGACTGCTTTATTTATGAATAAATCCTTTGTGCCATTTCTGCTGTAGCTCTGTTTCAGAGATTTCATGGAATTTCAGTATTTTTTGTTTTATTGACAGATGTATTTTGAGATAGGAAAGTAAAAATATAGAAAAGCATTTAAGATGACTGGTATTTTATGGAATGTTAATTTGATTTTAATATGATTATGTCAATTTTATTTAATGAAAAATGTTTCTCTATGATCACTTTTTTTATTCTGTAGAAATTACCATCTTATAATTTTGAGGCAAACATAAGTAAAGAGAGATTAGCACTAAGAAGGAATTTTGTAAAAAGTCATTAGACAAAGGAAGTAGTAGTTTGGCTTTTATTTCCATTTCTGTTTCTAGAAATATCTGTTTTTTCAGAGCATTCCATCTCACTGGACTACCTGCTTGATCTTATTTTGCTCAGTCTTGCAGTGAAGTAATCACATAGGAATGAAATCTTATCTATAAGATATTGCCTATCATGGGACTTATTGTAGGCTGCAAATAACACTGGTTAAAATCAGTTTTGTGGGAAGAACAAGAAGGCAGCTTCCTTAAGTATCATATAAACGTAGCATCTTCCGATTTTCAGGATCTGTGTGAGACTCCATAATCAAATAAATGTTTCCTACTTTAATACTGAAAACTTGCAAAATAAATCTCTCTGTAACTTAACATAATATCAGCTGAAAGTTCATCATTTCAAATTAAATTAATTCAAATTACTTCTAGGCTAATTCATGTAAAGATTTATGAGTCTGTAGATTCTATTTTAAGAATTTGAGCCTCGCTGACTAAGTTTTGACAGGAATCACAGAATCACACAATCACAGAATCGTCTAGGTTGGAAGGGACCTTTAAGATCATCGAGTCCAAACATCGACCTAACACTGTCAAAACCCACCACTAAACCACGTCCCTCAGCACCACATCTATTCATCTTCTAAATACCTCCAGGAATGGTGATTACACCAATTCCCTGGGCAGCCTGTTCCAACGTTTGATAACCCTTTTGGTGAAGAGATTTTTCCTAATATCCAATCTAAACCTCCCCTGGCGTAACTTGAGGCTGTTTCCTCTCGTCCTTTCACTTGTTACTTGAGAGAAGAGACCGACACCCACCTCACTGCAGCCTCCTTTCAGATAGGTGTAGAGAGCGATAAGCTCTCCTCTCAGCCTCCTGTTCTCCAGGCTAAACAAGAAATAGTCACTAAGAGAATTTTTCACCCCTCAAATAAACACAAGTAATTTATATAATATTGCTTCTTTTCATCCATTTTAAGACCCATACTATTCACAGTTTTATGATTATTTACCGTTGACCCTACTTGGAGCAGGAGGCTGGACTAGATGACCTCGTGAGGTCCCTTCTAAGCTCAGTTGTTCTATCATTATTATTCTACCATTATGTACAACTGTATATGGTGATATTAGTCCTATTGATTGCAACTTGTTCTATTTACAACATGTAGTTTAAGTACGAGTAAATATATGCAGCAATATTTTTTTTACGCATAAATTCAGTTACAAGTTTAATTCAAAAGTTTTCTTCCATAAAGTTTTTCTACTTACAGCTGTTTCCAGGAAACATGTATGAAGGTGACTGGGAGGTAGCTGTTGAGGCATGAGGTCAATACAGAACAAGCAATTTGATTAAATTATTAAAAAATTAATATATGTGCTATGTGTTCCTCATGCATTTTCCCAGCTTCCATACTGTGAGCATTCAAGAAAACTCATAATTCAACCCAATATTTTAAAATGTTATTGTTATATTTACCTTTCTTCTTGTTGTATGTTTCTGTCTTTTCTATTAGTGGCAGCTCTTAAATTATTATAAACAGTGTTTGTTTAAATGAATTGTCTGGACTTTGAATCATAACTCCGATTACTCCTCTTACAAGATATTGTTATTGCATCTAGTAAGAGACTTACAGTTTCATGCAAAAGCTGTCCAAGACACTGATATATTATTTAAAAGGGAAAAGTTTTAAAAATCTAAAGCATTCAATAGCAGGAGCAATCTGTGTTTTTTAAGTAGGATGTCACACATTTTTATACTAATACTTCTGTATAGGATCAACCAGAAGAGCAGAGGAAATGAGACAAAATATGCCCAATAACTCTGATAATTGGCCGAATTAGCAAGGAAATTATATATAAAAACAAAACAAAACACAGTAACTTAAAGCAGTTTTAAAAGTCGGATGTATTTTAAATTGCCCCCTAATTTGCAATTCCCTTTTCTAAAGAAGACATTTACAACTATCCAGATCCCCAACTAAGAAATAAATTTAATAATCATTGCAGAAGTCTTCAGTTAGGAAGCAAAACTGATATTGATAACCAAGTTCAAAAATAATGGGCTTCAAAACATTACATTTGCAGAGGTCAAAAAAAGTTACTAAATATCTTTATACAGAATGTTTATTTATGTTCAATAATTTTTTTATTCTATCATCATCTAGTTCATATAATTATAAATATTATAATTGCATATAAATTATATGTGTTATGTAAGTTAAACAGCTTTATATAATTTTTTTTTTAAAAAAAGGCCTTTTTAGTCTGTGCTTTGACTAATTTCCTTTAATTAGCTCTACAGAAGGGAGGTATGCTCTCTCTCATGAGACTTTTTTCCCCAAACAATTTCAGAGGAACCATTATTTTCATGAAGAGGCTGTGCCAGGATACTAAAGAGCTTCTGCCTAATTTTCAATTAGAGAAACAAACGCTGATGCCTCAGCACTGTGGGCAGGAACAGGGGGTACCCGACTGGTTGGCTCAGAGCCCCACACAGTCTGGCCATTGGCTGTTGCCATGGCTACTTATTGCCTGCCCCTGGGAAAGTGCTCACAAGACCATTTTCATCCTCATTACAGGGCAGGGGTTGGAGGTACAGGGTTATGACTGGCCCTGGCCCTGGCCCTGGCCCTGGCCCTGGCCCTGGCCCTGGCCCTGCCAGAAGCTGAGAAGGCATGGTTTGCCCTTGGTAAAGCCATATGGGCTGTTCCTGATACCTTCTTGCCCTTCATGTGTCTGGGTGAGATTCCCCAGAGAATTTAGCCCATAAACTTCCCAAGGATCGAGGTGAGGCTGGTGGCCTCCTTCTCACTTGTCTTGAAAAGAAGTTCGAGTTATGTCTGCCCTTTGCCAGTCACCAGAGACTTCCCTCAGTTACCCTTGAAGGTGATGACAGCTGCCTTGAGATGGCAGCCAGGTCCCCCTCAACCTGCTCTCAGGTGCTCTCAGCACCCTCTCCAACCCCTCCAGTCCACTGATTTGCTGTAATGGTCCCTAACAGGATTATCCTCCACTGTGGGCAACCACAGTTTAAAATACCTGGTAACACCATTGCTATGACAGCAGAAAACACTGTTTTGTGTGATTTATTCTGCCTTCTCTCTACAGCAATACCTGTTACAAGATCAGGGCTATCAGATATCCAGAAAATTTGGGGTTTGCAATTCTACTTAAGGTTCCTGTGACTGGCAGGTAGGAAACCTGTGAATATAAAAGGCAGAATAAGGACAACAAATACTTCTGACTGAGTAAGCCGTCTAGTCATTCAACCAGCTTATACTGAAGTAAAAAAAGATAAAATAGAAATTTGATTTTCAAGCTTATATTTCTGTTTTTTCAAGACCCGGTAATGACAGAGGTCATATGTGAGCTATCTAGGAATGTGTATTGGAAGCCCTCAATGCCCTGTATTGATCACTGCTCTAATGTTATAAAGTTCTCCTTTATTAAAACCTTCTAAAAGTTCAGAAGCCATTTCAGATTCTGTAAGAATGAAGCCCTACCAAAAACTATTTCCAAGCTAAAAAAAAGCCATAAAATAAAGCAGCCTCATTTCCCTCTCTTTTTTCTTGCGGTGGATAGTAAAGGTGAAAGGGAAACCTCTCTCTTGTTGGTCAGATGTTACAGTCTCCTAGAGTATGCAAGTCTTGATGAAACTTTTATATGCAGTAACATTTTGTGGGAAAGTGCAAAAGAAAATCCCTTTCTTTGTCTTTCAAGATTAAACACAGATTTGAACTAGAATTAAAAAAGGACATAATTCTTAGCAATGAACATCATTAAATTCTTGATTTCAGCATTAGACCCTGTGGTCTATAGGTTTCAATACACGTTTTGTCTGATCTTCAGAGCTACCACGAAAGCAAAACCAGTGTTTCAGAAAGTTCCACTTTGTTCTGTGAATGAGCCCTTTCTGGTAATTTAGGAACACGTGAACAGAATACAACACAACTAAATTCTGTCCATTATATGTCATGGTTAATTAAAACAAAAAAATAATATGCAAAAAAAAGGAAGTATTGTTAGGGAAAGATAGCCTTGTCCTACAAGTTATTTTTCTAATGGACTTTTGGAATAAAAACATCAGTAACAATTTGGACGTCTGCAGATGTGTTGATACATCAGCTCATTTCAAGGACCTTCTCACCTCCAGAATGATGCAACCTAGGAGAAATCTCTGTTCTACCTTTTTGCTTTTTAAGGAACTGCACTAAAATGTGTGTACTTATGTAATAATTTATTATATTTTATATAGAATTTGCATAATGTATTAAAGGAAATAGAAAATTTTAAAATCATATATAACTTAGCAATGCATTCATTTATAGACTTAATTTTTAGAGAAAGTGGATTACATTGTCTTTTAGCTATGTAGTGGTTTGGGCTAGACTGGCCACTGAAAGAAATTATGCTTTCCCCCACCTCTCTCTCCAAGGAGAGGAGGGAGAGAGAGAAAGAGACTTATGACATTAAAAAAGAAACTAAACTACTTTAATGCAAATATTAATAAAATATTAAAAAAATATATATATACAATATATACAAAACCATATCGAGCTCCCAAGACAATGATCACATCACCAGCAGTCACTGGGAAAGTCCCAGATTGGACTCAGTGTTGGACAGGAACTGGATTCCAGATTTGGATTCAGGATCAGGATCAAAGACAGATGAACAGACAGAGTCCTTCTTGGACGCCAGCCATTGAAGAAAGAGAGCTGACCCTTTGATCCCTCAGCTTCTATAATGAGCATGATGCAGATGGGATGGAATACCCTGTTGGTCAGTTTTGGATCGCCTGTCCTGTCTGCCCCTCCCTGCAGGTGGGACCCCACTGCGCTTTTCCACTTCCGACCCACAGCGGGGCAAATAACAAAGTTAGCTGACTTTGATTGTCATAGCAATAAGTATAAGCAGGAGCCTCTCTGCGTACCATTCTTTGGCACAAAGTGTAAACAATCAGTTCTTATCACTCTGGGAGCGGACTACAGTCTTAAAAATACGCCACTAATTTCAGAGAGTTCAGTGAGTTAGAAGAGGCTTAGCTGCAAAGTGAAATTACTGAACAGAAAATCAGTTCTGTTTTACCTCAAACCAGGACAAGCTATACACTTGATTTTTAAAACATTTATTCATCTAAGCGCCAAGAATGCTTGATTGTACACCTCAGTGTATGTCATATATCAAAAAAGTTAAGTCTTACAGTAACTGCACTAGTAGGTTTTTCATTCTCCACATTTGTTAGGTTGTAAAATTTACTTCAGACAGAGCATCTCAAATTGGACTTTGAAGGCAAATTAGTATCTGAAGGTTTCCTACGTCTCATAGCTTTCTACAGGATGTTTCCTGGCTTTACACTCTTCTCTGTACACCATCCTCTTTACATCTGACACATCCTTCTCTGACCCCTCTTGATGTAGTTCTACTTCAGCACACACTCTTATGAGAACTGTTAGCATTCTCATCAACTTTACAGATAAGCCTTCATTTACTCACCCATCTGGGGTAAGGGGATGTTGTGAAACATAAATTATGATGCAAAAGGAAACCGAAAAACTCCAAAACATATTTCTTGTTGACCTATTGACTGCTAATGTGAGCAGCTGCATCAGCATTAAGCAGATTTTCCGTAGGATGCATTATTCTGTGTCAAGCCTTTGTAAGATTGAATCCAGAAATTTCAGTTCCAAAATTTAGTTGCAATTTCACCTTACTGACCTGGTCTGCAGGCACATTTTGAAAATGGCATTATGAAGGAACTACTAATTGCAATATTCAATATATAGATAGAATGATAGCAAGTGAACTAAAACCGCAGTGGAGAGACGCAGTGGAGAGACGCAGTGGAGAGACGCAGTGGAGAGATACAGTGTCTGTCCTGGATTAGACTGTGGAGAGATTGGGATTAATAAAGAATGATGACTATTTTTTATTATCTGACAAAACACACAGTGGAAGCAATTCACTGCAAATTTTCTGTAAGATTCCTAAATGTCTCATCCATCCCCAAGGAGTTTAAATTTTGAAGAATGTAGGGCATAGCTACATAGTACACCATAAATTGTTTCTGCCTTGTCTGTTTTATTAAAAATAAATAAAACCTCAAATAACTGTAAATATGGAGACCAATAGACAAAAGTCTCACCAGATTCTTAATTTCTTTGCATGCTTTCTACAGCATACCAGAAATGTGAAGTACTGAAAAGTACCCGGTTCAAGGTCTAAACCGAAGAACACTCTAAAATTTGTTATACACAGTGTAACGGGCAGTGTATTTGAAAGCCTGAAACACTTGTTGTATTTGACAAGTATTGTGCATAAACCCCAATAAACACTGAAATACATCATTGTGCCATGATATGCAAGTTGTGTATTTCTAAGCTATTTATCTTCTTAAATGAAAGACTGTCAATTTGAATTCCATCTCTTTTCATTAACAAACTACATTGTTTATATGTCAAACTCCCAACCAAAAACAACACTGGAGAAGAAAATGGGAACTGTATTTAATCTTACTATAAACATTATGTCTTACGCATTTTCACTTCTAATTCTCCACTTTTTTGTCCTTTAGAGGAAAAGGATTTCAGCTCTGTGTCAAATTTTCTAATAACTTTGGATAAAAATTCTCCATTTATTCAAACTAAAAAAAAATTGTAAAGGATCAGCTCTTAAAGGCCTTTTTAAAAGCATCAAAGTTCTGAAATCATGTCAGTTTTACTTCTGACTTTTTCTAGGACATTTAATTTTCTGATGAATCTTAATTTTTAGTTTGAAAAAGTAATTTGTTTTGGAAGACAAAAAAAAAAATAAAAAACAAAGCAAATTTTAAAATCCCAATGACATAAAAGAATGGTTCAGGCACTTTTTGGTTTGGAGGTTTATCAGCAATTTGAGATTTTGACATTCCATCTTTCGTGTCAACGACAAGTTGTGGTAACAGGAACAGCTGTGTCAGAGAAGCTGCTGAGTTCAGCTATAGGATTTGATATTGAAAATGAGATTCCTTCACCTAAACACAAATAACTAATTGATTCCAGCAGGTTTTGTATGTTCATATATCCTCTTATGGAGTACTTCTGCACACAGCAGACATTTATTATCAGACTATAAAAACTGAAGCAGAGAGTGATGTGAAATAGAGTTCTCATTATCTTGGGCGACTTGTAAAAGAATATTATTCACCAAAGAACCTGAAACTGAAGTTACAGCAAGTGAGGGGATTCCTCAGCCACCTGCAGGAACGCAGCAGGGTAGCTGCTACACAGCAAATAGTTTGAACACAACTGTTCAGGCTTGCTGAATCCGTAAGGTCATAGACATGGCTAGTGGACATTCCCTGTCCCCAGGTTCAACCACTAGTGAGGCAGAGCATGGGTTCTCAGCAGGCATGCCTTGATGGACACACACACTCACACACAAAATTCACACGCATGTGGCCAGTCACCTCATGCTAACTTGGGTGGAAAACAGTGCCCTCACCAGCACCCACATAAAATCAAACAAATATGAATAACATGGAAAACCTGATCCTATGCCTTTTCTCCAGCTGATTGGGATTGAAGTTGAGTACAGGACTACACACACACACACACACACAATTTATACATACTTATATGCACAAAACAAAATATGGGTCAATCCAGCAGCTGGCATTAGACATTCAGTCTATCTAGTGGCTGGCCCGTGGATTCCCTGGTCTTCCCAGCTTCTGGGCGCTTGGGCCTATGAGTCCCCACATTTTTTGTCTCGCTCACCTCTTGTACACTTGTTGGCTAATCCATCTTGAAGCTGGCTAGTGTTCACCTATATGCAGTCAGAATAGAGAGCATACCCACACAGAATATAGTTAGAAATACAATTTGATGATAATATGGGCTAGACTGCAGTGATGAAGTGCAGGGTGCAGATGACCTGTTTACACTTTTACCTTTTATCTCCATTTCTCTCTTTTTTCCCAGACTTGTTCCATACCTTTCCCTGCCTTTGGTCATTCTGATAAAGGTTCTACAGTAAGCCTTGCACATTCTCACAGTCTCCTGAATATATTCTACAATAAGTTTTAGACAGTCCTGAAATGCTTTTTTCCCTGCATCCCATAATTAATCCTATATCACTCTTCTGCAATATCCCCATTCGCTCCACAAGGCATTTCAGAAGGAAGCTTCTTTCCTTGACTTATCCTGGGGGATGAACACCCAGACACTGGGCTCATTGTTCTTCTTGGGCAGCCCTGGGACAAGCAGAGACTTCTTGAACTCATGGAGTTACTGGAATCCTTGGCCTTTCGTCGTTCTTCTGCTCCTCACCAGGTCTTAGGGGCCGTGGTGATATAACAACAAAACACACTCTGAGTAGTATTCAAAATACTAAAAATTGAAAGATTATTTGGTCACATTGGAAGCACGTGACACTCAGGGTACGAGCAACAGTTTTGGGAGGCTTGGGAGCAGGAAGGTCAGCAAGGTCCAGTGCTCTAGATACAAGCTAGGAGCCATTCCCATGAAGAAGTGGCTAGCTCATTTTAAAAAGGGCCTTAGAGGAAAAGAGTTGAAGCAAGGTACTCTGAATAAAATGTCTCAGGGATGGCTCCCTGGAGCACTTGATGAAGACAGCAGAGGTTGTCACAGAAGGTACAATTGTCTGTAAGGAGACATTTACCTCCCCTTGCCCCAGTCCTCTGTCTGAAAAATGGGAACAATAATATTTCCCTATCTTAAAGGATGGGAAAATGCATAGTATATCTGACAGATACTCAGAAATCATGCCACCACTGTAACAAAAGCAGAAAGCATTTCTAATGGTGAACAGTGTTTCCTTATCCAGGCTGTTGATGGCTGTTTAGGTCTTGTACACCAAGTGTCTCCTTCTCTGTCTGCATGTTTGGTTTCCATGTGAAGAACAGCATGGAACTTTCTCCATTGTTATTTCAATATACAGTTAATATATATATGACTACCAACAGTGTCAAAGGATTTGGAACTGGGAAGCACTCCCCACTCTGAGAATTTATGATGTGCTTTTCAGGAACTTAAAAGTCTCTTGTACTTGTAGTAAGTAATCACATCGCTCAGCTTCAAGATATTTTAGGAAGAAAGTAGCACCTGTAGTAGGGCTGGGCTCTGCTATTTACTTTTTTTTTCTCAGCTAATGAAAGAGAAAAGATAGGCGGCAAGATAATCTTTCTTTAAATCACAAGCTTGAGACACCAATACTTTTAAAGGAATTATGACAATTGAGATGTGTACTGTGAATACATAGACTTGTTTAAATGACCGACTTTCTGGAATGCTGAAAAAATTATTTCCTGTCAAGAAAGATCAGACAACTTCTTATAGAGAACTATGGAGGAGAAATATAACAAATTGTCTTGCAATGTAACATATCGGGGAGTTCCTCTGTTCCTCTGCCCACCGTGGTTAGAAAGGAAGCCAGGAAGCAAGCACCTGTTTTTAGGACAAAAGCCATTTTCCTTAAATAATTAAATAATAATAATTGTGACGTTATAAAAAATATCATGTTAGCAGTGTATATTCCACACCTACTACACTGAGATTTATGAGAAGTAGCTGATGTCCAGGTTAATATAGCATGTGCCAACTCGCTGACATACATTCCTCCTTTGCATCTCATAGAAGTACTGTATATTGTGACATCTGAAAGAAATACATAAATAAAAATAGTCACAAATTTTCATGTGGAATTTTTCAGTTTAAAAAGTCATGATTTATTGAAACCATCTCTTAGTAAGAGAGTATCACTGAATTTTCTGGGTAACAATAAATTTATAACTATCAAAGTTTCATAGCTTTTTTAAATCTATTTTCTGATCTCCACAAGAAAAAGACTTTAGTATTAAAATATAAATACATTTATAAAGTGAAAAATAAAAGCAAAACTGAGATTAAATGTTTTAGAAATTACTGCAGCAGAAAGTTTTGATTAATCTTTACAGTCGTTTTTCTTTCTTGCATTTTCATTAAGATGAATTTCTCATATATTCAATGTTTCTTTCCAACTCAAGCAAAAGAAATTTTGTTGCTTAAAAATGGGCAACTAATGCCATTGAAGATGATCTTTTTTTTTCAGAGAGATAGCACCTCTGACCAAAGATTATGGCAAGTGAGGGGCTGTAGATGGGTACCTCAGAGCCCTGAATGTCTACATTTAGACAACTGAATCCTGCATTTTGTGACCCTGCAAGCTGAAATTATTTAGTGAACATATGTAAACATGTCTTCACATCCAACTATGCCACTTCTTTTGACTTTTGTTTGCTTCTTGCCAGAAATCAAGTGAAAAACTCTGGTCTCCTTAAGTCTAATGCAAAATAAACATGGGAATTTGCAAAAAGGTTACCTACTTCCACACTGATCATATAAATTCCAAGAATGTTTCAGCTGTTTGCTTCATTTTAATAAGTTCATTTTATTGATCCCAGGTTTTGATGGGTAGAACTTGCAAATGGTAATTTTAACATCTCGGTATTGCTCTTATAAAGTAAGAGTGTAAACAGGAATTAAGAAGAAAAAAGAAGTTAAACTTTTCTCAGAGAGTGTTGCTCTGTTTTTACATTTAATATCTATCCACAATTTGATATTAAGTACAAAATTTTAATGCACAAGGAAATTATCTATTGGACCTTTCTTTGGTGTTTATAGGGAGAAAAAGCAGTAGAAATATTTGTACCGAATGAAGTAAAAAAACGACAATAACTGGCATTTTTGTGTTTAGTGGTTAGTGTTCTGACACTTGGTTCATAAACCATTTTTTCCTATTTTCATATCAGTACTGAAACTAAAATTGGGACATTTTAAAAAAATTTGATTTTACGCTTACATTCATGCTTGATACAAATCAAGATTGCCTGAGACCGATACTCATGTTTCAACCATAGCAAAGTAGAACACACCACAAATACAACATGAACTGCTGATTTTTTTTTCACATTCTCTTTAAAGGTATTTTGTTTCTAGCTGATTATCTTTTTAAAGTTTTATCTAAACCTAATTCTAAACTTATTCTTTCTTTCTTCCTGGATATGTATGTATCTTAAATACAGACATGGACACACATATATATTTACAGAAGGAGTTACAACAGTATCCCGAGAGTATCTAGATCACTCAGGAGAATAATGTACCTGCAGAGACCAGCATTATAGTGTCATAGAGCTAGAGGAAGTATGAAAACCATGGACAAAACGTGAAGAATTTGTTCTTTTTTTTTTTCTTCTCACTCCTTGGAAAAAAAAATACTAATTTTTGAATATTTTTTTTTTTTCCTAAACAGTTTGAGGAGATCCAGTGAATTATGCACTAAAAAAATTAAGTCCTTTCTCCAGATTTGTTTCATTCAAATTAATGATTTCTCTGAACCAAAATCCCAGATCTTAATATATATTTACTTTCACTTTACAAAGATTTGTGATGTGACGACATAGTTTCTAATCCCCATCACGGTCCACCCCACAGGTGCCTATCTCAGCTCTTACCAGCTTTGGACACAACTACGTAGGTCTAACTCCCTTTGCAGACTCTACAATAGAGATATATTCTATATTCTATATATATTGACAGAACAAGAGGGAATGGCTTCAAGCTCCAACAGGGTAGGTTTAGACTGAACATTAGGAAAGAATTTTTCACAGAAAGGGTGGTTGGGCATTGGAATAGACTGCCCAGGGAGGTCGTTGAGTCACCATCCCTGGATGTGTTTAAGAGACGTTTAGATGTGGTGTTGGCGGATATGGTGTAGGGGAGAACTTTGTAGAGTAGGGTAGATGGTTGGACTCGATGATCCCAAGGGTGTCTTCCAACCTAGACAATTCTATGATTCTATGATTCTATGATTCAGACATCTTCACTAGTTTTGAACTAACAACAAAAAGAAACATATATTTTCCAAATAAATAAAGGTGGGTTTTTTTCAAATATAGCCCCTTTTCTAGTCAGAAGAACATAGTTTCAACCCTACTAGCATTTGTGACAGGTTTTACATATTAATGAAAATAATGAAAAATCTTAACTGTGAACAATGAAAGGGTAAACACTTGACAATATGCACAGTTATGTCTGTGTAATGATTCTGTAATGGCACTGTAATAACAAACAAATACTCCTAAAAATGTACTATAACTGAACTAACTTGTTGAAGGACTTGAAGGTCAGTTTGAGACAAGGGATTTGGTAAATGGAAGAAGTCACGTTGCCCACAGAGCTGCCCTGTCATATGAAGTATTTTCTTCCAGAACTGACTCAAAGACACCTCCTTTCCAACACAATGCATTCTTGATTTGTCAGGAGTGTGACATACTCTATTAAAAGTGGATACTGGTAAGTGTCTTCACAGAGCAAGTTCTGCTGAGCAGCCTGCAGAAGTGTCACATTTTGTTAGAGCTGCTACCCTGTCCCCATGTCTCATTATGTGTGGATGACTATACTGAAGGGTATCAGTTAATGAAATTAATGCTGAAAATGAAACAAAACCTGAGATGACTGCATTGCAATGCCAAAATACATCTGCTCACTTTAGAACCCGTTAGAAAATAAAGGTACAGCTCTCACGATTTCAACTGGCTTCATTATATTATAATTGTTTTTGATGTAATTGCAAATCACTTTAAATGGCTGCAGAAGGAATGTATTACTTCTGTTGTTTAGTTTATGCAAACATGTTTGAATTTACTGTTCTCCATTCCCTCTCTCTTAGATTACTCTGTATTTTTAACCTCCTGTTATGGTTTGTTAGACATAGATTTCTTTGAGCGTTTGCCTTCCTTAACTTGTCTATGCTGGCTTGAATAATCTGAGTCTTATATGCATTGGAACCCACAGGCACTATTCACAATTTACATAATAGATAATGACAAATAGCAACTGATAAAACAATGCAAAATATAGGGATTAGGGTCCCATCATACAGTTCTAGTGACACTAATGTTGTTTTATCTGAATATTCTACATGGCTAGTATGGAGTTTTTCATTCTGGAAAGAAGGATCTGTCAGTGAGGCATCTGCTAGATCATATCTAAGACAACATTTGTGCTGTCTTTAGTAAGTGATGCCAGAGTGTTACTAGAGCTCCTGAACAAAGTGGCATTCATCAGCAATAGCTACTTTTTGGAGCATTTGGGCAAGGATGTGTCCTCCAGCATCTCTAAAGCAACAGTGGGATCCTGGAGGAGTATAAGGGAGTCCACTAGTTGCAGAAAATGGGTTGGTTTGTATGGTCTTCCTAAGTGGAAATTCCTACTGCTCTTGGAGAAAAACACTGGGCTAGATGAACCATTGGGTTGACCTCGGGAGGCTTTTCTTGTTTTTTCTTGGCTTTTCTTCTATTCAGGAACCCAAATGCCCCAAGTAACTTCCTGCTTCCTCTACTCCACTTTCCATTTGGAAGGTTACATAGGAAGGGAAAGACAAGATACAGAAGAATTTCCTGTTGAAAACTCAGCACTCAACTACTAAGTAGAAGAGATTTACAAGATAAGAGGGATCTCAACTTCACAGTCTAGTGCTTAAAGCACTCCATCAGGCTGCGGAATCCCGGATTATGTTCCCTGTTTTGTTTTTTTATGTTTATGAGTCATTGATTTTAAAACACCATAGTAGTATAAAGGACTGATTCCCATCTGTGTTTCCTAGCTACTAGGATAGTTAATAATGCTTTGGGCCTTTAGCTCTGAAGAGAGGCAATGAAGTATTCTGGGACTGTTGTTAAATAACAACATAGATTCTTTAAATTTTAAACTTGGATCCTATGTGGCTCAGTCCTACAGATAACAATTTATGATCATCATAATCTCTGTTATCATCATGCAATTCATTTCATTTTCCCCTTAGCTCAGCACTCATGATTATAACTTTTATAAAGTAATTTCAGTCAATATTCTGCAAGACCTTGATTCACAAGGGCATACAGGGATGGGGAAGAGGATGTAATGTACCCCATAAAATACTCCAGATATATTTTTCTTGGCATTGTTTAGCTCACTTCCTTTTCTACTCAGTCAAGATATGTATTCTGCTGATTTTTTTTTTCTCTCTTTGTGTCAGGTAAAATGGCAGGGAATTTATTTCACAGTGTATTTTCACCTGTTGTTTCTCAGGTAATGAATAAAGTTATTTGGCATTTATTTAGCTTGCTCATATGTTAGACTATACTTTCTTGAATAAATCATTACGCTCCTTACACTCATGTAGACAAATTAGGATAGGTAAGGGAGTCTGGGAGAGAGACCTGAAACTGTCTAGGAGTTGCTATCATCTGAGCAGAGGTTATGAAATAAAGCTGAACAGCTAGTAAACTAAGTATGTGAAAACAGTGCAAAAGTGCCAGGTCTTTCTTAAAAAAGCTATACATTGAGGAATTCGCAAACTAGAACTTTCAGGGTGCAATTCTGTTAACAGAAAGGTAATAAGAGATTAAAAGATGGCACTACAGAAACACTACACTATAATTATTAGACCAGTGCCTCACAACCACGGCCTTTTTTAATCAGAAAGCAATCTGCTCTTCTAAAATACAAAGATTACCTTGTGCAATGTTGGCAGAATAGTTTTCATCTGCATCCTATTAAAAAACTAAACTAAGCATGGGATGCTCAGTTATTATTTTTGTATTTTCCCATTTTGATTATCTCCCTGCCTGTATGTGAACAGGTATTGTTTCATAAACCACTTGCTCAGATCCTGCAGATCACTGATAATCCAGAGACCGAGAGTTGAGAAACAGCCTTAGATTTAGCTCTTTCAAGAGCTTCTTTGATTAGTCCTTGTACTCAGATGAAGTGGCACAAGTAACACTAGCTGCTATAAATCTTTAGGATTTAATCTGGTTTTTGCTAGAAGCTGTCTGATAAAGCAAGGGGCCAAGATGAGTGTTCTGGTACATTGTTAATGTATACTGTCCATCTTCACACACATACACAAATACACATGCACACATACACAATGTTTTCTCTTGAGGTTTGACAGAAGTTGGTTAGTTTAAAAGGTGTTCTCTGTAGCTTGATCCTAAGATATTAATAGTCTCTCTGAACATGCTAAGGGCTTAAAAGTTGTAAAACGCATTCATAGCACGTGACACCTGATCCTGTGTCTAGAAGTATACCACTGCAGCCATGAAATCTGTGATTTTTCCTGCTGATTTCATTGGAAATACAAATGTACCTTTATACCGACGTAAATAGGGTTAGCAGAAAGATTGACATTCATGTGAATTCATGGATGACTAGAAACTAATAATTATTTCATTCTATACTCAATATATTATGAGATGAGGGTTCGTACTGTTTTAACTAGTGTGAAAGAACTGGCATGATATGAAGAAAATATTCAGTTAAAATCCCCATGGAACTCATTACAAAGATGAATTGATTACAATACTGAAAAAAGTATGAAAAATTAGTCTGAAAACAAAAATTAATATCACATGGGTTCTGGCCTTATGTTTTGGGGCTTTTTTTAATATTCTCTTGTTTCATTGCATTTTGACATTTTTGTTACTTGGCCATCATTGAAAATTTATTTGTGGTGCCAGAGAGGATTCAGAAAACAGCAGAAAGGCTGAGAGAAGTGCAATAGAAATTAATAAGTTGAACTGATATTTTGGGGAAAAAAAAGGATTTTCTTGTTGCTCATCAGCAAAACTTTCATTTGGAAATTCTACAAAATATGACCTTATTGCAGCCACAATGTCAAAACATGAGGAAAAACTGAGAAAAAGAAAATAAAGGTCCTACAGAATCTTCCAAGCACAAAAATAACTCTCAGGTGATAAGAGTGAAGTATTTATATGCTTTTTTTCTGTTTGATAACTTCGGTTACAAAGTCTTGGGCAACTGGCTCTAGGTGACCCTGCTTGAGCAGAAGGGTTGGACCACATGACCTTCAGAGGCCCCTTCCAACTGCACATCTATTCTGTGATTCTGTGTTAAAAACTTCACCATCTGTGTTTGACACAAGTCAGTGAACTACAGAATAAAAAAAAAAGAATAAAATTTCTCTTTAAGTTAACTGTAAGTTCAGAGGGAAATCAGATTTTTGCCATCCACTCTGTTTCTTTTGAAAAAAGTGAGTACCTAGGCAGAGTAGCTGAGCTTATTTTGGAAGATGTGTGTCAACTCCATAAGAGATGGAGTTGGGTAGAGTACAAGCATAGTGTTATCACTCCGGTGAAGTAGTGAAGTATTGTTATAATTATAATAATGTTATTCATGCTGCTTTAAAATTGAGGCTATTACTTTTAATTATCCTACAGTGCATGGTGTTTGTGTTACTTTTGTGCAGTCATTGGCTACCAAGACCCTATGAATTGAAAACAGCATCAGCTGACATTGCACAAAATTATCTACAGGACAAAAATTATAGTAGTATCAAAAATAAAAGATAATCAAAGCTGTTAATAAAAGTATCTCTCTTGCAGAAGAAATCCTCCTTGTAATGCAATTTAAATTGAGACACTCTTGATTACAGATCTAAGATTACAAGAAGCATTAAACATAGAGACCTTCTCAATTACTCTGCATTAAACTTCTCAATTACTTTGCCTTGAAGTCCCTATTTGTAGCTCATGGCATTTGTGCTTAACAATATCTTGTATCTTTTGGATTAAAGGCAAAAATTACTTGTTTCTTTTTTTATTTTAAATAATTAAAATATAAAATTCATCAATTCATATTTTAAATTTCTTGTGTAATTGGAAGTAGATAGGAATCTGAATTCTTTCATTCATTATGCCAGACAGTCACCACTTTATATGCACCACAAAAGCTTAAGTATAGTAAGTACTTGCAGCTGTTTTGTAGCAGATGGCTATAGTCAGCATCTGATTTTTTTTAGTGCTATTGAGTGCACAGCACTTGATTCAATGGCCCAATTAAAAAAAAAAAAAAAACAAAAACCCACTGACCATTTTAGAAGACACAATTTGTCTTTTCTTTCCTTTTGCCTTATAATTCCCATATAGATTCATCATACTATTTCCTCAGCTTGGTTAAGATTTTTTGGGTTTGGTATTTTTCAAGATTCCTGCCTGACAGTTTTTGAATCAGCATTGTATTGTCACTGAATGCTCTGGAGACGTTCTCTGCTCAGAAGGAAACTTATAGTCTTAAGACTTCATTTCACAGCGTCAAAAAACTTACAAACATTTCAGCCTTGTTTGGAGAAGAGCTGGTAATCAGGAAGGTAATAATCAGATGTGAGTTTTCCAAGCACACTATAAACCTAAAAATTATCCATCTGGTCTAAAACGCCACAAAATGAGACAAATTAGTCTAAGCTATCTTAGACAATTTCTAGCCCATTCTTCTTGAAAGGGAGGAGGGACCCAGAGGTTATGAGGGACTGCTCTACAGGTTTCTGAATCTATAGTCTGTAGTCCACTGCTGATCAGCAATAACATTTAAAGCAGATCAGAACAATATTGTCTTAATAATTTCTTTTTTTTCCCATGCACAACTGTCTATAGAAGTGTATGTATCTATGCACACATATGCAAGTCACTAAGAATCTTTAACTGGACAACAAATAACCCTCCCACTAGACTGTATTTGTTAAATTCTAGCTTCATAAGGACCCTGATTTCTTATGTTAAAACTATGGAGAAACATCTTTTCACTGAAGTTCCTTTATTGTTCCTTAGTCAGGTTTAGTAGGCTCTTCATGGAGAAAACTGCTCAGGTCTGGCACTTTGAATCTCTAAAGTTTTGCTGAAGGTCAGTTATTTCTGCACTGCACTGAAGAAGGAACTGTTGGAGGCTTTGCATTCAGGAGTCATATCAACTAAAAGGAGACAACTACTTCTAAAACACTAAGTTCTACCTCTGTAGATTTTAGGACCTTCATAAGAGCAATGTCAGTATATCCCAAGGGGACATATTAGTGAAGACTTCATGGACGTCTGATTAACATATAGTTTCTGTTAATCAGAGTGTGGTTAATCAGATGCCCACTTGATTCTAGAATAATTCATTATAGGATAAATTGAGAATTATCTAAGCAGTGTCTTAGAAGTATCTTAGAAACTACATACACTTTGCAGGTTGATTGGCAGATATATTATGCAGCTTTAGGCTTCCTTTTGCCACCCTTGCAAACAGTATTTTCCCTTTCCCATTTATACTTTACTTTATAACTTGTTCTAATGCAGTCTAAGCTAGTGTGAGTGGCATGAGAAAGGACAACGAAGGGAACAACTCCAAATGAAAATTCTACAGCTGTTTTATTCTAGTCTGTAGCGTAACAGAAGTAGAAGATCTGATAAACACAGAATTAAAAGTGGAAGAAAATCATAAAAGAGAGGAAGTCATAAGATCTGTAAGATGTACTAAATAACATATCAGGTGATGTGCTTGCTTTAATATCAGTTCTCCCATGTAGACTATTAAATAGAATAATAACTTGATAGCTGGAACCGAAGGTATCTTGATTCTATCTCTCTAGTTTCAACAGCACCTTTTATAGTCATTTTAAAGTTGTTTGGAGAATTGAATTATTCCTCCCCCCTCCCACCCAACAGGTGAAGTAATCAAACACATAGAGAAGTCAAGATCTGGACTGCATTATGAAAGCTGCTATAACATAATTTGGGAAGAACTACTTTAAAGGACAGTTATCATGCTGTCACTAGGGAAAACTTGGCCCTGTTTTGAGCGGAGTTTTGGAGATGACGACCTCCAGAGGTCCCTTCCAAGTAAATCACAGAATCACAGGATGGTAAGGGTTGGAAGGAACATCTGGATATCATCTAGTCCAACCCCCTGCCAGAGCAGGTTCACCTAGAGCAGGTTGGACAGGTTTGCATCCAGGTGGGTTTTGAATATCTCCAGAGTAGACTTCACAACATCTCTGGGCAGCCTATTCCAGTGCTCTGTCACCCAAAGTAAAGAAGTTTTTTCCTCATGTTGAGGTGGAATTTCCTTTGTTCCAGCTTGTGCCCATTGCCCCTTGTCCTGTCACTGGGCACCACTGAAAAGTATCTGGTCCCATCCTCCTGACACCCACTCCTTAGATATTTATGAGCAATGATGCGATCCCCGCTCAGCCTTCTCTTCTCCAGGCAAAACAGACCCAGGTCTCTCAGCCTTTCCTCATAAGAGAGGTGCTCCGTTCCCTCAGTCATCTTTGTAGCCCTCCGCTGGACTGTCTTCAGTAGTTCTCTCTCCTTCTTGAACTCAGGAGCCCAGAACTGGACACAGTACTCCAGATGTGGCCTCACCAGGGCAGAGTAGAGGGGGCAGATGACCTTCCTCGACCTGCTGGCCACACTCTTTTTAATAATCTTTAGATAATGCTGTGAAACTGTGATCCTAAAGCCTGATTTATCTTTCAAGGAGCTTGTGGTTTACTTGAAGACAGAGCACAATAGCCCATCCTGGAAAGAAAGTAAGGATCAGAGCAAAACAAGACAAACTACCATACTATTATATCATGCAATGGTCCTCATGCAAATCAGGAGGAGTGGTTACAAGGAGAGTGAGCTATAAAACTAATTTGTACAACTGGAAAATGATATCAATAACTGCCCCTGCTTAATTCAGGGCTTATGCATAGCTGAAAGACGGACAGACTTCAGTGCAACATCTTGTGACAGGACTACTGAGAGCTGTCAGGCTTGTTACTTCACCGATAAATCCACAAGGCTACTGCTTCTAAATATGTAAGTACCCTGGTAGACATCACTGCACTGGCTGTCCTTGGTGCAGGTTTTTAGTGCTTTCTTTACTGTTATGTGAGTTAGAAACTGAGCATGGTAAAAGGAGATTGTCCCTTCTCTTCATACTTTTCTTTTGTCTTCTTTAATCAAAGGTAGACAGTTCAAAAATCCTTCAAACTCGGAATGAAAGACCTAAATTTACGTTTTAATCTGCCATTAGAATTTCAAAACGTGATGAATGTAACAGAAATACTTTTTTCTTTGGAGTGCCTAACGTAGTTATGCTGTTCTATTGTAAAGGACATAGTCTACTGTCTTGCACAACAGCACTAAACCACATTGATCTGCTTGCATTGTATCTCCCCATCACTGTCTAGTTAAGACTGCACCGAATAATTTCATTCTGTAGGAACAGACTGTTATTTGAACACGTTTCTCTAAAATTGTTATGGGTGCTTGAGTGATAACTGATTGGATGACCTACATACACTCTAATAATGAACAGAATGTAGAAAGTAATACAGCATATTAAATTGAGGATATAAATCTCTTTCTATTACTACTGTCTTCCACAACACTAATGGAAAGTTCAGCTTTTTATGGAAGCTTAAATAAGAACTGGAAAAGGATGAAGCAGACAGGATTAATTGAATGCCCAGGAGACATCACTGTTGCTGGTCTGCCTCCTCTCTGTTGGTCCCCTGCACTCACCCTACAGTACATCTATGCATTCACCCTCCATTTAAATTGCTTATTTGTGGCAGATTGGGTTTAAGTTTTTTTTGCTTCGTTTGATGAGATTAATTTTCTGCAAACCACAGGGGCCATTCTTGTGTTGACATTACATGTTTGTGCATAAAACTCAAAATTTCCAGTTAGGATACTTGCTGTCTCTGTAACTAAGACCAATCAGTGATGTCAGACCAAAAGCCTTGTTGCTAAAAAGAAAAAGGTTGTATTGGTTCCGTGTCCAGTACAAAAGTGTGACTCAATCATCTCCCTTAACCTCAGATGCATAAACTGTCTTCGAAACGTAATGTTCTTGGGTTTACCCTGCATAATATCCCACTGGATGTGCATATAAATTAAATTAACTCTGCGAAAGAAAACTCAACTTATGAAGTTTAAAAGAAACAACTCTGATGTTGGCAGTTTACTATTTTATAGAAGTCTTGCAGACCTGTTTTGGTTTTTTTTTCCAGAGTGAGTTTGGCTTTGGTAATAAGAAAGAGAGGTTTTTGTTGGCATATTAAACTCTTTTGTTGAAGTATACTGATTTAGGATTTAACACCAACAGTCAAGATAGAAGTTAATTGTTATTCAGTACCTTTAATTGCAAGCTACAGTTCAAATACTCCAGGACAAGGTAAAGAAAACAACACTTGTCACCAGTAATTACAGTCAGTTTTCACCACCCTGCCTTGCAGGCACTGAGCTGCTGTTTCTTAAGAGGTCACAAAAGATAAATGAGTGAAAAGGAGATCACACTTCTAAGACATCCGAATAACACTTTACTTTGAGAATTCTTTTCTTTATCCTCAAATATTGCTTGCCATTCACCTTTAACATTGTTTAGACCTCAAAAATGCATTTAATTTCTATTCTTTTGTTGTTAGCCATTCCAGGAAGTATCCATATCATTTACTTTTGCTTATTGTGTAATACTCACAAGGTCTGAGGTTAGGAATGAGTTGGTGGTTGTGCTTTTTTTTCTTTTTAACAAATTCCCAGAAAGACCGAGCAGGCAAAGTCCAGCCTTGTAAGCAAAATGTGCAAGAGAAAAATAAACAGAAAGCTCTATAAAAATGAAATGGTCAAAGGGAGACCGTGATTGCTTCTAAAATTCACAGTTACCTCTTTTTCTCCTATGCAGCGTGTGTGGAAAACATAAACAAGTAAATGGAAGAAGAAAATTTACATCAAGCTGTCTCTTAATTGAGCTTTAATGGGTCCCCTTTGAGACCCATCATAACAGAGAAATTCATATATAGTCTGATTTGCATCTGTGCATTGAGCTGGCTCACAGGTGTTTACCTTTGCTATCTAGCAGTAACAGCCAGTTTTTAGGACTGCCATGTGATCTAAATCCTCCTCTCATCTCTGCTAAGCAACACAGCCCAGAGCCTCAAAAATAAGTGTGCCGATAACTTTCTGTGAAACTGTATTTCCCTTAAATATCTGCAGCTAAGAAGTACTATTTTTAACATTTCCTCACAAAGTTTCTACGATGTACAGATGAGTTGGATAGTTAAGAGTAGAAGACAGAAAGCATAAAACCAAAAATTGTCTCTGCTAGACAGCCCTATCACCATCACCAGCTTTAGCAGCTTTCTAGTGATTATAAATTGTCACTGACAGAAGTGAGGTGAGTGTGTGGTTTCAAGACAGTGTCTCATGAATTAGCAACTATATCACAAAATTCCCATTTACAATGTAAATTTTCCTGCATATGTGGATGTGCCTTCATTGCACACACAGTAACGTAACCAGTTTTCTGAAATGGATTGATCTGGAAAGTGTTCCGCCTGTTGAGAGATGAAATACTGCAACGAGATGAGTAGAGCTTATATTGGCATTGAAACTACCCTATGCTTAAAGAGAAGACCTTTGTTTCAGGTGCTGAACTTCACTCACTTAGTGAGCACAAACTACGTGAACTACCTGAAATTATTGGCACCTTCCTATGAGGTTCTTCACTGACTTTATTCACATCACTCAAGTAAGTTATGGTCTGCTAGGATAGGCTCTAAACTGATGCAGTACATGAAAGGAATCTTAGCTTTTGAACTGGTTCTTGCTCATTCTCCTGGGTCATTTTTTCCTCAAACTTTCGTTGGTCCCTACTGCTCAGCTTGAGTCAGAGAGGAGCCAGTTGCAAGCCAGTTCAATGGATGCTTGTTTTCTTCCTGACTGGTCTCCAGAGAGAGCTCTTCATGAAGCCTGTATATGCTAGCATGTATGAATTTAAGAGGAATAACAGGACACAGGTTCAGAGTCAAAACGTGCTCTTCTTATATGGGATCTTTTGTGTGTTCTTCAAAGTTCATCATCTAAATTTGTTTTGAGATGATTTAGGTACTTGAGGTGTTCAAATGTGCAGTTAATACTTTGTTAGGAACTCATTTCAGTCAGTTAAATAATCCCTATGTAAGTCTTTCTGACGCAAATGTAAATTGAATGTTCAGAAGAATTACTATCCTCAAATTAACTTCATAAATGTAGGGCTAGACTTACAGTGATTTGGAGTTATGGAGCTCATCGGATTAATAAATAAATATACATAGGTACATATGTATGTATATAATCTTATATATGTCCTGTATGTATATTTTTCTAATTGTATAAAAGTTTCCCATCAAAAAAGAAAAATCATGGAGGACTGTCTGGGGACAAATGACCAGGGAAGAACACACATGAAATTGTGGGGAGAAAGGGAATGTCTGTTTACCTTAATTGGCATTTCAGTTGTGTCATTTTGGGAAAGGTGCAGATCACCAGATGCTTACATGTCAAATGTAAAATATTCAAGTGAATCAGATTATTAAAACAGTTGCCTTCAAATGAATTCTTAAAGGCAAATAATAATGTGTTTTAATTTCAGTGGATAATTGGCAGTCATAGTTTCCTGATATGTCTGAAGAGCCCAAGAACTGAATCCCATTAACAGTTTTCATTTAAGTAAAAAAAAATGATCACAGAAATTGAGATACAAGCCAGAAGTTCAGGAAGTAAATAAGGTGTCTGCAAGAATTTTGAGGACGTGTTTTCATCACAAATAAGTGAAGGTGATGAAGGTGCTAACCCAAAATCCTGGCAGTAATCAAACTAGAATGTATTTTAGATACTGCTAAGGATGTTTAATTCAATTGCAATTCACTGCTTTGGTAAAGACTATCAGATTCATTATTTTCCCAGTGAGTAAATAAATTATATAAAAAAGACAACATTCACCTTCAATAATGTGTACCATGAACATGTTTTAGAGACCTAAAGGTATCTTGCATCTTTTCCATTTACCTGACTTTTTATATAAAGAAAATCATGCATAAATTGTCAAAATCTGGATAAATATCAGATTAAGAGAATGAAGAAATCCTTGAAAAATAAAGGGATTTAAGATGGCAAGCTAGTCCATGACTATGTCTTTCTTCTCTTGTATCAATTTTTACACGCTGTAATTTTCTGTGCATCACCTTAGCTGTGTGAGATACCTCAGCACTCACAGCAGGGTAAAAACTCGGGGTGCCAGTGGCAGCGCATCAAATTTGAGCAGACGACAGGCATCAACAAACCTGATTTGACGTCTTCATCACTGGTTTGGTTACGCCAGGTGCTTTGTAAGCAGAGCCCCTAGCGTACATGCAGAGCATGGCAGCAGAAAGTGCTTTTCTGCCATCACAGTCTCACTAATCCTCTGGATGACATAAACTAAGTCTGACAAAGACTCTCCTCTATCAGCATAAATGTCTCTGCATAAGGTATTTTTCTGACATAACAATGTCAGTAAGGGGTAAGATTTTTTTCACACCCTCAGCTGTGAAAGCTTTACTGATAAAAATTTTGAGTGTGATTTAGACTAAGACTGCCAGACTAAGAATTCAACATTCAAATCCCCAAGAACCCTCTCTCCTTTGCATCTGTGTGGAGGAAAAGCTGAGATGGCAGGAGCAGGATTTGTGAGCCACAGAAAGGTAACATCAGGATGAGTTTGACGTGGGGTTGTAAAATTAAATGTTCATATCAATCTCATTCAAAGGTGACGTCAAGGAGTTTGGGGAGAACTAAGTAGTGTTTCGGGACTGTAGTGATGTTAAATTGTGATGTGGTTATCAAGATGACACTTTCTGTACAGTGATATACTGAAAAGATGTTTCTAGGATATAGTCCATAAAATGGAGGCTATTTTCCTTTGCTGTCTATAGGATGCTACTGGGCCTGTTGCCATTGCTCTTAGTCTGATGTCACTGACAGTGCTCTGTAGTATAAACTGAATTTATTATGAATAATGTCAGAAATTATAATATTTCATACCTTTCCCTTCTCAGTTACCAAAAATGTGCTACTCTAATGGATAGATAACAACATGGGCAAATAATCTGCATTATATACAGGTACGTACATACCTAGTTCTAGTATATACTGCAATACTATATATAGTATATGCAAACATATACATATATATATTCATATTGTATCTCCAGTGGCAGATTCTGAGGCCATTAGAGATACTGTAAGGTCTGAGCCACAAAATTTGTGCATGTCAATGTCTGTTTATCATTACCATTATTCCATTATACACAGATATACAGTCTTGTACTATTACATTCAAGATAGTACAATTTCTTTATGAAGGCAAGGCCTAAGTTCAGGCCAGCATCTTCTTATCTAATTGTTTAATTTTAAACCTATAAAGTATCACTGGCATAATTCTAGCAAAGTTCAAGCATTTTGCCCTCATTGTTTGCAATTACCGTTCATAATTAATGGTACTATTATAAGGCATTGCTTTATTCACAGCATTCTTTCCAAATTTCAGTTCTCTCCAGTGTTTGCTTTTAACTTCAGGTGCCTCTTATTAACTATTTGTATTTATTTAATTTGGCATAGCTGCTTTATCTGCAATTTACATACCCTTTATTACTTCAACTAGGTAATTCAACTTACGAACTTGAACTTATCATGTGGACAGTAAGTAACTGAGATTTTCTGGCTTGAATGTTTTTTTCTTTGAGTGTTTTTTTCTGGACCGCATATTTATTGTCTGAGTAGTTGTTATCTTCATTGCTATCATCTTAAGAGTCTTCTCGTTCATTGACAGGCAGACCTGGCTTCTAATCCCTGTTCACTAAACAGTCCTTACTTCAGACAGTGCCCACTTGTATAGAAGTCATTTTTACTAATTCTGTTTGAATACCCAAGTCAGACCATATAACCAGGTCTTCTCCTCTTGCTGTCCATCCCTCTGGCTCGATGTCTCTTGTATCACTGGTTACAGAAGGAAACACACGTTTTCAAAAATGTAAAAAGAAAGTTCTTTCTCCAAAATACGCTAATACTTAGAGTACTGCCTTAGGAGGTGAAAGATGACTTCGACTCCTCTAGGGAAAGTTGTTATTCAAAAGGTAGGAATTTACAATCTTTGTGAGCGTTATTTTAGACACTTAGTCTGATGGGCAGGCCTGATTCTCTAGAGCATGAATGGTGCTTAATAGACATCGCTGACTTTGGATACTGAATCTGGGACAAGCCTGTGCTCTCCCAGTCCTGTCTGTTGGGTGTGGGAGGTCCTTCCTCAGCTGGAGAAGTTCTAGCATCCTCTGGGGGAGGTTTGCCTCTCTCCCTTGCCTGTAGATGAGAGCCTAAATGCTGAACCTCTGAGGTCTGACTAGTGACAGGTTCCTGAAGCCTGTGCCTGGTTAAATAAATGAATCTCACCTTTGATTGATAGAATATACCATATAGTGTCACATAATGAGACTTAAATGTAGTATTCATACAGTTAAATTAATATATTGTTGTCAAGAAATTATTGCCTTTCAGGAAAAATGTATGGTGTTGAATACAATAAATTTTTTATTTTACTGTAGCAACTATTCAATCTGTAACTTTCCTTACATTTTTTTGTGTTGTATTCCTCGAGTAAAAGACATGACTTTATTATTTTTTATTTCTCATCTATAATTAATTAGTGTAGTAGTTCATAGGTGTTTTCTTTTTATTAGGTTTATCAATAATTTTATCATCAATAAAATCTCAAGTGCACCAAGACTAACATTAGGTTGCCGTGGCCTGCATTCCAGGTCCGGTTTTGAAGTTACAAAAAAAGAAGAGAAGGGTTGATTTAGTCTTTTCAGAACCTGGGGACAGAAAGAATAGGGAAGGGCTGTCCTTAGATCAGAGGCTCCTCGTGTTTGAAGACTGTGGATACCTCTGCTACAGCTTTTAAGCACATGAGTGCAAAGGGTACATATTGTATATTACTCATACCCTGAATGAGAGCTGAACAGGAGGGTCCTTCTGAAGAGCTCCCCACACATAAGAATTTGTAATTTATATTTGGACAGCACAGCATAGTGCAATGCCAGGCAGAGGCTGTGTCCCAGCTAGTCCTGAAAATGGAGGCACCCTCATGCTGTGCCTGTACCTGCCAGGGGTTAGCTTAGTGTGCTTATGTTCTTCCAAAGTCTAATGGAACATAAATCTGCAATTGTAGTGTGGTACTGCACCGCACCACACAGCCATATTGCATCATTTAGAGCTAGCTGAGGTGTTTCTAACGGACTGCTGTATTACTTCTTGTAAGCATGTCCTTCAAGCCCTAAGAACTTGGACTGAAATCAGTTCATCTGAGATACTTGACGCCTATGTCGGCTACAATGACAATGTCATGCTATACTGGTTATGACATTGCTGAACACAATTTCTTCCTAGCACGCAGAAATGGCACTTCTGTGGATGGACATTGCTCTATGCTTCCCAAAGGATCATGCGCCACATTAAGATGAACCTTTAAAATCAAGTGCAAGAGTATCAGTGCAAAAGTGGTTTCCAGGCTGTGCAACAAGGATTTGAAAAGCAAAACTCAGCTAATAGCTTCCCTATGACTAAAATCAGGCACATTTTTAAATCTGTTTAAGTAATTTCTCAAGAATACTTAGATTCTCCCCTCATTTGCGTGTGCCTGCAGCTCTGTGTTGTCCATTCTATCAATGAATTTTCTATTTCTTAAATTTTATAACTTTATTAGACTCAGTTATCTATCTGTTCTGGAGAGTTACAATCTCAGAATTGCAGAAGTATTTTGATTTGTTTCTTTTAATCACAGTTTTCTGGATGGTATCCTTGTTACTGTTTCTGTATATGAGATAGTATTGTCTTGAATTGCAATAATAAAGTTTCAGATAGCTCACTTTGAATACTCTCTGTCAGGCATCATTTCTTATAACAATTACTTAAAAAAATTAGTATTCGGTTTCTAGAGTTTTTTATTTATTTTCACCCTGATGGACTTTTGTTCTTGTTCCACTAGTATTGGAAACATATTTCACAGTTTTTAGCTCCAGCAGCTGAAATTTCTACATATAACCTAAGAATGTGATACCGATAATCATGTAATATATATTTGTCTGCATAATTTCAGACCGTAAATAGCTTAGCAGCTACTAAAACCTTTATAAAAATTTCCTGATGTTTTCTTAGAATGCCATGCAGTACCATTTTTTAAATTAATGTTTTTCAGGAAGCTGAATCTGTTTGATTATAGAATCATAGAATCATATAATGGCTTAGGTTGGAAGTGACCTTAAAGATCATCTAGCTCCAACTCCCCTGCCATGGGCAGGGACACCTCCCACTAGACCAGGTTGCTCAAA
The DNA here is from genome assembly GCA_013398815.1 of Ibidorhyncha struthersii. NCBI lineage: Eukaryota > Metazoa > Chordata > Aves > Charadriiformes > Charadriidae > Ibidorhyncha > Ibidorhyncha struthersii. The sequence continues at coordinate 104,103 of VZSZ01005268.1, read as the reverse complement.
GCCCCGTCCAGCCTGGCCTTGAACACTTCCACAGATGGGGCCTCCACAACTTCTCTGGGCAGCCTGTTCCAGCATCTCACCACTCTCACAGTAAATTTGTTCCTAATATCTATTCTAAACCTATGCTCTTTCAGTTGAAAACTGTTACCCTGTGTCCTACCACTACACTTCCTGATAAAAAGTTCCTCCCTAGCTTTTTTGTAGGCCCCCTTTAGGCACTGGAAGGCCTCTACAAGGTCTCACTGGAGCCTTCTCTTCTGCAGGCTGAACAACCCCAATTGTCTCAGCCTGTCTTCATAGGAGAGGTGCTCCAGTCCTCTGACCATCTTCATGGCCCTCCTTGGGATTTGCTCCAACAGGTCCGTGTCCTTCTTGTGCTGAGGACTGCAAAGCTGGATGCAGTACTCCAGGTGGGGTCTCACCAGAGCAGAGTAGCTACTACCATTTGAGACTAGGTGAAACGCTTGCACAGAGCTGGCAGACAGAAGGATGGCATGGTAGAGAATGTCCAGCAGACCAGTGCCTCTCTGTAGTGGCGAAAACAGGCTGGGCAGCACGCTTTAGAATTACTAAACTGGCTCCAGACACCTATCCTTAAGAACCTGGAACAGTCCCTAGTTGAAGTGTTGTCATGCGTATAAAATATTTCAATAGCTGTAGTTTCCAAACAAGATTTAAATGTTTAAATCTCTTACAATCTTATATGTTCAATAGCATTGACATAAAAGAAATTTTATGGGCATTTTTTATGCATTAGCACTTATTTTTCCTACAGATGTTATTCAAATATGCAGGGCAATGTGTAGTAGGGTCTTGTGCGAGTATATGTGTTAGCCACTTCATGGAAAAACATACGCAGATTATTTCTGCAGAAAAAAAATTACACATCTGAAAGGACATAGAACTGAGGTCCCTTTGAAAATTATAGATAAAAATAATGTATCAAATTCAGTAACCATTTAGGTCTGTGCAACTGCACTTGCACAGGGACAACTGAGAATAAAGTCATTCCTGTGAATATTAGTCAGAGGGTGATGAGATGCATTATGGATTTAACAAATATAATTAATTTTTTCCTTCAATTAAAAAGAAGCCTCCAAAACAAAACAAAACAAAGCAAAACAAAAACCAAACAAACAAACAAACAATAAAAGGCTAGGATCTTTTTTTGCCTTTGCTGGCATAAAATTATAGCTCTCAGCTCCAATGAGAAATTCCTTGCCACAGTAAATTCCGTATTTGATCTTGCTGTCCCAAACTGCACTGAATTAAACTTACAGGTCACTTAGCACTTCTAAAATGAACACCACTTATACATGGAACAACTGTCTGTAATTAAACTATTGCATGATCTCTATTATGTGCCTTACCAAAAGGTTCAGGAGAGTAATTAACACTCTTCACTACAGCAAAAAGAGTTATTAACCAACACTAAAATAAACACATGAAAACGATTGTAAATTAATGGGTTTGTAAATTAATAGGTTTGCAATGTGAAGATCAGTAAAGTTTAGCAGCCGTTTGAGAACTAACTGCAAAAACAATACAGTATTTTTACGTTCCTAACAGCAACAGTGAACTTTGTCTATCTTGTCTTAGGTAGGTAGATAACCACTTCCAACCTAAAAATTTCAACACAGAGGTGAACAACAGTTTGAATTTACGATCTGGTTTGATAGCATTATCTCAGCTTTTTATTTGCTAATACAGAGGATAATTTTTTAATGGTTCTTACACCTCTCAGTAGTCACGTTGGATTTATAACAATTTTGAACCAACCTGCAGGTATAACTGTAGGTATAATGAACGTATCAGAGAGTTCAACTTCTGACTTGTCTAATTTCTACTATAAAGTTCAGTTTTTCAAGATCTTTTTATAAAATCATAGCATTTTTAATCTACAGATTTTCCCTCAGTTTTTCACTTGGATTTTCTTGGAGATTTCACATGATGAGGGCCAGAAGGTACTTACTGGCCACTTACTAGTGTTAAGTGCCCTTCCTGTGCTTTAATGCTACCCCAAGTCCATTGCCCTTTACAGGAATGTGCCCCATTGTTTCATTAATGGCATTATTGGAGAAAGGCCAAGGTTGGAGTCATGGGCCTGGATTCACATAGGGGCTTTACAGCCCCCCTCCCTCCTGGAGGTCAGGCTGCCTATGCTTAAAGCCAGGCAGCCACCTAACCTTGCAACAGACCACTGGGAGAACCTTGGATGCTGCTTGGATGGCAGAAGGACCTCATGGAGGCCTTGCTGGAGGCCTCTGCCCCATAGCTCCAAAGCTGCACTTATGCTCAGACCCACAGCCCTGGCCCTTGCCTGAGCTATGTTGTAGGTATGACCATGCCCAACCATGCCCATCCTGTCCCAACCCACTGACTCGACTTCTTGGCTCCACCTCAGACTTACTGGCTACTGCAGACTTGCCCAGTGGTTGCAGGACTCTTGGCTGACCGTGGTGCCCATCACTGGTCCTGCTCTGCTCTTCTTCCTTGCATACTGTAGGGCAGTGCCCTTACTAGCAAGAGCCCACTGCTCTGTCCACCTCATTGTCACCTTCGGCACTATGTAGGGGGAGTGGAGACAGTGACATTCAGAGGAAGCCCCCGCTGATGCTGAGCTTTCTCAGGCATGGCAGCATAGACTGGATCAGGACTCGTCTCCCGGAGCAAAGATGCTCCTCAGCTGAAGGCTGGGAACAGGCACAACTGCAACATTGCAGGGGTGAACAACAAGGGTGAGGGCTTAAATGCAGCCCCTGAGCAAAGAAATAAGGAGTCCCTGACAGGCCACCTGGCACGTAGTTCATTCACGGTCCAGAACTGGGGCCCACCTTCTCTCTCCATAATGATTTACCCGAGCTACTACTTTTTCTTTTAACCCTTTATTGAAGATCTGTGCTTGTTTTCTCAGCTCAGGATGAAAGAATCAGTTACTACTGTTGATAGGGGGTTGTCATCCACTGGCACTCAAAAATCATTCTGAATCACAAAGTAAGTTTAAAACCAGCTCTCTCAGTTCTCCTTTTGCCTTCAGTCTTCTTGATTTATGTATTTGAAATTTTCTATCTAATAATTTTAAAATTTCATGTTTCTTTTCCTCTTTTTAATTAAAAGCTCACATTCGCAGGTAATGATACAGAAGTTAGGACACCTGAAAAGAAAATTATTGATTTTGTGAAATCTAGTGACTCTGCAATGGTTTCACAGACTGTCACCTGAACCAAGGTTTTTGGTATAGTGAGTTCAGAAAAATTCTTTACCCACACTTATACAATACTTCCCCATCTTGTCTGTGTCATATTGTTAACATTATGAATGAAAACCTGAGAAACCTTTAAAAATTTTCTTTGAAGTGCTTGGCTGTCCTATACACTGGCACAACAGTTCGTATTGCAAATGATTCCTTATGTCTCTGCAATTCAGTTTAAAGCCAAATCAGTTGAGCAGACCACATTCACGTAGACCAGCTGATGATATTGGTACAAGGGAACTTATTTTTGCTTTTGACCGCACCTCATACAGGAGGTAGCAGCAGCTCAGCCAGCCAGTACAAATGTCTTTGAAAGGACCGTAAAACTGGCAGTTTTTACAAAAAAAAAGTTGCCTTAAAAATGTCCGTCTGGAAGCAAGAAAAGATACACACAGAAATGAGACGTTAAATAGCTTCCATTACATTTCTTTGAGCATACAATGTATCAGTTTTATCTCCCTGGAGCAGTATAAAAAGAAAACATAAAATGGTTTTAAAACTCAGACAAACACTGTAGATATAATTACTCAACTTTGTGAACACTATTGCTACCCATTATGAACATGTCATCCTAAATAAAGTGTTCACCCCTCTTTTTTGTTTTTTTTTTACAATAAAGGCATATATACAACACACAGGTTCATGTTTTCCTCATTGTGTTTTTATGAGCAAATAAATAGTTAGACTTTTACTTGATCATGAAGAACTAGGAAAATTAATAGGGAAAACAGCATGTCTCCCACGACATCTAGAAACTTCTCCCTTAACCTAAAAAAGCCCAGCAAAAGCAACAGCAATTTTGCTTGCTTGTCTTTTATTTTTACCAGAAAGAGTAATCCAACATCCTGGACTGCTTTGGAAGAACTGGCTTCAAATGTTCGAGCCACAGAGGGGACTCGGAGTTCTACACCAAGTCTACACTGAGCAGGGACTGGACTGAGAGAAGAACAGAGGAGCTTGCCATTACCATCCACTGGTGCACCCCTTTTCTGCAATGACATTATGGCCTGTGCCTGCATGAATATTCTCCCATTTTCTCACCCCTGCTTTTAGGTCAAGGCTATATCTGCCTATGCAGTACTGAATACCAGAAATCAAAGCCACAGAGCAAGTCCCAAAGGACCTTTCATTGAGATTGACTGATGTAAGGACATAAATGCATGCAGAAAATAAAAAAAAAAAAAAGTCAGTAACTGTAATCCTAAAAAGTGTAGCATTACATATTCATCTGTGTAAACTATAAGAATGAAAACAATGTGCCATGGTTTAAAATAAAGTATTTAGATTGACAGGTACTGTTTCTATGATTTTTAATCACTGCAGTCCTCTCCAGGCAATACCAAATTTCCACACAGTGTTCCAGATTGCTGAATTTCCTGAACAGAGTGGTTTGGGATTTTTTTAAATGAGAAATATAAGTCTCCTAGCTGGCTGCCTATGTACCTTTGTCTGAGGTGCAAGAGCTTGCGAGTGTTTAATCTGTTGGTTCTTTTTTTTTAATCTTTATAGTATTTTTTTATTTGAGGGGGGATTGGGGGAGGCAGGGTTGTTTTGTTGTTTGGTTTGGGTTTTTTTTGTATGGTCCAAAATATCTGATTATCAGGGTTACTTATAAAATACTATCTTTTGTTTTACTTTACAGGAGAGTTTTCCATTTCCTATAGGACTGTTTTATACTGTATTTTAAACTTCATTTAAGTTTATCATGGGAATTACCTAAAAGCAATATAATACTGATGTGGAAGTACAATTGAGAAAGGATTGGAATATTTATTTCATATGATTAATGCTTGAAATCTTTTTTCCTTAAAACCCATGGTAAGACTCCTAATGAATGTAAATCTGATCTAAATATGAACCAGAAAGTTTGTGACCCTGTGGTTTATAAAAACATAATCTGTATGACCGATACTCTTAGGGTTTTTTGATCTCTTAAATTTATTTTTATTACCAAAGAGGTTGCTTTGATATAATAAAAAAGTTTAGGGGTAATTTAATCTCTTATTTTACCTGGAAATCTTTAACGAATGACTCGATTTAATTCCTTACAAATCAGTCAATGACAGTAGATACAAATTAAAATCATTAGTCTCTGTACAATGCAAGCTGAGTTTGGACTGTATCCAGGAAATATGTTACTTAAATATACTGGTCAAGACAAAAATCTTTGAAAACTCTTCTGACTGCAGTTTGGATACAATAGAATAAGAAGCAGCTGTCCCATTCCTACAAGTTAACAGTGAAGATGTATCTTTCCAAAACCTTCATGTCTAAATTCAGGCATAAGATTTATATAATTCCAATGTCTTTCCACTTTGCCCTAAACATCCCACTTTTATATAAAAGGGATGAGTAAACAGTTAAAATAAGTAGTAACATAGATCAAAACATGTACAGCAGAAGTAATAATGTTCATTGTTGCAAACAATCATCATCTGGATGGCTGTAGTCATTCTCCATTTCCTGCCATACTGTTTAAGTCAATTGATCAGACCTGTACTTGACCAGGGGTGTTTTGAGGTTTTGGGGTTTTTTTTCATATGTTTTTAAAAAGTTTTTTTTCGGCAGTTTCTCTTCCAACTCTGTAGATCCATGTAAGATATCTGTTTCCAGATCTGGGATTTCCAGAGCCCTGTGACAGAAATGATCAAGTGTTTCTGGTTTCATCCATTGAATCTTTGACTTCTACTTTCCTTTCTGTATGGACACACTCACATTTCTGTACGCTGTTCCACACAGGTTTTATACCATCTTACTGAGAGAAAATGGAGGAGGACAATATATCAGCTTTGGCAGAGTCCTGTGCTAATGCAGTTAGACTGCTTCTGGTGTATGAGGTAGATCTCTCAAGCTGTATTTTTTCTTGATTCACAGATATTTATAAAGCTAAAACAGCTTTGAGATTTTGTTCTTATTTCTCTTGCAGCAGTCTAATTCAGACTTACTTTGGGAACTTTATACCTGCAATTATGACTTTTCTTTCCTAACTAGTATTTTCTTTCTTCCTCCTTCCAAGTTTACTCCTGATAACCTTATGGCTGATTTTTCAGTCAGAAACAGTCACGAAGCCTTTCCACAAGATTTTTCCAGGATACTGATCATTCTTTTGAATCTGAAGCAGTACTGGAATTTCTGTGAATCAATACCTTTAACTCCTCACTGCAGCATCATTAATTCCCTAAATTCATTGAAATCTGACCACTTCAAACCAAGAATATTTGTTACAGAACTCTCTTATTTTTTTGATTAATTTAAATAGAATGATTTAAAGTTATTTTCTGTTACATCCTTACAAGGATATTCAGATCAGTATAAACTTAGCACCACTTCTTGTTGATTCATAATGACTTAGTGGAGAAATCTGCCAGCTGTCACAAATCTGAATAGCCACGGCTATTCAGTACTAATACCATTATTAGTTGCATTTGTGCTCCAGTGCTGTATTTAAGAAGTTAAATACTTCTGTAATGATACCTTTCCCAATTTGCCATCTGTTGAATGATGATTGGTCTTTATACAGCACTCAGAGCAAAATTAATATTGAAGTCTTCTATACTGATTAAAAAATTACGGTTTCTTGAGACATCAGCTATGCAGTTTCACAAATGTGTCTTCAGAAAGATAAGAGTGAGAAAACAGCCTAAATACTCTGAGAAGATTGTAAACAAATCAAAGAGTACAGCAAAAAAATGTAAACTGGGAAATGCTGGTGAAAAAAGCTGAAAGGCTCAGCATAAAATAAACAAGAAACCGAGTAGGATTATCCAAAAGCTCAATCACAGAGAACTGGGAATTAAATTCTTATAACAGCAAGTTGAAGACTTTAGCTTAGGTATGTTATAAAGGAAAAGAGAGACAGTCAGCTTCCTAAACTAGCTAAAAGACACCCAGGCATGTCAGGATGATCAGTGTTTAAATTTTCTTGCCATACGTTTTTTTTTGTAATATTTTCCTTAATATAATATTTTTAGTCATATTTTAGTCTCTGTCAGGCAGAGATCCATTTTGGGGAGATCTGTCAAGGATAACTGGATAAATGAAGAATGGTGGCTGAGTAAGCAGTGAACACCTTCTGCAGTAGAGGACTGACACACTGCTCAAGAGTCTTTTCCTAATTCATTTCTTCTTGTGTGTGCAGGCTTACATGAAAAAAAAAGCAGGTTCTAGAGACCTGGCCCATCTGCACACAGCTGCAAAGGCTTATTTTGGGGTGGGAACTCCCAAATGTTTAAGTTGTGGTGGGCCTTGACTGCTGCTGTGACAGGCGGAAAGAGTATCAAAATGACTGTGGTGTGCATGATTGTTATGTTGGTCATCATATCCAGATCTGGCTCAAGGGACATGAGAAAACTCCCAAAACAAACCAGTAAAATCGCCTTCATTATTTTTTTTCTCTTTTGTCCCTAAAAGATTGTCCACTATCCACACCTTCTGTGTGCTGATGTTTCTGTGGCAAGTAGGGTTCCTATGAGAGAGTTTCTGATAAAAGGAAAAGAAATATTTAACAGAAGCATCAGTTGGAATGAGTGATAAAGGAATGTCCATATTTTCCTAAGCTAAATCTTTCAAGATCAAAATTCCTGAAGCAAGCTAATTTATCTTCAAGAGATGCATAAAACATAAGCCTGTACTTATTTCAGGACTCAGCCTCTGTGCCAGACATACATTTCCCAACCTGCTGTGATAAAGCAATTACCTCAAGTTTTGAAGTCAGCTATAAGAGAAAATATTTAAGGATTCCATAGTCTGGTGGAGACATCTGGCTGGAAGACAGAAATTAGTGCAAATTTGTTGCACTAAGCTAAGATACGCTCCAGCCAACGGTCTCTACAGGGCATCTGATGCTTTTAAGGCTGAAAATATGTTTTAGAAAACAGAATGTCTGTAAATACAGTGCATGTTTCAGCCCTAAAAATAAATGAAACTATCTACTTCTTTTGAATTGTCTAAACCATCTCACGTTAGGAAACAAAGCCCCTGAGGTGAACTGTTTAGTAGAAAGTAAATATTATTTTTTCATTTTAATTATCTTTTACCTGTAAGTAATTGTCTTGTCCTTCATTTGTATTAAAAGCAGACAAAATTCTATCCATAATATAAGTGAAAATCCTCATGAAGTATTCAGTGATTTTCAGATCCCGTAGGTGGGATACATCATTCTGGTTGACCTCTCTCTTCGCATCATTTATGAATGTAAGCCTTCATATATAGCTTAAAATAAATGCATCATTTTCAGGGAATTAAAAATGAGTGAGATGGATTGCACCTTTACTGATTAATTTGATATCTGTAAATTTTGCCAGCTTTCCTTTTACATTTCCACTAACATTTTTCAAGATGCTTAAAACAATATATCTTGATTTCTTTCTTTCAAAGAAAATTGTGTCAAACAATGCCACCTGTAAAAGGTAATTTTAATTTAAACTGTTACTCCCTTAAATAGTAAAAAAAAATTTCAAACTGTGCAGAGGCACTAAAAAAAACCCCAAAAAACAAATAAAACCAAATTTAAAAAAAAGCAGAAAAAAAAGCGTCCAAAATTATATTTCAGAAGAGCAAGCTTGTACCCATTTTCTTAACCTGCAAATACACTCATATGGGAAACTAAAAGGTTTTCCTGTGTTCATGAACAGAGAAATGAACTGTTTTTTGAGAAAATGTGTGGGAATGATGAGATTAGTAGATATAACCTGCTAGATTTCCTCTTTACCTTCAGATTTTAAATTTTCTTCAATCCTTAGCTTAATCTTCAAATTATGTCGCTTTTAACAGTCACTTTCCATGTATTTTTAACTTGACCCATTTTTTTTCCTATCATGAATGTCTCATAAAATAAATGTTACTCTTTTTTTCATTAAATTATCTAACCCGTTGCCCTTCTAAACCTTCTACTGACTCTCACTGATTGTGACAGGACTGTACTAGAGCCTTCAAAGAGATTATTTCCTTGGGTGGTTACCTCTTCAGAAGTAGAATACCTAATTCTTTACTTTTTAATTTAGTGATTAACATTTGGGTTTTAGATAGCAGGTTTTTTAAAGGTTAATTCAAAGTCCTGGACTTTGCTCTATTTACAATGCACAATAAATTATTCAATCATGCAGTTCTGACAATTTTGATGGAAATTATTTTTTCTTAATGTAAAAAAATCTATTAATTCCATTAAGCATCATAATATTTATAAGGTGATTGTTAAAAATTATATTTGGTATGATATGCCAGCTGGGTGATATTGGTATGTTATAAGTGTGCTTCTTTCTCTCTGATAAAAAATTATTTAATGATCTTTTCCACTGGAACTTTAGATCATCTATTTTTCTTTGGAACTCCATTTACATAGTCTTTGCTGGCTCAGAGACCAGTTGATGCACAGTTAGCTGTTCACTTAGGGCACCTTTAAACTTATCACCTTGCTATCTTAACAAGACTTAAACGACAGAATAATAAAAAACTGTCAGTGTTTTCATGCTGTTCATAACACTGATAGTAACAAGGGGGAGACAGACTTACAACTGTGAAAGAATCCACATTTTCAGAAGTGGCTATGTTGATACTGAGTCATGATGAATGGGCTTGATTTCTAAAGAGTGTTATGGACATCCGAAATAAATGTGAATCACTTCTGAAAATCTATGCCTTATTATGAAGGATCTAATGTGCTTCCTTGAAATTAAAACTTTTAATTCTCCACTCCTTTAATTTTTAATTGTGTATCTATACTGTGACTTCTATTACTCCAAGTGATTCAGATGCTACTGCCAGGATGAAAAATACAAATAATCTAATATAATTTGACCTTTTAAAAGCAACATTCATTTTTAGATTAAGAAGACTTAGGTATTTTCATCAGTTGTTGAGGCAGCATGTTATAAGCTTCTGACCTTTTGTAACAAAATTGTATTCCTCTGATTATTGGGAAGACCAGAAATAAAGAACCGTGGTAAGGTACTCAGGGGCTAGCAAATTGACATGTGGTTTAAACTACAACTGCAGGTTTTGACTCCGCAGTAATTTCTAAAGAGAAACCTTATCTAAACACTCTGTACTGACATTGTGGTTTAGCATTTATATTTTTACTTCACCTGGCATCCAAGTTCTGTGTACCTGCTTTGACAATATAAATTGTATATTTGCATTTTGGCAAAGAATGGAACCAGTAAAAAGATAAAAAACTTCCCTCAGTTCGCTTTTAGATATGACCAAAAAAAAAAAAGAAAGCAAATAAAGAAATGGGCAAGGAGGTGAAACTAAGAAGGTTTAGTAATACAAGCTTGCTTACATCATTAGCTGATCCTGTTGTATGAAAATCTTTTTGCCACTGTGACGAAGAAGGGATTGTGAGGGCTAAACCAGCTGACTGAAATTTCCACGTATGTACTGATTCTTTTTTTCCCTTAGATGTTTTTTTCTTCTCCTTGATTTCAATAACTTTAAATTATACTCTTCAACGAAGAGTAGATGCCTTTTTGTACCGAAAGGATGACTATGTACAGTGACAATACAGGTGACTGTTACTGTCTACATGGAGGTAATACCTCACAACGTAAGAGGTGAAAAGAGAAAAGCTTGACGTATATATAAATACTGGAATCAGGGAAAGGTTTTGGACAAGACTTTTATGTATTTTACTGTGTGTTTGCTTTTGTTAAAACGCAAGTCTTCAGGGAGTACCTCAATACCACTAACAAAGTCCTATCCCTTGTAGAATTTATTGAGAAAAAGGCAGGATCCTGCTTTGAATCATCCTCTGGAAGAACCTGACTTTGTAGACTAAATTAGCAGCTGAGAAGCCTTTGTCTCTCTCTCCATTGACTATTAAAGAAGCAAATGAAGATTAGATTCTCTAAGCACAAATTAATCCTTAAGACCTTTCACGTAATTGAATCATGCCTCTAGATGATGTCACATCACAGGATGGTTCTTCAGTGGTTCCTTAATGCAGGCAGCCCTATGCCACAGCTGGCTCTAGGGACAGAGGTGCAAAGGCGGGGGGTAAAGGGAGTAGCTGGCAAGCTATACTATGGATAGAAAGCAAGGGAAAAATCCAGGATATTTCACAGTGAGGAGAACAAGAGTTCTTTGGAACACAGGACTTATTTAGAAACACGGGAATTTTCTTGCTCCATATTGTCAAGCCTTTCTGCGATTTTATTCCAGCTGTGTAGAGAAAAGCAGGACTGTGAAGATATTTTTTCTAAATAACCAGTATTGTACTGAAGAATTACTCTATTTCTATTTCCAATCAAATATAAATTAATTTCCTAGGCTTATGGCCAATATTTTCAAGGTATCTGATAATCTTAATTTTGTGTTCAATAAGATTTTATGGACTCGGAGCTGTGTGGAGGTAGGTTTTGTTTTCCTACATGTTAGGGAAGTTTAAAAAGCTCTGCTTTGGAGGTTGGGTTTTTTTTTCTGAGACAGATGGAATCAGATGCATCTGTAGTCAGTGATACAGATATTTGGAAATGAACTGAACATGCAACATACTGCATAGAGAGGTGAAATTTTTCTCCAGTGGCACTCGATTCTGCATTCATGCATAAATACAGGGGTAAACACTTGATGTCTATAACCAGTCTCCTTAATCATCTGTGTCTCTGACATAGATACAAAACTTTTTATACATATTTTTCTCTGTTAGTAGATCCTGTCAAGACACTCAGTGATGACTTATGTTCAGAAAATAGGCATTTCACTAATAGCAAGGTCACTTGCATTGAAATGTCCATATTTGGTTAATCAGTGCTACGAGAGGGAAGCTTTAAAGTAACACCAATTCGCCAAATCATTGTATCCATGATTTACCAACCAAAATATCCCGTGGAACTGTATCATTACTGCCAAAATTCGGAAAGTTTCCCCTGCCAAACAGATACCCAAACCAACCAGGTTGTAGTCAGGCGAGCCACCATATCAGGCTATAACTTCTAGCCACCCACTGTAGGAAGCAGAAGCAAAATGTCAAGTCCACAGCACTTGAGGATCCTGTTTTAGACTCATGGTTCTGCATCAGCTGGGACTTCTCACTTCCCAGAAGTGAGCTTCTCTCTCTGACTGGGAACAGGGTTACATTTTGACATCCTGAAGTGCTCCTATTCCTCTTTTTCTGCTCAGCTCTATTAGCAAGATAATTTTGTGCCAAGAAAATAAACTCTTGCAATGTAAGTTGTATTCACAGCTATTTAAAGCACATTTATACCTATTTAAACTCTTCATTGTACAGGAGATATATACACTACAAAATGATGATTTATATACTGTTGATAGTAATTATCTACAAAAGACCAAGTAAATCACATTTCAGTCTCAAAACATATAAAGGATATAACTAAAGTTGCTAAAATTCAATTACAATTATTTCATTGGTGTGGGACTTTTTACATTATGCAGTTCTTTATGTTCCTCATCCTTAATTTGTTTATAGTAGGATGTTTGCAACTTCACCAGTAGGAAAAACATTGGAGCAAACTAGAAAACTATGATTTTAAAATTAAAGTTGTGGCTGGAATTCAAAACCAGACATCGTTCTGTTCTAAAACTCTTCTTTAAATAGAGGGTGGTGTGTGGGTGGGTGTGGGTGTGTTATTTAGCCCAACAGTAAACATACTCCTACAACAAATCTCAAGTGAAAAATTTGGTTATTAGTAATGCTTATGCTTCTTATGGCAGTATTGAGAACTTTCCCAATTAATGTCTCAATTTGACCGGAGTTGATCAGTTAATCCAAGTGTCTAAACATGGATAAAACTGGGAAGCCTTCCACATCAAAAAACAGTCCCCTTCTACAGAGATAATGCTCATGATTATCTGATTAACTAAGATCAATTCATTGAAATTTAGTCCAATGACATTTTCTATGTTTATTTATGGGCAGTGATTTGTTTATCTACTTCAAACATCTAATGACCACTTTTTTAAGTAATTAAACAGTATTTGAATAAAATAAGTAATTTTTAGACTACGAAATGGAAAACTGGGCTAAATTCCCATTTCCCTGATAACAGAAGATACTCGGTAAGTCTAGGTATGTTTGTATGACTGTAACTGGGAAAAAATAAGACAATAGGTTAGAAATAACTTACATAGAAAGGAGGAATATTATGTGATATTTGATTCTTGGCTATTTTATCAGATATATCCCTAAGCCAAAACAAGAGCTGTGACAACGACCATATTAAAAGTAGCAGTCCGTCCCATTTGTAAATTCGTACGTTAAAGTTTGCTTTACAGGCAATCACTTTATTTCTAAATATTAAATGTTTTATAGTCTATCTTTAACAAACTTTAAAAAAATTATATATCAAAGCTCTTTCTGGATTATTTTCTCTTTTCACAGCAGCCACCAGCCACTTCTTAAGAATTTATGAGCACAAAAAAGAAAAAAAAAAAAGTAAAAAAATGAGCATAGCTCAGTGGAGATGAAAGAAGTTAAGGTAATGCAACAAACATTACATTGAACGAAGTACAAATTCAAGTGGTTGCATGTTGGATACACTTAGAAATAAGAGAAGTACTTCCATCATATTTCAGTCTCTACTGAACTACCCTTTATAATGGCAGAGATACTCCCTTTGGTATTGTTATAGTTTGAGAAACCCACAACAATTTATTGTCATTTAGACAATTATTCTCCCACCTGATGAATCCTCCTCACCCAGGAAAGGAAATCAGGAAAAAACAAGGAAACCCGGGGGCTGAAATATAAACAGATTTAATAGAATAAGATGAGATAATTAACATAAATAATACTAAAGAACTAATATTGATCCCAATACCAATATAAAATATACAAGGATTATACTCAGACAATTCTATCTTCGTAGTAGGAAGCTGTGCACTCCCAGCAGTGGACACCAAATGTCAGACACTGTGAGTGTTATGGCTTCTGGAGGAAGGGAAGGCCTCAGGTGTCCAGCACCGGGGCAATGAAGTTCTCTGGATTGCAGCCATTAAGGGAGAGAGCGCACTTTGCAGCAAACTTTCTAATTTATATTGAATGTGTCATTCATGGTATGAAATAACCCTGTTGGCCAGCTTGGGTCAAGTGCCCAGATCCTGCTCCTCCTCATCCCTGCACTTGGTGAGCTCAAAAACACTGAGACCTTGAAACCCACATACCATAGCTGGCTACAAAGTAAGTATTTTCACAAAATCAGACACTAGTGCAGTCTTCCCAAGCATTAGAAGATAAATTGGTCCTCTGTTGCTCAAACCAGGACTGGTATTACTGTAGGGTACCAATTCTCATACAACTGGAGTCAAAATAATCAGGACTATTGCTGATACAAAGATAAACCATTTGCAAGCAACCACATCACGCACATCAAGCAACAGTGTTCTTGTAAGGGAAGACAATAGTGGCATGAATCTCTCTGTTCACATGTCCAAGCCATGATTCAACTCATCCTAATACAAATGTGAAAAACAGGTGAAGTGAATTCATTCTAAAAGTGTCTGGCTTGGACTTAGACATATAAAATTAGGAAAGATAGTTCTCATCCTATGTGAGTTTGAAACAAGTTATGTTTAGGTTGTTCCCATTGATAAGCATCTACCAACAATGAAGTTTTCCTCAGTATTGAAAAGTTTGGTCCTCCTGGGTAGGATACATCTCACTTAACTTTAGATAACTACAACTGAACTAGTTTGCAATGCTCTCTTTAGAGTTAATAGAGATAAATAGGCATCTTGAATCAGACTCATTGGCTATGAAGAGAGTCTGGACAACTAATCAAATGTAGACATCCTAATTCACTTATTTGAATCCTAAAATACATTGCTAATTCTAGATACGTTTTCAGTGACAATCAAACACATCTCTTTTTCCCTTTTCTCTCCCTTCACGATTCTTATTCCTCACTACATTATGAAGATACTTTGCAGTCCTATTAAAAGTGATTAAATACTAGTTTAAGTAGATAATCAATGTCTGCTAAGACAGATCACCTTATTAAAGAGAAATTTAATTTTAGCCATCTCCAAAAACTGGGACATAATATATAATAAAAACTCAGGGTGGTTCATCAAGGTCAGGTTCAGAAAGAGATGTATCAGATCAAGCAATAGCAGGAATAACTACACACGAACAGTCAAAGTAAAAATCACAGATGCAGGGGTAAGTTATGTATCAACACAGGCAGAGCAGGACTATGTTTTATAAATCTCTTGCTTAACGTTAAATGACCTCCTGACTCTGCACTTAAATTATCCAGAAAGAACGAATGTTTACTTCATTATAAGAGGGTTTTTTTTGGCTGTGTTAATGATAAGGCCTGTACTGAGAAATAATAAGTTACTTCAGCTGTCTGCTTAAATTCCAAGTATTTTCTTCCCTTCTGAGTTTTCTTCCGTTCTTATGACTTCATACATCATCTGAGGTATTTCTTGAATGATGTCAAATAGATGGGATGTTTTGCCACCTCTGTTGTACAGGTGGCTTCAGGAGAAAACTTTCTAATGATCCCAAATCTGTATTTATAAAGCATATGCCAAATGATGGATAAGAATTGCACCATGAAACTGGACAAAACTTGAAATTTTCTTTGCTTATAATACTTGTGGGCATTAATAATACTACCAAAGAAGACCTTGAGCAGATAAAGGGTGACTCTAGGGGTTATCATGAAAGGTATAGCTGCCCAGACAGTATCCTCCTTGATACTAATGGTCAAAAGGAAAGGAATTTATCACAGAGGATGCACCAGAAAGTCAAATCCCAGATGCTCAGCTGGGAGTCACTATCAGGTCTTTGACTGCTCTGGCCATTGATCCCCCTTCAAGCGAAGAGAACTTCTGCAGAGAGAAGAGATAAGATCCCAGTGAAGGCAGGAGGCAAGATTACCTTTGCCCGCAGGACTGCTGACCTAGTGAGAAGGACTTTAAACTAGGCTCGGTGGGGATAGAGGCCAAAAAAAACCCAGAGGAATGGGGGAACTGGGGTGAGGGGAAGCTCCATGGGGACAGCAGGATGGAAAAGGGTCTTACACTCCCCTTGAGAGGGAAAAGGTGGCTGTGAATTCATCTCAAGTGCCAGTAGCCTATGAAGTAAACAAAAGAAATCAGAAGCCTGTACACAGACACTGAGCTCTGATACCACTGGGATGAGAGAGATGTGGCAGGATAGCTCCATCACCTGGATTGCAGCAATAAATGGGCACGGACAGGCTCTTACATGAACACAGATGGAAAAGACACGCAGTGCGGACTGCTACAGACACAAAGAAGCAACTATGGAGGACAGACCTCTGCTATGGAGCAGCCTATTGGGAGCTCATGGTTCAGGAACAGAGAAGAGCTTATATTGGGTCTGGCTGGGAAGAAGTTAACGTTCTCCATAGTAGTCCTCATAGTTCTGAGCTTTGTATTTGCAGCCAGAACAGGACTGATAACACACCGATATTTTGGCTACTGCTGAGCAGTGCTGGCACAGCATCAAGGTTATCACTCCAACAGTCCAACTCCAAAGGCCAGTAGTCTGGGTGTGGACAAGAGGCTAGAAGGGTACCTAGCCAGAAGAGCTGACCCAAACTGGCTGAAGAGACATAGAAAGATTAGAATTGGAAGAGACCTTAAAGATCATCTAGTTTCAACCTCCCTGCCATGGGCAGGGATATCTCCCACTAGACCAGGCTGCTCAAAGCCCCATCCAGCCTGGCCTTGAACACTTCCACAGATGGGGCCTCCACAACTTCTCTGGGCAACCTGTTCCAGCATCTCACCACCCTCAGAGTAAAGAATTTCTTCCTAATATCTAATCTAAATCTACCCTCTTTCAGTTTAAAACTGTTACCCCTTGTCCTATCACTACAGCCCCTGATAAAAGAGTCCCTCCCTACCTTTTCTGTAGGCCTTCTTTAGGTACTGGAAGGCCTCTACAAGGTCTCCTCAGAGCATTCTCTTCTCCAAGCTGAATAACCCCAAGTCCCTCAGCCTGTCTTCATAGAAGAGGTGCTCCAGCCCTCTGATCATCTTCATGGCTCTCCTCTGGACTCGCTCCAACACGTCTACATTCTTCTTATGTTGGGGGCCCCAGAGCTGGACGCAGTACTCCAAGTGGGTTCTCACCAGAACAGAGCAGACGGGGAGAATCACTTCCCTCGACCTGTTGGCCACACTTCTTTTGATGCAGCCCAGGATATGGATGGCCTTCTGGGCTGCAAGTGCACATTGTCAGCTCATGTTGAGCTTCTAATCAACCAACACCCCAAGTCCTTCTCCTCAGGGCTGTCCTCAACACATTCTCTGCCCAGCCTGCATTTGTGCTTGGGATTGCCCTGACCCACATCCAAGATCCACATGGCATTCCATACTGTCATGGTTTGTGTACCTCAAACCAGGACACATACCATATGACGATAGCACAAAAGCTAAGATAAAGGCAGGGGCGGGGGAAGGAACAACACATTCGTTACTAAGGCGTTTGTCTTCCAGAGCAACTGCTATGTGTACTGAGGTCCTGCTTCCCAGGAAGTGGCTGGACGTCGCCTGCTGGTGGGAAGTAGTGAATAAATCTTTTTGCATTCTTTGCTTTGCTGCATGGCTTTTGCTTTTCTTTATGAAACCGTCTTTTTCTTGACCCATGAGTTTTTCATCTTATTTTCTCCTCTGGTCCTGCTGAGGAGGGTCAGTGACAGAGTAGCTTAGTGGGCAGCCAACCAAGGTTAATCCACCACAAAGCCAAAAGGCAAGACACTGTGGTGGGCATCTCATATATTCTAAGCAAATCAAGAAGGTCTTCTTAAACCACCAGAAAACGTGTCCCATCACAGGCCTTGGTTCTAACAAATGAGGAATAGTTGTCTGGGTGTGCGGAATTACTGGAAGCCTTGGCTGTGGTCACTGTGAAATGGAAATTCTATACCTGTCTGCTGTTTCTATAATTTATTTCTATAGGGATAAGTATCCTATCTGTGATTCTACTGGCAGAACTACCTCCTTTACACAGATTTCCATGACACAGAGCTGTATTAAGTGGTGGACCCATTTCCTTTCAATCTCATGTACAGCTGGGAAGAAACTTCTCTTTTGTAAGATTAATGCTTGGAATAACAATATCTTATTTGAATCATACCAGAGTCACAGAATAATATGGCCATATATACACTAGAATACTGGCATCTTATTCTCTCCCCTCTCCCTGCCCCCAGTATGTGCCTAATTTATCCCTTTACTTCTGTATACATTAATTATGTTGTTACCAAGAAGCAAACTGTGTCTGCTTTTAGTAGGCAGAGAACGGGACAGGCGGAAAAGACTCAGTTTCTACAACAATCAGGCACACAGGATGATTTTTCATAAAGTTACCAAAAGGAAATTTTTGAACACATTTTAGTATCATTTATGAGTAAAAGCATGTTGAGCAATAGACAACTATGGTCTGTTGTCCAACAAGTGAATAAAATAGAGGCAGATGGCAATGCATTAACGCGTTTATTCCAAGGCAGCCAGTGCCAGCTGCGCTCATCAGAACTTCCCAATATTAACTTCCTTCTCCTTCATTGCCACATGCCACCTAGTGACTTAACGCTGAATCACAGCTTAGAAACTATTAATGACTGGAAATTACAGCATATCACGAGGAGACTCTTGTTTCTGAATGTTTAAGGACGCAAAACTGGCCATGGAAACAGCTAAAGGCACATCATGGAGCATAGCTTTACTTCTGAGCACAGTTTCTCTTGCAGACCTCCAAGGACAAAGAAGCAAGATAAACAAATCAGATAAGTCTGAATAAACCACGCTTTGTCTTCCATTATTTGTGTCCATGAAACTGAAATACTAAAATAGAGATCAGTCATTCAGATGTTAAAATAAAAATTAAAATTGTAAGAGAATTTTTGCTAAAAGGTCAATCAATAAATTCAGTTAATGTACAAAAATAACAAACGTTCCCTTCTTCTGACTTAGACTTCTTAAACGTTTTACTTTACTTCCTTATTGATCTCTGTATATTTTCAACTTTTTAAAGGTTATTCTTTTATTCTTATGAGTCCTGGGCTTTTATATGTTTATTTTCTAACAGAACACAGGAAGTGGAAGAGAGCGTGTATTTCTGACTGCAAGCTAAGGTCATGTTACAGAGATGTGTTGATTTTTGAACATAGCTTCACATTTCTTACATAGAATAGTGACAGTATGGTCTTTGTCTCAGAAATTGGAGATCTGTAAGACATTATTTAAATAGCTTTATCAGTAACAGCAGCTCTAGAAACTCACTAAATGATGTAATTATAATAACTTTAAAATCAAAACTTTTGTGTTTGAGCAGGCACCTCTAAGAAGAGATCTCGAAGGATTCTTCCTGCTTGGGAAACAAAAACCCCAAACAAAATAAAACTATAGGGTACTCGTGATGCTTATCAAAATACTGTGTCTGCTTTCTCTCAAGTGTATTTTGATTGAAACTGTCTGAGAGGTTCTTCATTACACACGCAGACCAGACATTAGAGATTCAGCATGACTTTATGTAATGCAGATCAGAAAGCATTTGATGGCAACTTAGTATTTGAAACGTAATGAATAATTCACTATGTGGATCCAGAACATCATTCTCTAACTTGCTACGTTAATAAAATTAAACTGCAAAGAAGTATCATCTCAAAACAAAACAGGATACCAGACTAAATCAAAATGACATTTATCATACAAGACTGGCAAAAGATCTTGTAAATGAATACTGCAATGTATTCTCCTTTGAGGGAGGGTTACTGTGGGACAGTAACAGAATAATTATGCCATGTTTGCCTATAGTATTTTTTTCATCTGATAACTCTTGACCTGTTTCCCCAGAAGAAATTTCCCCTAATCCGCATCAGGGAAACTGAAGTCAAAAGAAACAAAGAATCTGTTCATGATTTATCTGTTGTCTTATTCATCTGCAACTGTACAATATTCACAACAGCCTGTCTTTCAACAAGATTTAGGAATTCAAATCTGAACTATGTTTTCCTGCTCTGTGGATTTTTTTTTAAATTTCATACATAGTGTTACTCCATAGTTTTAATGGTACAGAGTATTCCCTTGCCCAGCAGTTGAATGCTTACAAAGATTTCAGGCTGCCTTCAGTCAGCAAGAGTATCTACGAACCTACCTTTTGTAAAGATCAAGTGTATCTGCATTTGAGAATTTAATCACTCGACCTGTTTGCACTGGACAGGACCAACCAAAATTTCTTTCATTATAGTATTTAAGCTCCAGTCTTCCTCACTTACAAAGCTGAAGATTTACAGACATGTAATTCTGAAATTAACTGAAAAAGTCTCAAATGCCTAAACAGAGAGCATGTTTGTAATGCTGATATTACATGAAAACAAACCTGGAGTGGTGCTACAGACCTGGGGCGGTGCTTCATCTGTATCTGACAAAAGACAGAGCAGGGAAGAGGGAGTTTTGGGTAGGCTTAGGCATTGATAGCAAACATTCAAAATGCTCCTTTAATTCAGGGGCTAAGTATTCTTCTTCAACTCTGTTGGTTCTCCTTCAGCCTGTCATGGATATCAGCCTTGATAAATGGGAGGATGGGAGTGATTCATCCTTCCTAATGCTGTGCACTACAGCTGACCTCAGTCTCTCCTGAGAGTTCCCAGAGACTGCTGAATTTATTGGTATAACCTATAGCTCATAACTAAAATTTTGAAATAATTGTTTACTGCAATTTAGATATCTACATGTCTCAGTGAAGTGATATCAGAGAGGGTAATGAGGGCGACATACACCGTGTTGCGAAGGGAATCTGCCTTTGAAAGACTATGTCTTCATTTGGTGCTTAAAAGCCTTCTGTTTCACGGGGAAAGAAGAGAGCGCACAGCGTAATCCACCATAGGCTGTCAGTGGTCTATATATCAGATAAGGACAATGCCAGTCACATTTTAATGATAACCTACTCTCGTTGAACAGCTTCCTCCAGCTTCTTTGCAGGTGTGGCAGTTTGGTGAAAATCTCTCAGGGTTTGACAAAGTAATTGAGTTGTTAATAACATATTCCAGAAACCTCACAGAGGCAAAGAGAAAGAGATAGAGGGAAGGAGGAAGAGAAAGAGGAAGAGACAGGCTTTGTGGTTTTATAGAATTGTAGAATCATAGAAGGGTTAGAGTTGGAAGGGAGCTTAAAGATCATCTAGTTCCAACCCCCCTGCCATGGGCAGGGACACCTTCTACTAGACCTGGCCTGGAACGTGTCCAGGGATGGGGCATGTACAACTTTAATGACCAGCTCTGGCAACAGAGTAGGATCCTGAGCATCTTCAGGAATATTTGCCTAAACATTAGAGAGCTTTTCCAAATGGTAAAGAAGCTATGGGAACTGTTGCTTGGGATAGGTTATTTTTTGTTCATGACAGCAGAAGTTTCCTGAGCTGAAGCTGCTGAGCGTTCCATGTGCATCATTGTCTCACTTACACCCTAAGAGGATTGAATGGTAATAATCGCTGTGGTAGTGTGAAAGTGTATGCTAAAGCTATCAAGTAATCACTATGTTGGCCTAAAAGGATTGCAGACCTTTTTACAAATGGCTAGTAGGTTAATAGCATGATTCAGGCCACCTATATTCTCCAGAATCCTAAAGAAGAGCTGCATGTTTTCTACATTGCCAAGCAAAAGAGGCTAGAGAGCAAAATCAAGCACTGGACCTTGATTATCAAACCACATAATTGTAACTCCCCCACTAGCTCACTATTCAAATGTCCCAGCTAGCTTTTTCCAACATTAAACCTGAGCTGGATGAGGCAATAGTCAGTTCCCAAAAGCATAAGGACAAGGCTGTACCAGGATTGCTTTCCTCTGCTCTCCATGTCCTCCAGCCCAATCCAAGGACACCTTGCAGTTTCAAACATATCTGAAGACCCTTATCCCTTCCCCAAGGCATGCAACTGATACCCTTAGTTTCACACTAAAACAACATTCCACTGAGCTGCAAAACAGCCCTATATTATTTCAGACGCTCCTAAGGGAAACAGAAGTGGGGGCACTGCAGGCTGTATGTATAGACTGTAGGACCGTATCTTATAGGACAGTCCATTGTTCTCCTTCATAACACTACCCATGTCTGGAGCACTTAAAACAAATGAACATGCCATGATGCTGCACTTTAGGAAAATGGGCTTGCTTGAGCCCCGTTGCAGTTCAGTGGTGGAAGTGGAAGAGCCTAAACTACTCTTTAGTCTCTGGTAGGGTAATACTGGCAGGCACAAAACATGTTCACAGGCAGTCCAGCGCAGCCAGGCAGCACAAAAGGCACAAGGGGCTCTGTCAGTCACTGAGTAAACACGGTCAGAGCAGTGTGAGGAAGACACATCCTAAAGATCTAAACTTTGCTCTGGCAGCAAGCTGGGAGTTAAGGAATAGTTCACTCTACCGCTAGTGACCTGCTACGTACAACTTGTACATGCAACATTATCAGACTGTGCGCTAAAGAAAGAATATATTGAAAATGCAGGTTGTGTACGATCTAAATAGTACTAAATTAACTTCTTCTAACCTGACTCATTATTAATAATTAATGTTAAATCACTACTATGTATCATTCTACGTACACATTAGTAATCTAATACTAAACAAAATCAATAATATAAATCAGTTAAGAACTTTAAGTGAAATCGACATAACTCAATCATGAGTGTGTTTGTTTTTTTTTAAATGCACGACTTTAATGCCGTTCAGCCAGAGGAAATTGAACAGTAAAAAGTAAGCAGAGAAATAGTCTATTAACTACACATTTACAACCTAAGATGCTTACTATATCAGAATACAGTAGATTTCAAAGTGCAGTCAAGGGCTTATACAAATGAACAAGTCACTGTGGTGCAACAGCTCCACACACCTCAGCTGATTTGTGGCAGCTGCCTGTACACATGCTTTTAGCTTGTGGTAAAGTAATTTGAGCTAGCTTAGCCTTCTTTCATTAACTCCTTACCCTGTGGGAACTTTTTCATGTATTTAAACTCTCTGGCTGACACCTAACTTACAGACTAATGCACAACACTGAAACATCACAGCCAGACTGGTACGAAAACCTATCCAGATAGGAAAATGCGCACATCGTTTTAACCTGCACTGTTGGAAAGAAGACTTCACAGGATCACACGATTCTCTTTGTATCTGAAGTACGTAATCAAGCCTTAGCACAAAGTGAAACACCCAAAAGAAAGTGAAAAAAATCCAGATGCGTGTATTACATATATTTTACCAAACCAAGGGATAGCTTAGTAAGAGCAGCATTCTCTAACAGTGTTAAAACTCCTTCACCTTATGAAGCTGTCCTCAAGGACATATCAGCTCTTAATCATTGTCTGGTAGATCAATCTATCGAGAACCCTTTTTCTTCTGATCCCTCCATAGCCTTTTGTAAAAAATGACTAAAAACAATAATAATAAAAAAAAAGTTACACAAAATAATCACCTGAAACATTCTTAACCTTGGGGCAGGGGGAGGCGACTTTTTCCAAATGAACTCAATACCCCTAGTTTTATTTGTAGTCAACATTTTATAAATATTTATATTTTTTCATATTCCCTCAAAATAGCAGTTATTTCCTGCTCAGTTTGTCTCATTTTTAGAGATGTCTTACCTACTTTTTCAAGTTCTACTCCTTTTCTGTGGTTAATGGAAGAACTAGAAACGGTCTCTTCCGAGTCTTGTTAAAGTTCTTTATTCACAGTTCTGGTCCTCTGTGCTTCATGGGACAACCACCTTTGGAAGGGTTGAAAGAAGAAATGTACTTGATGAGGGGAAATATCCCACTTTGAAGAATGACACGGATGTGCATACAGGTCTTTATTTTATGACTATGGGTGGGACATGTGGAGGAAGGAGTATTATTCTCACCTCGCTATCAACCTCCAAACATGTTATATAAACTGATAAACATGTTATATAAACTGCTAAATTTCATGCTGCTGAAATTAACACATCCAAGTAAGAATCACTCTCCTTCATAAGCATTCTATAATGTACGGGCTCCCAATACTTTTACTAGCCCATTTTTTTCATCATTTATTTAGACAAGTCTCCCAGTTACCTTTTAAACTGATTTCTATAGATTCCCTTTCTTGCGCCATAAATGTAATCTTTCTTTTTCTACCAGACTACTACATCTGAAATACTTTTTGATATATAGCATCCACCTCTTAGCGTCCCTCAATTAAAATACAATCTGTCTTCAGATCCTATCTAAAAAGGGCATTCTCTCTGCAATAATCTTGAACTGGCATCTATCAACTACCCAAAGAAATTTGAAATTTTCTCATCATAGCTAAAGTATTATAAGATGTCAATTAGCACTAAGTTAACTATTTTAAATATGTTATGATTTTAACTACTTCCTCTTATTATATCAAGAACTATTTTTCAAAGATAATAATGCTTTAATGTTACCTCTGTAGAACATTTGTGTAACTATTCCTTTAAGTAAAATGGACACCAACAAAATGAAAATATTGATGTGTGCAGAAGACCTCACAAAAATATATTATATATGACTAGGAAAGGAAAAATGAGCAGGGCTTGGGAGAATAACAACAACAAGAGATATCACTATCAGAAATAAAATTAAATGTAGACAGGAACATCAAAGAAGAATGTTGTATTATAAATAACCATGTCCCTAACTGAAACCATAAATCAGACTTTACTTATCTTTAATCTCTCTCTTGAGCATTGTAGATGTAGCTTCAGCCATCTAACTACAGCCCTGACTGGCATTTGATCCTGGGGACAATCCAGTCAGCCTTGAAGCAATGCATTCCGCCTCACATTAATCCACGGCTTGGACTAGATTTAGGCTTCATTTCTACTCTAAGCCATACCTCTTCCCAGGCTGCTTTTAAAATGGTTCACCTCGAGGAAAATTTTGAGAATATGCATTCTGTGGGGTTCCTGGGCAATTGTCATGCAGCCAGCGTAATGCCCCCTGGCACCGGCCCATTAAGGCTCCACTCCTGCCTCCAACGTCCTAAGTTAAAGCCTTTCCTATCCACCTGCAAAAGAAAACAAGTAAAAAACTTGATATTTTTTTCACCTCTCACTTCAATTAGTGATCTGGTTTTGCCTTGAAAATTGCAATACTGGTCAAAAATGTCCATTCAAAATGCTCTTGCAAAGATCATTCTCCTTGTGCTCAGCTTGATCATATTGCCTCTTTCACTGAGTCCCTTATCTTAGCTCAACTATGAGCTATTTGTCTTTACAAGGGTTATATATGTACACGCAACTGCATTTTGTACTTTCTTGAATACCTACCCATCAGTACATTCAGGCGACCCAAACTAAATTTTTAAAGAGATTTCTGTTTGTTTTTTAACATCATTGAGCTTTCAAACTGCTTACAACAGTTAATTATACTTGAAATACAACCAATTAAAAAATGGATAATAAAAATAAAGTAAAATTGGGGGGAGGAGGGTTTAGAAGACAATAGAGCTGAGGAACAGTCAAAAACAAAGATTTTAGCTCCTGTGGTGCTACCTACTGTAAAAACAAACAACATTGACGTGCCCTTTTTACATGAAAAAGACTGAATGCTGCACAATCTTTGGTATAAAATTATTTGTACTAGTTGCACGACAACTTTATTAGTAATACACCTATAAATAACCACACCAAAACTACACCAAAATAAATCAAATATGAAAAAATAATTCTTATTTATAAAGTCTCTAACTACTGAACTGCTATAAAGTCATAGAATACACATAGAGATCAAACCAATAAATAAGAATGAAGTATGTTACAATTTAAAAGAGAGGAAATCAAGATGAAAAAAGGATTAGATATACTACATCTAGGCTCATTAGTTTTTAATTTAAATTGACAAACCTGCGTGGATTTGAAACAATTATTTTCCCCAGTAAAAAAAAAAAAAAAGGTCAGCAAAATGTGGGTGCAAAAAGTAGGTACCTCTATCTTTTTTCAATGACTCCTCTCTACTGTCCCAGCTAATCTGCAACATTGTAGAGACGAATGAGTCAACAGAAAGTAATGTAAAATCAAGGTATTAGTTTTTGAGGAGTGTTGTAAGCAGAAGCCATATGAAGAGTTTGACATGTTGATGGAAGAATTTGAGAAACAAATGTAAACAGCGGAAGCACTCAGAATCTTCAAAGCTTATAATGCTGGGGGTCGAAGAAAACAGGATGTACAACAACACTTAAAATGTCTTAGTTTTGTCAAGCCAAGTCCTAATGAGAAAAATGCAAACCATGATAGATGCATACTTCAGCTTCATGTATCAAGAAAGAAATCTAGCAGCCGGATTACCCTGTGTTTTAGCATGTGCTATGACCTTCAGAGATTCTATTTAATTTCACTCCAAAGTCAAGTTAGCTATTTGCTTTCCTAAATAAAGTTGTTCATGTGTTGTATATTCCATACAACAGAAAATGAAGATGCAGTTTCCCGGTGTGTTTGATTATTATTAATAACAAACATTTACTCAGTGATCAGTTTTCTGCAATTGTTACTAAAGCAATGTAATGAGAAATGCTGCCAGCGAATAAGGTACTTCATCATTAGTTTGTTTGAAATAAACAAACACAGGAATAAGGCTTCCAGAACCAAAGCTGTTGATGCAACTGAATTCCCAGGGTTGAATGTCATCTAAAAGTGAACAGGAAGAATTATTTCAGGAAACTAAGTGTCCATTAATGACGTATCATCTTTTCTTTTTTTAAAAAAGAATATTTTGCTTTATTAGTGCAACGTCTTGCATTGCTATTTGAGACGACAGACATCAAGAACCTTTGAGCCAAACAAATTACCACAACAGAGAACTGCAAGAAAGTTTAGTCCTTCATGAAAAAATGTATGAAGAATTAAAGAAAGATTTGCACCAAGTTATTTGACAAGTGAACAGCAGTCAACTCCTGAACTTGGAACTCGAGCATTGTAGTTGCTGTCTGGGTCTTAACATCCATGACTGCTGAGTGCTCATTGAGTTCTTTTCAGAAAATTCAGGACAAAAGACTAATTCAGTTCTCTTACAAGCACTTTTGACAGTTGAATAGGTTTTATTCTAACACAGACATTGAAAGCAACTTGGAAAACTGAAAAAAAAAGAATGCTTTTGACTGTCACATAGACAGTGATTCTCTGATGGTTCCAATTCTAATTTGCAAACATCCTTATTGCAGACATTGTTTCTTTACCACTTTATTTTGAAGGTTAATCAACAAACACATATAAAAATGCATAATTAACAAATGCATTGGCT
This sequence comes from Ibidorhyncha struthersii, assembly GCA_013398815.1. Taxonomy (NCBI): domain Eukaryota; kingdom Metazoa; phylum Chordata; class Aves; order Charadriiformes; family Charadriidae; genus Ibidorhyncha; species Ibidorhyncha struthersii. Next base: position 76,645 of record VZSZ01005268.1, on the reverse strand, counting down.
TTTATATGACTGTAGGTACAGAATTTCAGGACAAAACCATAAGTTTATTGTAAATGTTATGGCACAAAAGGGTAAGCACATACTTAAATGTCAAAAATTATTCTCAGTGTGTCTCGAGGCAGTTTTAAATGCCTGCTTTTTGTTGATGTGATTAATGTGCTACCTTTGAAAAGATATTCACAGAAGTGTGGCAATAAATTTGGTTACAAATAACCAGAAATCTTTCAGGTTTTGTTCTTGATATTCATTAAAATAAATGGTAGTTTCTATAAACTCTACCTATAATTCCTGACCAACGTATGTTCTCTGAAATTTCCTGAATGGATATTCTTTAGTCTCCTCAATGTTTAAATTGGCACTTTTCCATAATATATAAATTAAATCTTCCCTTTCTGGAATTAAACCACACAGAGTCTGTGTACAACAAACATGGAGAATGTTTCTCTTCACACCTAGCACTCACAATTGTAGCTTACCATGTTTTCCTTGCATTACCAGAGCATTTCATTACAAGAGCGTTACAACTGCAACCTTCTGGACACTCTAACTGGTGTTTATGTAGCTTATACTACAGGTGAAACTGTTGCAGCCAAGATCATACAAGAAGGAACTTTACCAAACAAAGCAGAAAGGGGTACATCCTGTGTCTTTGAGATGGTGTTCCTATTTATATATCCTGATAATAACAGTACTTAAATTTTTTGCAATTGCATGACATTAATCACTGTTGTTTAGCTTTGATGCTGATCCTTTTTTGCATACTGCTATCAAGCCTATCATTATTATCTTTGTGAAGTAGTGTAGAACTTTGGAGAATTTGGAGAATTGCATCCTGTTTGGATAGAGGATTGTTTTCCAGATTATCAAGACATTATCCAGTTTATCAAGACAATTTTGAATTTTAATCTTATCCTACAGTGTGCTTGGAGTACCTCCTAGGTGATTAAGATGCATTCTCTTCTATCATCAAGTGTGGGGGGTAGACTAGATGATCTCCAGAGGTCCCTTCCAACCCTGACCATTCTGTGATTCTGTGATTCTGTTTCAAGGCATTCAAATTTAAACACTTAGGACTGAGAATTTATTTTTCCAAAATTAAATATTCAGAGAAGATTCTCAATAACAGAGGTAGAAATTAATAAAAAGAACTTTGCTGAACTAATGGATTATTGTATTGATGTATGATCATTGTCAGTGCTACATGACATTTTTTTCCAAATATACTTAATTCAGCAAGAAATGACATTCTGGAGTAACCAAAATAATTTGCAAATTTAATGGTTTAAATAAAAATATTAAAAGATATATTTCGAGAATGAGTTGTTCTGTCTTTGAAAAATCATTTCTTTTGATATTTTAAAATTAAACTTTTTAATATATTGTTTCTTTTGGATATTTATCTCCATTAAAACCAGAAAGGGCTCAATAACTTGAAAATGAAGCAAATATTTTCACACGACAAAAAGAAAGTGACATTAGTCAGATTGGCAGAGTTTTCATGTTTCAAAAAGAAAAGGGAAGAGGTGTGGTAGTTTCACCCACAAGAAGTATATTTCCCACAGCTATTGGGGAGAAATATTTAGTATTTAACAAACAAAAATAATTCCTATCTTATTCGTATTAATCTACTTTCATTGTCAGATCATAATATTGAAATCAGAATATTTTCTTTCACATTTTTAAAATGCTGATAATTGTCAAATTAGTCTTCTAATAGTTATTTATAGCCTTATGTTAAACAATGTGTCAGATATTTTAAATAATATTTTTAATAATACAGTTCAATTCTAGGATCAAAGATTAAGCCAGGCATAACTAAGATAATCCTTCACATTATTCTCCTCAGCTCTTCTAATAAATATTCCGCCACTGCTACTCCAGGATAAATGTCATTGTTAATCAAATAAACGTATAAGCAATTGTATTGGAATAAATTGAAAAAATATAATAAAATCAGCCCAGTGTGCAAACATTGCTGCAACTTTTCTGGCAAGTCTTGTTTAATTATGGACTGACTATTCAACTCTGGACAGTGATGAACAACAACCAATTCACCACAGCAGTAGTTAATTCCTCCTCATTAGTCCCTTTCATTCCATTTCCTCTGATCTGAGAACTTAACTGCCTGAACACCCAAGCAACTATTTCTCCTTCCACTATTACTGTTAGAGCAGCGTGGGCTCTTTTGACTGACAAATGACGACAGTGCTTGTCCCTCACCTAAGCACAGTCACACCAGCGACCCTGTCGTGAAGGCTACAATCCCACTGTGAGACCCAAGAGTCCAGCATCTTCCCATTGCAAGAGTTAAGTGCATGCGTAGTCCCTGGTCCCTACGATTGCGACGGGAGGAACATCTTTTGCAACGACAGGTGCAAAAAAGAGACTTTGGTGTGCTCTAACAGTCTTTTGGAGAGAGATCAAGACTGCAAAAGGAACTGGGGAGCTATGCTACCAAACAGCTCAAAAGCAGTTGCAGACTTTGGAGTTGGTCAATGCATTCATTTATGTATTTTAGTTTTATAATTTCAAGACAGCATTTTGAAATTCCAGCCAAGTTTGTCTACGTGTAATAGGTTTCAGATGTTTGCAAGATGACTGCACTGTTTCTCTCTGGTGACAGTGAAGAGAGGAAGGCTGTGGGAGGACCAGCCAACGCTGCCGTATCGTCTAGAACTGAAAAATTTACCACAATTTGTTTACAAGAGCAGATGTTTACCAAGATTTTAGAGGACAAGTCCTCACGTAAAAGCTTGGGCAAAGGCTGTCACTGCAACAAAGCAGGCTGAGACTTGACCCAGGACTGTACAGTTACTATATTACAGACAGTAATATATGATTATTCCCAAGAGGAGTGGTCAGGGAGCTTGGAGACACACTGTACCACTGTGTGACAATAATTTATTCAGCTAGTGTCTTGTCTGAATTGATGTCCTGTTCTTTTTTGAGTACTGCTGATAGTGACTGCTTTGGGTTGTTGTCAGGAAAAAGAAAAAGGATCATTTATAGTCAACCAGTTATGGAAACAAGCATTGTGAAAACATGACATTAGTTGCTGCATTTCTACATTTCACTTCTCAGATTTCAACAGCACCCTCTTCTGAAGCGACCATGAGCTATGTAAGAATTTGTAGCTATCATCAACAGATCTTATTCCCATATAAAAAGCAGAACTATCTCCTATTACGATTTCCTCCTGGAAATACTCCCTGCGGGAAGATAAACATATGGTAAATGTGAAAAAGTTAATTGGCTATATATTGGCTGTAAAAGTTAATTAGCTGTATAGTGTTCCATATATTGGTATTTTAACAATTTACCTTCAGATGTCAAAACCGGTCCTTTCATTTTCCTAGGTCTGTTACCACAAAATTAGCTTTCAAAAAAGTTCAATGCAATAACCAGCTCGTTCTGTCCAGAGACTGCGTGTACCTTACAGAGAGGTGTTATACCTATTTGTTAGTCATCACAATGAAATGAAGTGCATCCTTGGGATTCTTGCCATCTGAATTTGTGAATGGCTAGTCAAAAACTAGCCTGGCAAAAATGTAAGTTTCAAGCCAAATCAGCTCCCTGAATCAATTCATTGTCTGGCCACACAAGCACAATGGCTCAAGAAAAGAGGTGGGAAGAGTGTCAGACATGATTTGTGCCAAGAAACGTGCCAAGAAACCATGGTTTAATTCTTCTCATACTCTGTCACTATGACTACTCCACTTTTTAGCCTCCTATGTTCAAATTTATCTCATATTCGGGCTTTGAGCAAGCTTCAAAACACGGTGTGTGGGGGAGAGAGGGGTGTTTGAGCACCAAAGACACCTCAGGACAGTGCATCAAGGACCTAACTGAGATGTACAGACACCTGGTAATGGCCATAGCCACACTCTGTCTATTTCTATGTTTTTCATACTGCCTACAGATGCAACATGTGGCTAATGACAGGGAGAAAAACAGCCAAGCTTCTTCATTAGACGCCCAGTAGGACAAACCAGAATTTTGAATTTCTGAGTAGCTGAACAAAAACTGTCTGTACCACCATGCCCTGTCATAGTCCTGATTTCATGCACCTGTGAAGAGCTGCTTATGCAGGAAGATGAGGATTCTACTGAAGATGCCAGACACTTAAAATTCGGCTGTCAAATTATCTAACACTAGGCCTTTTATTGAGTTTAGGCCCTACCATACTCCAGAGGCTGAATTTTGCTACAAGGTTGGCACTTTGAAGTTTGGTATCGTGCTGAATGTCGCACTGGTCAAAACTCTGGGCACTGCTAACAAACACTGCGAAGACAGAACTCAAGACTTGAACCCCTGACCATCCACAGCGCTTGTATTTTAACTTACTCCTTCATGTCTGTTATGGACTGCTCCAGCTAGCTGTTTACAAGGCAAAGCTGCTGTAGAGACAGATAGAACCAAGCAGTCTGGAGGCAAGACAGTCTGCACCACTTGGCTTTGAGGTCCTCTTTAACTATCGCAATAACTTACTATAATAGTATAATAATCAATTGTTTCTCTTTCACTTACTAGAGACTCTGGACCTAACAGTGAGACCACTGAAATCTTCAGCTAGCAAGAACTGGACAGCCTTGAGGAAGCCTGGTAAAATTAGATGCATGTGAAGGTTTTTTACTTCTCTCTCTTCTGGGCAAAGGAAAGGTAGAAAGGGGACTGTGATTAAGAAATGAATTTTTTTTTTTTTTTGCGTTTACAGAGGGGGTTTTATGCAAAAGCCTTACAGTATCTATGAATTTCATGTGCTCGTGCAACTTCCTCATGAAAGTTCACATTTCCAGGTGGCTAAGGGCTCAGAAGACTTGTGAAGCTTGTCAGCGGCAGAATATGTACTTGATCACCAAAGACACTTTCCCTGATGCCAGTTAATGAATAATTTCAGAAGGAAAAATACACTGGAAGGTACAAGTTCTTAATTCAGACTGTGTTCTCAACTTTCACCAAAGCTGGAGCTACATTTGTAACAAAATTTGTAATATCCATTAGAAATTCCCCTCAGTATGTCTTCAGCTATTCTTCAACTTCATGTGTGTGATTTCTTATACTACTGATAGATGCTTCTGCAATTACTTTTCAAATAAAAACATCCTTCCATCAGAATCTGAATGTTCAAAGACCGAGAATCTTTTCCTTTTCATTCGATCTCTCACTTGTTATGAAACTGAGAAAAAAAAAAATTATTCAGTGAAAGACTACCAAAGACTACCCAGCTCTTCTCACCACTGCCTCTAGTCTGACTTAATTGCCTAGTAATTCCACGATGAATGCTTTTTTTAGATTTTAATGCCTTCTTTCTATGCAGATTATTCTCAAAGATACAGTAGAATTTTCTAAAGCATGTTAACTCTGTTTATTTCAGCATATTTGAAACAATTCTGACTGGATTTTATATACAATTCCAGTAAGCTTTTAAATCAGAATTTACATAGCCCAGAAAATCTGCCTTTTTATTGCTCCATTGGCAAAACTGGAGTAATGTAAAATGATCTTGTGATGGTTAAGCAAAGCATTGACCTGTTTGTTCAATCTGTGTTTGTCTTTGAAAAAAATCTGAGGTGCTAGACTAGAAACAGTTGAGTAAAAAGACAAATCTGGACCAGCTTCCAGAAAGGCTTATGCTTCTTAATTCAGTATAAGGGAAATTTTAAATGCCTTGGTGCAAAACTAACACACAGCCATCTCTACAAGCATTTACAGCTGTGCACTTCTTTGTCTACATCAGACATTTTCACCATCAAGTTTGCTTTGCAGCAGCAGCACTTCAGATCCCTGCAAGCCTGATAAAGTAGGTGTGCTTTAAACACACTTAGTGGAGGGCAAACTAAAGGCAAATTATTTCCTTCTTAAAATACCAAGGATGAATATGCCTACTGTCTTATCAAATAGAATCACAGAATTGTTTAGGTTGGAAAAGACCTTTAAGATCACTGAGTCCAACCATTAAGCTAACACTGCCAAGTCCATCACTAAACCATGTCCCTAAGCACTACACCTACACATCTTCTAAATACCTCCAGGGATGGTGACTCAACCACTTCCCTGGGCAGTCTGCTTCAATGTTTGACAATGCTTTCAGTGAATATTTTTTTCCTAATTTCCAATCTAAACCTCCTCTAATGCAACTTGAGACTGTTTCCTCTTGTGCTATCTCCTGTAACTTGGCAGAAGAGACTGACCCCCACCTCACTACAACCCCCTTCCAGGTAGTTGTAGGGAGCAATAAGGTCTCCCTTGAGCCTCCTTTTCTCCAGATTAAACAACCCCAGTTCCCTCAGCTGCTCCTCATAAGACTTGTGCTCGTGACCCTTCACCACGTTTGTTGCCCTTTTTTTGGCATTCTCTGGCACCTCAATGTCTTTCCAGTAGTGAGGGGCCCAAAACTGAACACAGATGTACGTGATTTAGATTCCTGTTCCTCTTCAGACTGAGTCATAAATCCACATCTTAAGGCTACTATTGGAGCATCAAGATAGAAACTAGTTTTCTTTCTGTGTGATGAGGCTGTGGCAGCATACGTTGAATATGGAGTTCCAGGGGCCAGAAATCAAGCAAGTCGATGTGTCCACTGGGAGATGAGGCTCTGATTCCATTCTAGCTGAGCAGAGAATAGAATCCAGGCTTTTTATGTTGTGGTTGAATGCTTTACTAATTTTGTAAATGAGCCCTGAAAAGTGGAAAGGGTGTCACTACTATGTTCCCCTGGTCCTTCATCAGCTCACTTGCATCTTGCATAGTTTCTAGGATCTGGATTATAAGTGGTGAAGGTGTCTGTATTTTTTTTTTTCCTCTTAATTTTAGTTTTCTAAGAAACCAGTAATTCTAAAAAGAACTGGGATTTCAGATATGGGTGGCCATTGGCTACCTTTAGGCCTGCCACTGCATTAAACATTGAATATTTTCCTCTCTTTTTTTTTCTCCTGTCATGGAGTGGACTTCCTCCTCTCAGCTGTATTAGGATTCCCCTTCTGAGTTCCTCTCTGGCAGAGGAGAAAACAGGCCTCCATGGGGTTTGGGCTCCATCTCTGGGAATGAGGAAATCAAGGACTATTCAGTGGTAACACAGTACCTGAAAGTATGACTAAATACTCCCTCTGAATGGAAGGGAACTTCCCTTTAGCCTGTCTCTGTAACCCATACACTTTAAAATCAGCAGGTCACTGCATGCACATCTGTCTCAGTTTGAGAGATTTGGAACCTCTTCCTAGTCCATCCCAGCTACACCCCGAGCTCATTGCAAACACACATGCCATCTCCTTTCTCCACAGCCTGTTTTCTTAATGGGAAGGAGGAGTTGCACTGTATTTGGGTGAGTCCCCTGATCTGGGCAAAGGGATCAAAACTGTAATGTCCTCAGAGAGGGTGTCTGCCTCACTGTACTGACACAGGGACAAAGTCTGCCAAGAAGGAGCCTAGTCAGGACCTCTACAAAACACTGATTAAAAAAAAAAAACAATAAACCGAAATGCAAGTCTCTGTACCCTGAGAATGTATACAATGCTGTATGTAAATGCAAACCCCCAAACTTTGAGCACAAGCTACCTACCCTACAGATGGGCTGAGAGCTTGTACGTCACTTTCTTGTGAATCGCTCCTCATAAACCTACTTGGAGCAGTCTCCGAAATGCTAAACGCTGCCCACAATGTTTAGATATCCTGTATTTGTCCAGAATTAGACATCCTATATTTGTCTTGCCAAAGTTCTCCTGAACAACCTGGGGCTATCCTTCTGGTGAGTGATGTGAAAGGTCCTGCAGGTTTGCCAAGTCAACCCGGTTATCTTCAACATGAAGAAAAGCTCTCCCTTTTCAGCCTGTACAAAGTCCTCAGATACAGTTGCACAGATCTGTAACTGACACCAGGCACTCAAGAGGAGCTTTTTTTAACACCTCACAGGTGTTGTTAGATTTTATCAATCTCACTCTGCAGCTGGTATACATTTACAGAGGGCAGCTGAGCCTCATTACCAAATCAGGCAGGCAGGGCTGATAGCCTCAAGTCTAGCTAACAAGCCCACTATCAATAACGATAAGGGATAGTAGGCTGCGCAGTAAGAGAGAGAGATGCAGATCAAAAATGTTGTTTGAAGAGGCCAGAAGCTGTGTCATGAGGTAGTTGTTAGTAGACATTTGTACATTGTTTGTTTCCCGGAACAAAACTGAAGTTAGTAACATTAGATACAGTTGGACTGGTGCTTGGAGGCTTTGATACTGTGAACTTCAGAAAGCCGCCAGTGGATGCTGGGTCTGCTATTTCTTTCTTTGCCTGTAAGTCTGAGTAAAATGTAGCTATTGATCCTTGCTGATTTTGCTTATTATGGATAAACATGATCTTATTATAAACTGCCTTATGTTTGGCTAAGCTGTCTTTCCAGACTGGAAGCTGACCTTTACTGTTTAATATCCTTTTGCTGTTTATACTTTTATATGCTACGTGAGTCGGACAATACAACTGCATAGTATTTGAGTTATGGAAAAGCAGTCAAATAGGCTCATCCCAAGTTATCCAGCTGTAAATCAGAACATGTAACTTGTATTTAGGCTGAAAAACACTTGCATATTCTTACATCTGAGAACTTTTATTGCTGAATTATCATTACTTTCCACATTGTCTTTTTAACTCCTATTTTGTTGTTTTATTGGTAGACAGTAGTGAAATGGTTAGCAGCATTGAACACCGGTTCCTAATCATTACATCCCATAATCACTCAAAGAAACATATTTAGATCTAATTCTCTTCTCTACTGTCGTTTTGCCTATCACCTCCTTCAAAGCAGCGACATTTCCCAAATACATATGTAAATATAATGACAATCATATTGATCCTCTGTTCCAAATGCCTAAATCCCATAATCATTTTAAAAAACACGTTTAGATAGGAAAAGATCTCTGGCACCCCTTGTTTTGATTTGAGAGCACGTAGTCTGGGATTCAGTTCAACATGAGGGGAAAAAAAAATATCTGAAATATCAACACTTCATGGATGTCTAAATAAAGCACTCTCATTCTAAAAAAAAAAAATGTGCATATGCAGACTGCACAAAAATGAAAGGAAAACATGATTTCAATTCTTGTTAGCTTGACAAACCAAAAATAAGTCACTCTTAAGCTAAAATTGTTTATGTATTAGTTAAGGGTAAAATCAATGCAGAACTGTGAGTAGAAAAAAACCCAGAAGCTCAGAACCAATTTCTTTTCCAGAGTTGAGGAAAATGGAAAACTGAAATAAGGGGTAGCTTATCATAGGCACAAACTTGCTTTTAATTTTTTTTGTTATTTATTTTTCTTTTGCTGGAATATGCAACTCTTCCACACTATTTTAAACCTGCTGACCTCAGAAGCTCACAGAATTATTACAGCGGACTACTTTATTTATGCACACTTTTTAAAGTAACTTTTTGGACAAGAAAGTGGTATCCACTTAAACTAGGGCTGTATTTGGAAACATAAAGCTGTCAGATATAGGACAGAACAATGTCATTGTTGGTATACCAGTTTATCCTTTCTTCTACTTATAGCCAAGTGAAAAATTCTATTCCCTCCTTCAAAAATTAAAACAAAATTCACAGGGCACATCTGTGAGACTATACAACTGAGAAGAAAAGGATCAAGCTATGTCTTGTACTTCTCTTGTTTAAGAATTTTGGAAGCTCTCAGAGTTGGGATCAACACTTTTTGCAAAAACACAGAACTGACACTGGAACTTGGAATGAGTTTTGCAAGGAATTGTGGCACGCTGCTGATGCAAGTTTGGGTAGCACATTAATTGCTCACTGTATTACACATTCTTTTTCGCGCTGTTTTTTTTTTCCCCAGCTTTTTCAAAACATGATGCGATGTATTTGTTCATGTCTATTTCATTTTTTTTTTCTTGATAAATGAGGAATTTTATAAAGCTAAAATAATAGATATAAGGGAGTAGGACAGTAAGCCTGCTTTTGAAAGCCAGTCATTTCAAGTTACCATAATGTGTCTTGATGTTGAGTTTTTGATCCAAATCTTCAAAGAAATGAAACTTTCAAAATATTGATTTTGTACTTTCTGAAGTAAAATAAAGAAATATTACTGATTTTTTTTTTTTGCTTTTAAAAAGTTAAAGATTCAGCTACGAAAATTATTACTCTTCACAAAATGTAATATATATGCATAAAAAAAAAATTATAATTGAGTAAAAATCTCTTAGTTTTTCTGCACTTCCAACGACAGGCAATGCATGAATAAACAAGCCTGACAAACTTTTGTGAATATTCTGTGATAACATGTTCGTTCTGTTAAGCCAGGGAATTAATGCAATATAGCTATTTTTTCATCTTTTTCTTCAGGAAGGAAGATATTGCTACGTACTGAACTCAGAATTCTGATGAGTTGTAGCTGCTGTAAAGATTGGGTTTATTTTACTTAAACACTAAACTGTGTTTGTCTCTTTGGAAGACAGGTTCTGTTAAAAAAACTTGCATTGATTCAAATTCAATTCCGAATAAGAGGAAAATGAAGACTTAAGGTGACGTTAAGATTCATTTTCTGTATATACTATTCCCACACATTATAAAAGAAAAATAGAAATTTTTCTCCTTTTTTTTAATGTAGAGTCAATGTTTTTAATGAGTTTTTCTGCTTTGTAGAGATAGACTCAGGCTAATCATTTAGCTGAAGTTTAATTTATAATCTGGTTATGTCCATTTTGCATATTTGGATAGTATTTGCATAAACAATGCAGCTACTATTATCAGTTTTTCCCAAAAGATTACAAAAATACTAATTAATCTAATTTACATGAGGATAAAGTTAGTTACATAAGCTCACTATTATTTTTTTTACCGCAGTAAAATGCCACTTTTTTGTAAGATTCACACTGTACGCTTATAAAACTGGGTCCCTATAAATATTGTTGTTTGAAGTTTTCGAAGACAGGTCTCAGTTCCCTCAAAATGGATTATCCTGTGATTATATTCCCTGGATATTAACTGATACCATGCACCCATTCAGCTGAAAATTAGATCTTGTAGTCCTGAGCACTCTCAGCACTATAAATAGCCTCCTCTTTAGTCTTACATTCTCACATGCATGCTCATAAATGAGAAATATGTGCAACAGGTTAACTCCACAGCTGTGTTTGCTTTTGAACACTGAATTCCTCTCTTTTTTTTTTCTTTTTAATTTTGTGCTTCTGCATATCTCTATATGCATGTTTTCTTCTCCAAAAAGGAGATGCAAGGCTACTTTAAAATTTGTGTGAGCAAAAAAACATTGGCTTAGTTGAGTGGCTAGCAGGGTTCGATAGATTTAAATCCCTAGACGACTGACAGGTACATTCTTCACACTCAGCATCACTGCAGTCAGTGAGTTAAAGGGTTTCAGGGAGAGTGAAAACAAAGATCGTACCCAAAGGATTGCTTCTCCGAGTACCAGCAATAATAACCCTCTGTTTTATCCTTAGGTGGCACACATGGGAAAAAAAAAAAAAAGGAAAACATAAATAATTTACAACTATTAAACATTAAAACAGAAAAGGTTTAGGTTTTTTTTGAGGGTAGGGTGTGTCAATAAAATAACACAAAAGAGAATAACAGCATACTTTTCTGTACTCTCCTATTGGCATCTAAATTGAAGGGCGAGTGGCAAGGACAGAATTTCCAAATACTGGCTGTAAGTAGTGACTTGAGTTATAAATGTGGGCATAAATTCATATAACTCAGTTTTTCTGTTACCTGTGGTATAACTTTTTCCATGCGGCACACAGGTCACATTATCTTGTGGGTTTATGGGAACTCTCATTGCTTTCCTAATATAGTAGAATTACTATGGCTGAATAAAGAAATTTTCCTGATTCCCCCCCCCCCCCCATTGCTGCATGTCATAAGGAATCATCGTGTTGTATCATGATGTAGAGGTGGAGCAGTTGCACAGGGCTAGCTGCGTGCCATACTATCTGCAGTGGCACCAGCTACATTTCCCTTGGTGTGAGGTTTCCTGCTTTTGCCTACCAGGACAAAACCTGCCAATTCCCATACTTTTGGGTCAGACCTTGTGTAACATCTCTTGTACCGTACATCCCGACGGTTATCAGGATGCTTTGAGTCTGGCACGTGGGATTCTGCAAGGATGCTGGAGCAGACTGGTGAGTCAACTGTCCTAATGCCAGTAGGAACAAGGTTTCCTAAGGTCACGAAAAGAAGGAAAAAGCTTAAAATACCAAAGCGCATGGCTATCTTACCTTCCCTTAAAGGTGAACTTATTCCTTTAGACAGCGTTCTTGTTTGCCCAAACTAGTTCTTGTGGCTTTCTGGGCAATTAAGGGTGAATCTCTTCAGTCTTTGGCTTTTCCTTTGCCTTTAAACACATTAAATGTGTTTTCATGTATGGCTTTCTTCAAGCTGCAGTTTATAATTCCTGCTGTTTCCCTGAACTTTCTGTGGAGTCGCTCCAATACTGCCTGCCATGTTGTGGCATTTCAGTCTTGGTCCTTCAAAGATGCTGCACTTTTCTACCTGTTCCCTCTCCCCCCCGCCCCAAATCTTCCCTGACCCCTCCTTTTTTTTTTTTTTTTTTTCAGAAGGAAGGGGAGGAAATTATTTTTCAGTGGGAATGGGTCCCTGAATAAATATGCATGCTGCATCGTTTCTGATGGACTAATGCACAAAGAGGTAGGAGGTGATGGAAGAACGATCAGGTATTGGCAATTATGTTGCAAACAAACTAGTTTTCTAGTTAATAATTTTTCCATAAGGCATTGTGGAGTATCTCTGTGTTTATCAAGAAACTATTCTCTTGGTTTCTCAGTAATAATTACTAATGATTTTTTCATTTAGTTTAATGTTGAATGAAAACAGCTAAAGTTACTTTGTTTTAGAACAAACGTAAATACTTTCATTAGAATGAAAGTGTAGCAAGAACTTTGTGATGCTTTAAGATTGGCTTTATTTATAAACAAAGCTTTTTCCTGCAGCATATATATTTTAAGGTTTGTGTGTTGTACAAAGACATCTCTGAAATGTTATCTCAGCTCGCTTATTGGTCTGTCTTTTTTTTCTTTCTTGTTTTAAGTGCCTCTGTGAAGTTTCAGCCTGCACTACATGAAAAAGCCACAGCATTTGAAGCCAAAACTTTCATAAAATATGAAGATGAATAATATATTGTCAAATACCAACAGGGCAGAATAAGATTCAGCTTCAATACGATTCATTTTCTCCTGTTCTTTTTAACCATAATTTTTGTCATGCTTTAATTGATTACAGGTTTTAATTTTTGGCCTTTTTCTACATTATATGCTAAAATGAAGGAGCCAAAAGAAAGAACCCTACGTTTATCTCCATCTTTAAATGGCATAACTTGCAAAACAAACAAAAAACCCACCACAGCTACATGACTCTTCGGAGGAACTACGAATGTTGTAGTCATAGAGTTTTGGGGTTTTGTAATGCTAAATTATAATGATTTCAGAGTTTTGCCTCATTTTGAGCCTTATGGTTGCTCCAGGATAGTACGGAGCGGCACAGAAACGAAGGCAGGCCAGACCTTCAGCCTCTTCTCTAAAACTCTCCCTGACAATCCTGATGACGTCAGACATTCCTGGAAACTTGTCATTATCCACGTCAGCTGGTCTGCAAGTGCTCGCAAGAATGCATGTATCTTACGCTAGCAAATACCAGGCTGCTTTTGAACGTGGACGGTACAGCCACGACTGTCCCTGAGCAGCAGCTGCCAGGAGAATGACGAGAAGGCTTCCAGACACTGAAATTCCCAGGCATGAAACAGGAACTATGTGGGCTGAATGCCAGCAAAAATGCTTACGGCCCTTGAATGAGAAGCATGGTCAAAACTAATAAAGCAATGACAGCAATGTTAATTTTACATTTTATGCTGCCTTAGTTTCCATTTCAATTATTTAAAAGGAGAAAAAAGAACATGGGAGAAAAGGTCTAAAAATTTCAGATTCAAATGGATTACATAAAACTTGAAGGCTGCTTAGACCATGAGAAATAAGGCATGTGTAACATTTTTAAACATATCTATTAAATACTGTTTTAAGAGAGAAAGAAAAAAGAAATAGTGATCATTTTATAAATATCTTCTACTCCTAAAAGCATGAGGCAACCATTTAGGGCCTCATTTACTGATTCCGGTATGATAATTTTGTGCATGCAATGTGTGACTTGTACACGTACGTTTGCTTGGAAATTAGGCAGAAACCGTGTTGTTAACTGTTGCTGACACATTTCTTACAACTTGGTGTATGCTGAGGTGGTTGCAAGTTTGGCAGACAGACCAAACCTCGAGCTTCAGGGTAAAATCATTGGGGGTGTTTGATTCACAAAGTTTGAGCAGCTTTTCTTGATATAATGAGATGATTTAATAGTGATCTAATAATGTATGTTTGCAATAAAAAGCATAAAAAACACAGCTCTGCACTCCCAGATTTCCTACCTGTCCCAATGAAAAAATCAAGTCCTTGGTTTTACTCGCTACAGATCCTGTGTATTTTTACAGAATTTGCATTATGCAAGTAGGTCACCAAAGCTTCCGTGCTGTTTAAATGCTGTTGTGTGAATGCAAAATGGAATTTCATTTGAAGATATGCAATTTGCTAAAGTGGGTTGGAGAAAATGATGAAATTATACTAAACTCTTGTGCCGTACTGCACCTTTTTTTTTTTTTTTTCATACTCCTCCATTACTGAAATAAGTTTGCAGCACGGTAAATTATCTGAATCAGCTAATATTAAATTTCTGTTAATTAAATTAATTTATAACTTCACCTACTTATTTTTATTAAGGTCAGCTCATATTTTTTAGTGTTGTTTGATTAATATTCTATCTCCCCATTTACTCAATCAACTCCAAACAGTTAGTAAAAGGACGTATTGCAAAGTATTCTGGTTACAACTTTCAAATCCCTCTAGACTGTTTAACTGAATCCACAATATATTTTATGTCAACAAGTGACGGTCTTTACAACCTCACAATACAATCAAGGATAACAAGTTGCACGGATATAAAGTGAATTGATTTGAAAGATTGTTCTGTTATGGCAAGAATGAGTTAGTGGTGTTTCTCTCAAGGGTTTGCTTCTCTACATTGTCATATGCTACTGATGTATTTTTACATTACGTACTGCCCGGTGAGTTGTTTTCTTTTCTGTTATCTTTTTATTACTGATTGAAACATAGCAAGGGCTGAGTTAAAATTTTATCATGTCAGACTGGATCAGGTAACTGAATAGTCTCTTTGTTGTTTTTGTTGTACTGGCTGCATATTTGAACCCAAAATGATAAGAAACAGGATAAAGAAATCCCATTCTCAAAGAGTGTGGAATACAGTCTGAAAAAAGTGTGATCTCAAAGCAGAGAATCTGAGGCTGACTGGGTCGTTCAAATCTGTCTCTTCTCCGCAGGCAGAAGGGAAGCAGTACTGTTTAGGATAATGAGGAGTAGGTGTGGAAAAAGCTTTCCGATTTAGGATTATTGGTCACTCTAAAAAAATCTTTCCTACAAATTTTTAATATACTACCACAATTCTAGTTCAGCTACTGGATCTCTGTGAAACTATATTCCATGAACTGATCAATCTGACAAAATCCGCTTTGTAAAGGATTAAGTACTTGCTCTTTTAACCTATTATCTTTAACTCTGTAGAGGTTAGTACACTAATATGTGACACTTTAAGACAGTCTGATAGTGCAAACTGCAGAAACTGAGGTTACAGCAGGGACAGATGCTGCCCTGTGGGCAACAGGTTAGGGAGGCAGGGCATCTGCGTCCTTCACCAGACCAGCCAGGGCAGGAGGGGGTAACCTGTGCTACAGAGCTTTGGGTGGGAAAAGGAATTATTCCCCCCTCCCATTATAATGGCTACTGTCTATCATGTTTTCCTTCTGCTTGCCATTTGGTGAAAAAAGAGGAGCCAAGGCTGCTTGCTGGCTACATGTGGAAATCCAGCCTACCTAAATTATGATGCATCCACTGCAGTGGGGTGTATGCATGCCCCCATATTTTCATCCAAGGTTTCTGGGACAGAAAAATGGGATGCAGTCCCACTCTCTGCTATCTCAATAGCCTTTTCACTTGTTCCTGTGTTGTTGGGTTGCCACCACTTTTCCCAAAGCATGGTCAAAGTTTGGGTCATTTTACATTTGGCTAGTGATATTATGGAACTGGAGTGGGACATCAGCAGGGAGGTCAAGTTGTGCTGGTGACCCACAGAGTGGAAAGAGTGTAAGAACAAATAGGGTGGGAGTAATGAGAACTCCCTCTGTTAGTCTTCACCTTGAGGTAGACCGAGCTATATGATTACATCCTCAGGAAGGATGAAAAAGAGACAGTACAGAAAGATTTAAATAACTAAAAAGCCATATCTAGCAGAGTTTGTCCAAGTTCTCTAAAGTGTACGTGATATGACGAAAATAAAAATCACCTCTTCTAAAGCACACTAAAAAGTGGGACACCTCCCAGAATAAACCATGCTCTGTCTCCCAGGCAAAACTATGAGAAAGGACATTCAACTGTTTTTTTGCATAACAATCACTTTGTATCATGCTGGATTGAACAGGTACAAAAACCAATGTCAAGAACCTTCTGCTGCTGGTGGCAAGTTTCCAGTCACTCTTGCTCCCACCTACTCACAATGAGCCCATCAGAAGATCTCACTGCCAGGTGGTAGGTGCATCAGGGGAAGTGAATTGGTTAACGTTCAACCTGATAAATCACATGTATATGAAAAATTATCTTTTCTGCATGTAAAGAGGACTACTAGGTTCACTGACAGTTTCTGTCCCAACTCAGTTATATGCAAAGGAATGTTTAAAAATAGGACACACATTTAAGTATCCTCACACCAAATCAAGTTTAACCTCATAAATGCGTAAGATCCCACCTAATAATCTCTGTATCCAGCCTATAACTTCCATCATACTTTTAAACATACACAACCAATTTAAAGATTTTCAAGTGATAAGGAATTGACCACATCCCGGTGTAACGTCACCGTGAATTACAAATCTATGCCCTCTATTTTAGATTTGTTCAGCTTCAGTTCTCTAGCATTGTACCTTGTAATGCCTTTGTCTCTTTGAGCAATCAGTCTGAATTTTTTTCCTATATGGGTAGAGGTAGACTGTAATCCAACATTCTCTTAACTTTCCCTTAGGTAAACTGAAGAAATGGGACTGCTTAAATCTCTTATTATGAGAGATTTTTTTTCATGTTCCCCCAGTCATTTAATGATTCCACACGTGCCCTGATGGGTGAATACCAGAATTGCAGACAATGTTCCAGAGAGAGTCATTTACTGCCAATAACAGCTCCATTGCATAAGATATGTTTGTAAATGATCAAGCATTGTGATAAATTACCCTGCATGGTTAGAAAACGCAGAAGTTGTTACTGATATTTGAAAACTCCAGTCTTGCAGTTCTACTACAGTCTAGTCATTTTATGAAAAGGGGCCTTAAAACTTGTTTTAACATACTTTGTATATATTTCCATTTCCTTTATGCATGATGTCTTAGGGTTTGGGGTTTTTTCAATCCAGTAAAAGTAAGCAGGTACAGGAGAGCAGGCATAGCGTAGCAAGTGTGGGTTTCGTTGAAATGAAGGATAAGGAATGATTTTCCAGAAAACAGGAATGTTCATTTATGCTTTTAGACTCTTATTCTTCTCCTGTTCTCTGCTTTTCTCAGATATGACTTGAAGACCTTTGAGTAGTGGTGAAAGCAGGAAGAGTGATGCCACAGTAAAATTTACATATTTTATCTCCTGTATCACAAAGATGGGATATAATCTTTGAGACTTGTTTCTGTGTTGGAATTCTAAATGCTTTGTAAGCTGGAATTCAGTACACTAAACCATCTCAGATAAGTAATAAAATTGGGATGATTAAATACTATGTACTTTTGTTGGCTTCTTTAAATAGGTAAATATTTGTCAGTAAAACTTGTCTTTTTCCAGTATCTGGAGAATTGTGCTGTGACTCAAATGGCATTATTCTACCACCCACAGAATGTTTTTGCTCA
Source organism: Ibidorhyncha struthersii (assembly GCA_013398815.1). Lineage (NCBI taxonomy): Eukaryota > Metazoa > Chordata > Aves > Charadriiformes > Charadriidae > Ibidorhyncha > Ibidorhyncha struthersii. The sequence goes on along the minus strand of VZSZ01005268.1, from coordinate 58,628 downwards.
GAGTTCACAGGGAGATTGAGATGATAAAAACATATTCTAGCAACGAATGTGTTAGAGGAACATTTCTATTGCAAGGATGCTAAAAGCTGAATCAAAAGAACATCGACTTTAAGCACTTCTTTCAAAGAAGATTATTTCCTTCATTGTTTTCTATAAAGCTCTAGTAAAGAAAAGGATTTATTCGTCCTGTAGAGCATTATTTTTGTGGAATAAATATTCTTTTTCCCATTTTCCTTCTGTTATCCAAGGTTTTGATCTCTTGCTGTGAATAGTCATTCCATATATTTTCAATTGTAATATTAAAATGAATATTGTTATTACTCTGTCAACATTTCATTCTACCAGGATACGCCCTAGTGAGAAATGGTGTCTTGGGTGAATTCAAACCAGTTAGTTTCATATGGGTTTTTTCTTCCTAAAAAGAGCAGCTAGGTTTGTTTTCTTTAAGCTGATGTGGATGAAATTTGTGTAGGTGTGCTCTGTACCTTATGGTTTGTGGCACTCATAGAATACTGTATATAGGAAAATCAGAAAGGAGAAAACACTAATGTGATGAGGGGTGTCCCCCAGGAGGAATATTAGTTCCACATATACTACATTCAGTCTTTTCCTTCCCAAAGTAGCAGATGGGATAATGGATACTGGGGGCTTCATCGGCTGTAACAGTTTTCAGTTTTATTTTTTGTGCGATCTTTCAGCTGAAAATGTCTGGCTTCACTCATCAAATACAATCGCTAACATTCTGGATTTGCCCTTTTGGAGATTAAGATGTATTTAGTGGCTAAACAGATAAGGTAAAGCAGAAATATATGGGGTCACTGAATAGGTCACTAATGTTTTGTTAACAATCATTTAAGCTGAGGTCACCATCTTTCTATTTAGAGACTTTGTAAACATCATCCTCCCCTGCTGAGCTCAAATACTCTACCTCCTTGGAAAGTAACTATCTTGCAGCATTCTCAGGTGCTAATACTCTCAGGTGCTAGATTTGCTAGGTGCAAGAACATCTGGCCTACTGCTAAACTTATGTGTCCAGAAATATGTCCCTGGTACAGGTCTGATGGTTATTTTACACTGAGAATGTTTTTGCAGTCATCACTGTCAGGAGAGGTAGGGTCTGATTAACACTGGTCACCTTTGCTAGCTGTATCTTTAATCACAGACTCTGCAATAAACTGAGAAATGTAAGCCATAAAATTGCAGATACAATGAAGAAATATAGATGGGGACTAAAAGTCTATTGATAAAATCTGGTGATTATTTTCTATCAAGCCTTTAGGCTGTTATCTTCTTTACCTGTAACACAACCCGGCAGAACTGAGTGGCCAATTGTTGCCAAGAAAAAAAACCACAGAAGTAGTTCCTCTCAGGTATGTTTCTTAAACCTTACTTGCATTTACTTGATGTATTTTTTTCTTTAAGTATTTCTGATGTCCCTTACTATGTGATTATTTGGTAGAAAAATAATTCATGCACACTGATCTGAAGTTCGTGTCATTCCTCATTATAATTTTACTGTAACTTAACCTTTCAGGTAACCACATAACTTAAAGCATTTCTAGAAAGTGATGAAATATTTTCCTTTAACAAAAGGATCACATCTTTGTTTTCCTTTCCAATTAATAGATAAAATTGCTGTTATTCTGAATATTACAGTACATAACCTTTTTATAAAACCACAATCCAGTTCCCTTATGTTAACTAAAGTTCTTAAGCTTAATTTTTCTTTTTTTTCCCCTACTTTTTTTTTTAAAGCTTGGAGGAAAAAAAAAAACAAAACAAGCAACAACAACAAAATCAAACAAAACTCCCAAGTATTAAATGTGATAAATGAGATTTTGAATTGCAAATCTTTTTTTTTTTTCTTTTTGTAGAAGTTGCATGCAACTGTCAAGGATCTTCAGGCAAAGAAAAAGGATATTTGTCTTAAGTTTGACTTCTTTATTAGCCATAAATTTAGCAATAAATCTCTCTATGTAACAAATGCCTAAACTCAGGTCATAATACAAAGTATATGTGCGTCATATATAGAATACATTTTTGAAAACTCTAAACTTAAAGCATCATTTTAAAGAAGTAAGTTTATCATTCCAAGCAAGGAATGTCACCATTGCTCTTGACAGTCAGGGAACTGATCCAGTATTTTCTTGATTTTTTGATCAAATAGGATAGAAGCATGATAAATATGGCTACTGTTCCATAAATCCTTTATAAACTGTCATTCTTTTCAAAAAACAATTTATCATTGATAAATTTAGGCTAGCAACTTGAGCATCAACTTCTTGAGGATGAGCATAATTTCTGTAAGGATTCTTATATGCCTATTTGCAGTATTCAGTATCTTGTCACTAATTACCTTGGAACATTAAAATAGGATAGTTCTAAAAACCTTACACTCTGCAAGTGAGAAGTAGATTTCTTTCTCATGTTATCAGCACTTACTTTCACATATGCTTTGAAAATATGAAATAAATTGTGGGTTTTAAGTTCAGATGATCTGCCACTTTTATGAAGAGCACATAAACATATTTCTAGAAGCTTTGTAAAGGTGTTTCAGGGCTGAACTCAAGATGACAATGGAGTTAGTGAGTGAAATCTTTCTTACCCACCACAGCAGAAAATGTACACTGCACGGTATTCATCTTGCTCTTTCACTCCAGTAATCACACTGTATCTCAAAATGCCAGTGTAACTTTATTACAAACTGAAACAAATGAGAAGATCACGTGATGCACAGATTGCATATGGGGTATGGAAATGTGCTCTTCAGCTAAATATTTGCATGTTCCTTACATGTCCCCTGCGTTAAGACTTAAATTACTGAGTCTCCTGCTTAATCCTTGCCTTTCTGCGAGGTGTGTATGGTTTAGTATTCAAGTGGTGTTCAGGCTTGTAGATTACAGATATGATGCAGCAAAGCTCTGCCCCAAACTTTTCTTACAAGACTGTATGAAGTTTTTAGCTTGCATGCAGATTAAGTCCTTGGGGTAGATGCAGAGAGAGGAATCACTAAGAGATGGACAAACACAACTTCAGGGGCTCCCTGAAGCTTTTGGGCTACAGCACTGGCTACTCAGGGCATGACTCTTCTTCCCTACCAGAAACAAAGGCTGCCTTTTGGACTGTTTTGCAACACTAATCTTAAATAAATCAGAAAGAGTGCACAGACTTATTAGAAAGAGGAATGTGCAAATCCTAGCAATAGCAAGGAATCTTTTGGGGTTTCCTTCACATATTTTATTCTGCTGTCTGGTTAGATATCTAAGGTGCATTAGTCTGTTCTATATCTGTCAGGTTCTTTGGGTTGTTAGCATCTATTGTTTGGCAATATGTTTTTCCATGTTATCAGTGACCTGAGATGATTTTTCTGGCTATTCATCTGGAATTTTTCAAAAGCTAGAGTCATGAGACTCCAGTAAATCTAACCTGAAATCCAGACAAAAGGACTGTGCACGTGGATAGACTATGCATGTCTAAATGCAGTTTAACGCACACAGCTAGACTGACTACACAACATTTAGCATACCCATTTAAACGTATGCAATCTGCATACATCTAGAAAGGTACAAACAGGGATAGTATGTGTGGAGAAATCAAGTGGTATAATTCTGCTGAGATCAGAGTAATTTAATGCTTTTTTTTTTTTAACTCATGGTCTTTGGAAGAGCTTGGCTTAGTTTTTTGAGCTTTGCACTTATAAATAAGTACATGATGTAGGAAAAGCATCAAGAAACTGGTTTTGTGGCCCTTCCCCGGAAAAAAGGGAAATCAAATTTACAAAAGGATCTGCATAGTGTATGTGCCAAGAAACCAAGGCTCACTTAAACTGACATTAAGATACCTGTGGTTTCTAAGAAGGTCTCTAAAGGCACTCTAGGAATTGTGACTTTTGTCAGATGTCCGTTTTGTAAATATTTATTGTGATAGGATTTATACATGTTGTATCTTGAAAACAAGCAGCACGAAGCCATTTTAGCTGGACAGAAGAATGTGCTAATTAAAGAAACACAGAAAGGGTATGAGCTAAAGCTTATTCTTCAGCTGAGATCAGTTCAGTTGCTACACATGCAATGAAAGACAACAGGAGCCAATTAAAATATCTGGGAAGCAAAGGATACAGAAGATTGCATTCTAGGCGTAGACATTGCAGAGTTGCTGTTATGCTCAGCCTCAGAGAAGTACGTGTCAGCTTCAGTCCTCCCAAGCCAGCTTCGTTGTTCCGTTTTGACAAGCAGCAAGAAAGGAGTCATCACTGTTAATAGTCATGCTTGTGACTCCTAGAGCTGAGATCTGTCCTATGGAACCACAAAGAAAAATGGAGCTCGATGCCAAGTTCTTTTCAGAGATTAGTTTTTTTTTTCCTCTGTGGAACTTTACTTCTCACCCAAAAATCAGCATATCACATAGAGGTCACAGAGCCATAGAATAATTTATGTTAGAAGGGACCTCAGGAAGTCATCTGGTCCCACCACTACTGAAAATGGCAATACTAATGTGAAGAATTCCAAGTTTTTTTCTAGTAATCACAGAGAACAGTACAAATAGGCTTATAAATGACCTGCATATTCAGCGATCTTTGTATACAAAACTCCCACTGGAATTGCAGATAACACAGAAAAATGTCTTTTACATTTCTTCTGTTTATTCTGAAGGATATCTGACTTGGTATTCTGCTTCTGCAGAGAAACTTATCTTCAAAGATTTGAGCCTGAAAGTGACTCCCCAGCCACTGATTTTTCCAGGCTCTCTCTTACCTCAGCACCTTCTCTCTTCTAGGGAAGGCAGGGCACAAGGCCGCTGTCTTCACAAAAACACCACCCCGAGACTTTATCAGGTAACAGAAATGGTTTAGCCAATTATCTGCAGCCTGCCAGGTTAGGCAAATGGTCTTTCAAAGGCTGCCTGGGGGCAGCTGGCCACCTGCCATGCTGCGTTACATGCCCATGGGGTCATCCGCTCCTCTGGTATCGCTGGGGAATAAGTCATGCATAAGGAACAGGTAGATTGCTTGACCCTATACAAATACGCACACCTTTATCTTCTGGGTTCCCACAGTCTCTCTAATGCGTTTTATGTGCTTTGGAACTGATCTGTTTTTAAGGGTCACAATTTTCTAGTTGCTGCATAGGAAACTGCAAAGCACTTGCAGTGGGAAAAGAAAGTGCCCCGCTTTTTTTTTTNNNTTTTTTTTTTTAAAAAAAAAAAAAGAAAGATGGTGATATGATTACACTAATGATAATTTTGCTGACAGAAGTAAAAAGTATCAAAGGAAGATACACTGAAGCATCTTGATGAAGGGTTCATAAGGGGGTAATGAAAACAATCTCCAGGAGAAAGAGGCATTCTCCTGAAACCTGTGAGCCTGGAAATAAAAATAAAGCATCTGAGCTACTTAACAAATACACATTTTATAATTAAAGCCAGTTACTGTCTGAAGATCGGAGGGAGGCTGAATACAATACCTAACTTTCACAGAAGACTTAAAGGCAATGCTGAGAACTACAAAGCCATACTGAAGCAGTACAGGGAAAGCTAGCTGCCACTGAATTAACCAACAAAGAACTGAGTAAGGACAGATCAATACCCATATCTGATTTTTCTGTATCAAAATCAACAGAACTCCCTGAACATGAGTATTGTCAAAACGATGCAGTCTTTTTTTATGTAATATCTGCAAAAAGTGTCTGGAAGGAAGTGGGGTAAACTTACTGAAAAACTTTATTTCCCCCCTTAAGTTTGGATCTGTAGCTTGCTGAACATGAACATAAGGACAGGTATTTATCTGAACAGTAAGCAGGTAAATATAGAAGAGAGGTTCTGTGAGCTTTCCTCTCCCTAGGAGAAGTGATCCTTTTATTCAATTAAATGTGTGGAATTTAATGTCCTGAGGATAAAAAACCTAAGACTTTTACACTGATATTAATAAAATCTTAGCGTTTTTGCCATTTAAAGGTCAAACGGACATGAGCTGTGTTGAATCAAACTAGAAATTGCTGCCGGCACTGAAAAAAATTTCCCTCCCATGGAATACCACCCAGTAGCAATACAGGGGGACTTACTGGAAGGGAAGGATGGGAGGGACTGTGCTTTCCTGTGAAGCAGAACGTGCCTTCAGAAGGAAGACAGTGTGTTTGTCCAGCCAGTGATTTTGTAGAATACGGTAATTCCTCTGAACTGCCCTGACAGTGGGAAGTGGGGAAAAAAAAAAGTCAGGTTTTGACAATTTCTGTGACACTTGCAGGGTGCCGTTGGTAAACCAGAGGTTTATAAGGGCTTTACAAGGTATGCATGTTTATGAGGGATCTGCACTGCTTCCTGCTGGAGGTTCGGATTCATCGAATGCACTTTTGAAACTGGTACATTTTTTCAAAGCACATGCTGATGGAAAGTACAGAAAAGGACAAATTTATGGAGATAATCTGTGCTCTTGAGCAACTGGTTGCTCAAGTTATTCCTGAGCCAAAAGCTCACAGTATTTAGCAATTCTCAGCTAACGTCTTTTCCATTAGCTTGTCTAGTCTCTCCATGAACTCCTGTAAACTGGTATCAAGCATCCATGGGAAAGAGATCAAATAATCCATTCTTTTATATTCTATACAATATTCCATTTTGATTATTAGGCATGCCGTGTCCACCCCATGACAAGAAGGCGATGACATCATTCTATTAAAAGTGCCAAGAAAAATGAAATTGTATAACTGTGCCTGAGGTATATTTTCCTTTAATCCTCACAGGAGGTTTCTTGCTTGTCTCTATTGAAGAACCTGGCCTTTCTTTTCTCACCGCCTTCCAGTACACATGCGTGCGCGCAGGAATGAATGCACCATTGCAACCTCCTCCTGCACTTCATTTGGTAATATTCCTCAAAGATATTTTGGTTTGGAAAACTAAAACACCCAAGGAAGCTGACAAGGAGAGCATGCCAAGAAATGAAAAGAAAATTCACGTTCCAACAAAATCTCAACTATTATCATAATGAACATTCCAAGTCAAGTGTAAGATGTCCTGTGTTTTTGCTGAATGTATAAGCTTGTGTGATTCGTTAAGCTTCCATTCATTATGAAAATAGACCAGTAAATTACAGCTTTTGCAAATGGAATCATTACAGCTGTAATTTACAAAATATATTAAGCCCTTTGATCTTTGTCAGAGAACGTACCATATACTTTTAAACACATTGCTCGGGAATTGTAATTTAAAAACTATAAACCTTACATTCACAGCTTTAATGCATACATTAGACTGTACTTTTCTACCAAAAATAATGCCCATGTTCTGTCTATTGCATAGCATTGCCTCATATTTCAGCTGAAATGAAAAAAAAAGATAATGCAATTTGATAAGATATGAACGAATATTGTCACCAGTGGACACCTGTTGGCTTTGGCATTACTCAGAACTATGATCTAAATAAAGTTAATCTTTCTAGTGATAATCTATTGCATATCAAATATTTTCAACTCTGTAATATTGCTGCAATTTACCCTGTATCTGACTATGTGCATGTTTAAAAATAAGTAATATTTCTCAATAATATTAAGCTATAGTCTAAATGCTGTTTGGAAATTAACATTTTTCTTTGACTTTGTATATGAAGTGCTTTTTTGTTTTAATTGTTACTTTCTAATGATAGTAAGATGGTGCAGGGAAACAATGAGAAAAAGATGCTTAGCCATTTTTAGGCATCTTTAAGGTAATCTTCTTGTACAGTTCAGAATCAGAACAGATGTCGCATCTTATCCATGGATTAACTAGAGAGGAGCAGATCCGTAAAAGTATATGTTCGAAAATGAACCTGATTTTGTATATATTTGTTCTTATAAAAAATGGCATTTGCTCTTGAAGGATCTAGTATAATGTCAAAATCCTGCCTGAGCTGGAGACCAGTCACTTAGAAGTAAAGCATCACAACAACACAAAAGCAGCGGTACACAATATTTAAAATACTATTCCTTAGTCAATGTAAGATCACACAAATAAATAGTTGACTTTTGGAACTTTGCCAACATTTATTCAAGCTTTAAAAATATTTTGAACTTCAGTGAAATTGAGCATAAGAACAGAATCCATCTATATACGTGCACTTCAGCCCGATGGTTTCATTGTTTACTATAACGAAAACTTATGGTCTTAAAAACCATTTCATTTTCCCCTTTTTTTTTTGGAACTGGCCTTTTCTAAGGAAACACAAACTGTAGGCATTTTATTTAAGAGAGAATGTCACTGTGGTCTGCCTCTTTTATTAAAAATGGGCAGATTAAACGGCACGACCTTAAATAAATAGAAAAATATAGATTTTTAAAAAACAACAGCCCTGGATTGTTTCCTATAATCCTCACCTATAAGGAGCACTGGTTCTGTCCAGCCTTCGTGTATGGTTGCTGCAAAGCCCAGGCGTTTCCACTTACCCAGTCAGTTGCTATGCATAAACTTCTAGCATTTCTTCACAAAGGGTTTCATAAAATGAACAGCTAAAATAAAATGCTGCTATTTGCCCAAAATAGCATAGCCTGCAGATTTCAAGAGCAACCATTACTGCTTATAATTAATATGATATCACTGATTACCACTTATAAACCTTTTTTTTATGGGAGCCTAAGCCTCCTATATTATGCGTAACTGAGCATATGGAATCTTAGATCATTTTTTTACCTTCTGTCTCTGAAAATTTTCAGAGGAAAGAAAGCTAGCTGTATTTCATTATTCTGTATATTTAGCAGGTCTGTTTTCTTGGCCATGAGTCTGAAAACCTTTTCTAAGAGGGCTTATCTAGCAGCTGTGTTGACAATTCTATTTTTGAGTGCAACTTCAAGAGCAAGATGAGTTCTTCACACCTGTGCCTCTAGAGCTTACTTTTTGGAAAGAACTGGGCTTTGCATTAATTTTGCAGCAAATACCATACAGTGCAAGTTAAAAAAAAAGTTTCCCCTTCTAGCATAGAGTGATAAGGAAGAGCAGTTTGTGTTGCGTGGAGGAAGTTTTTCTATGAAGACTCTGGACAAAACATGAAAAAACAATTAAAAGGGACCTTTTAATGCTGCAATGTATGCTTTCAATTAAACTGGTCTTTGGAAAGTTTTTTGGGGACGAACTCGTAGCTCAATTTCATTCACAGAGTATTACCTTATCACCATACAATTAATGATTTCTGACCTTTTAAAGAACCACATCCACCTAGAGTAGACACTGCAGACCTAGAATAAGAACACTTTTTTTCCTGTAATTTCTTCGTATTTGTCTGCACAGTTTTATAGAAAAAGGAGATTTCCCTGCTGGGGTGTACAGCACAGAGCGTAGGTGACTTGCTCCTCAGTATCAAGGATGTGTTCCGGACCCTAAAAAAAATGCAAAGGAAACCTGTGTGGGGACGGATGTCCCCCTCAGATGAAGGCAGGATCCCACCAGCCCTGCCTCCCCCAGAGCTACAGCTTCTGCGGTGCCTCCGGGCCTGGGGGTGCAGGCAGGGGCTAGTTGCACAGAAGCAATCCTCCCCCTGCAGAAATAAGTGAAGCAACAGAGCCACTTCACCAACAATAATTGTATTGGACATCTGAGAATCTCACCGATCATTGCCTCAACCATGAAACCTTCTTACCCACTGTAGGTGACCCTGCTCTGGCAGGGGGGTTGGACTAGATGATCTCCAGAGGTCCCTTCCAACCCTGACCATTCTGTGATTCTTGCTAAAAATCCATTACACGAAAGCTGCAAATCTACAGAGCACATAGATTTAATGGTGAATCTAGAAGTCAGCTTCTGGGTTTTTTTGTGGAGCTGAGTTATAGAGCGTTTTGACATTTGCCAAAGCTTTATTGTCAAGTCAGGTGAAAGATGCTTTTGTCTATGCAGTCCCCTTAATACCCATGACATCGATGAGAGTTTTTTGATAACACCTGAAAATAAATCAGTGTATCTTTCAATGTAACATCATTTATCCTGTTTCTACAGTGAAATAACTCAAAAACGTGAGCAAAACTTCCTTGTACAAACTCAATCTCACACCTATGTACTACACATTATAATGTTTAAAATCCATAATCATATGTTTTTCCACCATGTCCTCGAGTCGTTCAGAGCTCAAACTGATGGCTGCTTGGCAAATGACGCAGCAATTCAATATTTATTTTTGTCCCTATTGTTTAGAGATTCCATAGCTCCTTTACTGCGCACCATAAAACTGTCTCAGCCATGTGGGGCAGAGTGCTCCAGTGGTTGGAGGAATTAACGCTGGCTGCCGCTCCTCTTTGTATTGACGTTTTTATGATGACGGGGTGTGAATGATTACTTTTAATCCATGTTTTTATAGAAGTATTTGGAAACAAAGGTTAAAAATCATTTGTCTTCCACATTTTTGGCACAACTTTAGGAAAAAGTTTGCAAAAAAATCAATCAGTAGAACTTCATACAAATGAACACCTTCTATTTAGAATAACTTGGGAAAAAAAGCCCACTTGTGGTAAACTTGGCCAGTAGGTGCATTGCGAAATCTTCATTCTAAAGAATCCTCTGTGTTACTACATTGAATGTGTTTGGTGGAGGGGGCTCTCCGAGAGGCTAAATGATTGATTTTCAGTCCAACTGCCAAGCAAGAAGAATATTAAACATTTTTTTTAAGTGCTATTATTTCTTTCCACAGAAATGCAAAAGAAGCAAAAACATTCCCCAGTGATTATAATGTTCCATTTAACTAAAATAATATGTTTCATTTTGGTGTTTATGCAAATGAATGGAATGTGTTTCTTCCCAAAATTAATGTAGGAAAAGCCAGACTTTTACTCAACAACTTAGAGGTTTGAGCACTCACTGGTACGTGGCAACTCAGAATCGAGTCCATCTCTGCTGGAGAACGCTTTAACCTGGAAGACACTAACTGCCATGTCAGGAGGAGGGAGGAGGACTTTATTCACCGTCTCAAGTATACTAAATTGTTTCTAATTCAGCAACCAGTGGTCACTTGTGCCTCCTTCTGAGACAACAAATCAAAGAGGTATTTTCATGAGTTGTGAAACACACCAGTTACACGGGGTTTTGATAAGATACAGGTGAAAAAGGATGGGTATGGGGTGACCACCTCAAATAGCCTAATAGTCCTGAAATAGGAGCGCTTTTGGCTCGTGCCTACGATATGCCTGGCAGAAGGTGTTACGTTTCTAAGGGATTGCTAAAGCCACTGGCTTAGAGCGCGTTCCGACCTGGGCTTTCTTTGGAGCTCTTCCACTTTGTACAAAATTAATTACATATGTACTGAGAACACACAACGATTCTCCCATGTGATGAGCAGATTTGTTGAAGCGGTAGAAATACCTGTGTTTCAACGTGAACTCTTGGGAGAGTAAGGTGTTCCTTCAACACGCAGGAGTGCAGTGCAACCGGCTGCCCAGGCCATCTACGTCCGAGGCAGGATTCAAGGGTGGAAATGAGCCTGATTTTCCCATAGCAGGTTTGCCATGTTATATAAAGGTTACATCATTCTGTCATCGCCTTATGTAAAAGTGCTATCATATCATATCATATCATATTGTATCGTATCATATCATATATCATTCATGGTATGAATTCAACTGGTATTCGCAAAAAAATGCAGGGGTGAGTAAGCCCCATTTCTTCCAGCAAATCGACAATTTTCTTGGAATGCAATTACCTAGATGCACTCCTGAGTTAATCACAGAATCTCTTTCGCTATTTTAGTTCAAACCAGTTTGATGATTTTCTCATTTGCATCTTTGAATTTGTGTCAAATAACTTTCCTGTGGGCTGAAGAAATGTTGAAGAAGATTGGGTTGTGGGGGAGTCTGTCGTGCTTGATATGCGGTAAGCTAGTTCTCTGCTTTTGACCACAATGTAGAGGGAAGTTGGAGCAATCCAGGAGAAACGAGGTATGTGTAATGTTTGAAACACTCTCCTGATCCTGTCTTGGGGTGAACTGTAAGTATCTTACACACAGTGAGGTCTTACGTAGAGATCTGTCAAAACTTTTCCACGCAGTACATACACAGTCCTTGCCTCACTTTTCATTAATATGGGGTCACTACCACGTAGTAACAGCTTATTATTTGTAGTGGGCTGCTAACATGTGGAGTTCTCTATTTGTGGCTTGCTAAAGCACTGGCTTCCATCCTGTCCTCCAGGAGATGAGGGTGGGTGACAGCACTTGACACTGTTACAATACCTATCCACCTATCCACCAACCTCCCAGTTGTCCAGAATTAGTGCTGGCAAGGATTGTGGTATATAATTAAACTTTTCAAGCTAGCAAGTCCATGGAGCTTTAAATGGCTTGTGGACTGGGAGGAAGGAAGGAAATCTCTCTCTGTCACTAACCCGCCTCCCAAACCTTTGCCTTCCAACCTGATCTCACTGGGGTCTGGCACCGGTTCCTTAGGGACATCTTACTTTAAGGGGAGGTTGTGGGGACAGGTGCTAACCCCACCTTTCTGACCGGATTGCAGAACTCTCATAAAATCCACGTCTCACCCACTGCTTCCTGCCCCCTCTTGGCCCTGCAAATGCAGGAACTTTGCTAGGAAGAGGGAGAGGACAAGGGCTGCGCACACAACTGCTCTTTCTCTGCTGTGTACACCAGCAGCAGCATCAGAGCATCTTCACTCGGGTTGGTGGGAAAAAGGGGAGGGAAGGAGACAGAACGACAATGTGGGAGAGGGAAAACGGTAAGGGAGACTAGGGGAACGCACAACGGCAGGTGGGACCAGGCTGCGCACGCTGGCCCAGACCCAGGACTAACACTGCGGTTAATGTGACACTGCAGCAGTATTGGCACCTAATAATTTCGGTCTAATTTGAATGCATCTTGAATGATGATATTCCTCTATGGCTCCTCACTGATAAGTGAATCTACACGTTGATGGTCTTTTATCTCTTCTGTTGGCCTTCTTCACTTCATCCTGGGCCTGACATCTCCATCTGTATACTTTTGACAAAATATCACACTTCTCTACAGTACTCATAAAAAGCACTGCAATAAACCCTTTAAAACTGTAACTTTGAATTTTACTATCAAATACTTAAGAACAGAATATTTTTCTTTCTCCCTAGGCAGAGACTGAATTCACCTTGGAATTTTCTTCACTTCCCCCATTCAGTTCTTTGCAGGTGCTCATTGGCAGGAGGGGATTTACGGTTTTGTCCCCTGCTCTCCTTTCCCGGGGTGGCACGAATTACCCAGGTCAAGGACTGCCCTTCTTGTTTCCTCCTCATTCTTCCCTGTCTGATGCACAGAAACCTCCTTCCTTCTCTCTCCTTTAGACGATGGGGTCATCCTTGTTCTAGCTGTTCAGCTCAGGTATTTACGTGTGCAACAAATCATTAATGAAAAAATGAAAAGTCTTTACAGGGCTCACTTCAAACTTGGCGTTTACAGAGAGCAATACCCCTGAAGAGTATCTTTTTTGACTTCTCGTTAGCAGGCAATCTGTAATTTTGGGGCTAGGAGCAGCTGGTTTCGTGGAGAGGAGGAAGTTTTCGGGGCTGTGGGTGCTTTTCCTTCCTTCTGCCAGCAAACAGCGATCCACGCCAGGATTTGCTTTCTGCTCCTGTATTTCGGCGATGCAATGTGTAGCACGTTTCTGCGTGTGTGTGTGTGTGTGTGTGCGTGTGTGGCTCTCCCTCGTAGTGTCTGCCTCCAGGATTTCTCCCTGCCTGGCTCCGGAGGCTGCTCCAGCGCTGCGCGGAGCAGAGGTTTCCCCGGATCCCGTAAATACAGGCACACGCATCCAGTGCACCAGACGCATGCACACACACACACACACACACACACACGCACACACAGACACACGGGCACGCACAGAGCCGCTGTCCAGTCCATCCCATCCCATCCCCACGCCGGCTGCTTTTCCCACCACCTCCAGCCGCGCAGAGGCGGCGGGCGCAGCTCCGCGGCGGATCGCGCTGCCACTGGCCCGGGACTCCGCTCGCAGCAACGCGCCCGCGGTTTCAATCTTCACAACCTACAGCCAGATTTTCACCCTCCTTTTTTTTTCTTACACACTCCCCCCCCCC
>VZSZ01005268.1:0-37784 GCA_013398815.1 Ibidorhyncha struthersii | reverse complement strand
GCCCCTGGATGCATTTGGGACGGGAGCCGCTTTTTCGGTCCCTCAAAAAAGAAGCAGCGATGGGGCTGATCCTCCTCCTGCAAACAGCAAATTGCTCTCCGGCTCGCCCAGCCTGCGAGGTCTGTCACCTTGCTCTTCTAATGGCCTTTTAACCATCTCCAGCTGAGCAGCAGATGTAGAGGGTACCGAGCATCCCGAGCTGCGGTGGTTTTTGGTTGTTGGTTGGGGTTTTTTTTGTTTTTTTTTTTTCCCCTCCTTGAAAGAAGCATTTCTACAGACGCTCAACGAATAATGGAGCCTCGGACCTGCTCGCTGACCTGCTGGGTTTAAAATAGCAGGGCAAACCTCCTGAAATAAGTGGAACTCTCGACTGCTTTTAAAAGGGGCCTTGTAGGGCTGTTACATTAAATTAGGTGTGCTTGCAGAATAACACAGTCATACATGTGCACGTGTGTGCGTGTGGGGGTAAAATCACAGCTTCTATCTGAAGTGGCCCTCAAAGTCACATTTAAGCGCTGAAAGAGCTAAAGAAGCTACACAGTACCAGAACAGGTATTTGCAAACCAGGTTGAAATTTTGTTTTATGGATCCCATCTGAAAAACACATGTGCAAACACGCATGACTGCAAACATATGCACAATAAAATAACTACAGAGGGCTCAGTTCATATATGTCAGAAAGATCAAAGGCTAAGTCAGCCGTGCTAATCCTACTGTTTGGGAAGTCTAATTAGTTTAAGCCTGATGCTTGTCTAAGCAGTAGGTAATATAACCTGCCCTGTAAGTCAAAAGCTAGACCTCTCTGTTGCTAGAAACAGATTCTTTGTCAGTCTCCGTAGCTGTAGCTCTTGCTCTGTCTATGATGGTAGCCTCATATTTCTCTGATATTTTTGGCCATGTCTCTCTGGCTCATGTGTTGAGTTTCTAACATACTAGAGACTATAGGGACACCCATCTGGCTTTTGTCTGAGTTTGTCTTGGAGGGAAGTCAACGCATGGGATGAAGCTGTTGCACATCTGGGTATCAAGCGGTGTGGTATAGCCTGAGGATGTGCGTGGATACTGCCATGGTTGTGAGAACTATGGAGGTATGCAGAAGTACTCCAGATCTGGCGAAACACAGTCTGTGAATGCCTCGCTACAGTTCTCAAGACTTATGTCTGTGGTTGGCTTTTGAGTTACAGTATCCCTTATGACCTTGGAGTTTTCCTTCGAGACCCCATAAGCAGTAATTAATACAGCAAACTAAAATGGCTTTCTTGAACAGAATTATTTTTTAAGAAGTGAAGCATAACATTAGGGAAAGGATCTTTATGCATGGTTATCCTAGCAAAGTCTGATGGTGCTGATTGAGGGTCACAGCCAGGGAGTCTCCCATGGGGTCCTGTGTACATCATCTGTAGGTTCTTTTCAGTTCAGGATTCAGTTTCTTGTCTTCAGGAAATGTTTCTCTTTGAGCTGCTCTTGTCTAAATTTCATTTTTCTGGTGATGTAAATCAAGTAGTAGAGGTAACATTTTGGACAAAGTGTTGTTATTTATGGTTGCAGCATTTGAATCTGGAATAACCATTTCTCTTGTCTGGAAGATGCCACATTGATCTGTGTTTTGGTTTTGGATAGTATTTTGTGAACATAGCGATCTGTGGCTTTAGGGTCCAAATACGCCGCTCTAGATAGAGGTAATGAGGCTAGGAAAAACCTGACTCAGAGAACTGGGGAGAGAATATAGGGTAGGATGAATTGTTGGAGAAGGGACTGTTACTAGAAGATGAGTGAAGCATGAATGGAAGTACTTCTTTCTCTCATTGCCTGAGTCACTTTGCATTCATTGCATTCATTGTTAAGACCTTACATGCAATTAAAGCTCTAGGAGAAGGGAAAAAGACTGGAAAAGTGCTCTCATGCTTTCATGCAAGGATTTTGATGAATAGGATGCAAAGAAGGAGGGACAGAGCAGAGATGCTCCATTTCTTTTCCCCTTATCCTTTCCTTTTTCCTTTTTCCTTTTTCCTTTTTCCTTTTTCCTTTTTCCTTTTTCCTTTTTCCTTTTTCCTTTTTCCTTTTTCCTTTTTCCTTTTTCCTTTTTCCTTTTTCCTTTTTCCTTTTTCCTTTTTCCTTTTTCCTTTTTCCTTTTTCCTTTTTCCTTTTTCCTTTTTCCTTTTTCCTTTTTCCTTTTTCCTTTTTCCTTTTTCCTTTTTCCTTTTTCCTTTTTCCTTTTTCCTTTTTCCTTTTTCCTTTTTCCTTTTTCCTTTTTCCTTTTTCCTTTTTCCTTTTTCCTTTTTCCTTTTTCCTTTTTCCTTTTTCCTTTTTCCTTTTTCCTTTTTCCTTTTTCCTTTTTCCTTTTTCCTTTTTCCTTTTTCCTTTTTCCTTTTTCCTTTTTCCTTTTTCCTTTTTCCTTTTTCCTTTTTCCTTTTTCCTTTTTCCTTTTTCCTTTTTCCTTTTTCCTTTTTCCTTTTTCCTTTTTCCTTTTTCCTTTTTCCTTTTTCCTTTTTCCTTTTTCCTTTTTCCTTTTTCCTTTTTCCTTTTTCCTTTTTCCTTTTTCCTTTTTCCTTTTTCCGTTTTTCTTTTTCCTTTTTCCTTTTTCCTTTTTCTTTTTCCTTTTTCCTTTTTCCTTTTCCTTTTTCCTTTTTCCTTTTTCCTTTTTCCTTTTTCCTTTTTCCTTTTTCCTTTTTCCTTTTCCTTTTTCCCTTTTCCCTTTTCCCTTTTTTTATGCCCCACTTGGTCTTGGTCCATATAGTCTGTAGATTTCTCCTTTTTCTCACCATCTAAGTGGTTAAACATCACATCTCAAATGGATTATGGTGACCTGACTGATCATGCTCCAAAATCGAAAAAGTTTGACTCAGGTTGCATTGGCATTTCTATTGTTGAGCTGTTCCTTCAGAGCTTGTCGCTCTGCTCAGCGGGCAGTTCTCAATAATTCAAGCTCAGTATCTGATATGTAATTGTTTCATTGCAGAGAGAACAGTGCAGCTTCTGCGCAGTTCTGTCTCATCATAATTTTACGTAATTGGGCTCCATAACCTGAGAAAACAGGCTGTGAGTTTCTGGCTTATACCTCCTTTAAACCTAAACAAGGTTATAAAAGGCTTGGGTCCAGGCTATTGAAGCATGTTTTTGTTTACACCTCACCCCATTGCATGGGAGCTGGCTTCCAGCAAAGTTGTTTGTTCCCTGTTCCTGCCTCTGACTGCTTTCCTTGCATCAGGTCTAGCTGGCTGACACACTGACATGGACCAGCAGGCTGATCTGATAGATAGCTAACCCGCCAAAAAAGATCTTGAAGCTACTCAAGAGAGTATGTGGGAATGCGTGCCTGAAGTCATGATGAGAAAGCGGGACTCACCATTTGATGGTGGCTTTCAGGTAGACGTCTTAGAACGGTCATGAAACTGCACAAGGAAGGGTGTCCATCTTTTCTCACGTGGCAGCAAAACGCGATGCGCCAGTAGTATGGTACTCCTACGGTATAATTGAGAAGAAACTACCATCAGCTGAGCATTCTTGGGTATTATCCCCCCTTTTACACTTGACTTTCTAACTGCATCACCAAAATTTGAAAAGGCATACTAGCAAAGTCATCTGTTCTCCACAACTGAAGGAGCTGAACATCTGTCTGGGATGAGGGATCATAGTGAGAGTGCTTCACTACCTTAGGGAAACTCTCAGCTTGTTATCATGACGATGTGTGGTAGTTAATGTGGTCAGTTTAGTGAGTGTCTGCTGATTTTATTGCACGTTGAAATTTGGGGTTTATGAGGCAAATGGATTGGATTATTAGACTGCAGGTTTATATACTGCTATTTATTGTTGTTTTCATGTTTTCAATCTTTTCTACACCTGAGGGTACCCATTCCCAGTTATATGCAGCTTTGACATATAAAATAAAATTGTGCACATAGTGGTGCTGAAATATAAATTGTTAAAAGCAGTGGCAGGACGCCTCTTTGCATGTCGTAAGTATTCAGTCATCAGTCATCAGGCTTTGGAAGCTGTTGAAGAATTTTTAAGTGTCTTTTAATTTCTGAGTACCCTCATTTTTAAATGTGTGCTAGTCCCTAAGAAGTTTAAACAATGCAGTGACAAATCAAAGACAAGCGATGACGACATCCCATGTCCAGTGGCTAAACCTGAAGTGTTTTCCATCTTTTCTCTTAAACTGACATAATGTTTCACAGAGGAAGGAGCTGTGAGTACAAACAGTGACTGCATCGTACTTAGTTACACAAAATTTATTCACTGTATAAGCACATAATATTTATTTCTTTGATATTAGCTTTTGGCTTTACAACTTTAACATATAGGATGATACTGTGTGTGAGCAATTTAGATTCCTTGGATGAAAATGGCTAGATATCATTTTGTCTGTCAATATTATCTGTGTTGTAGAGAAATATGGAAGATGATACCTTTTGAAAAGTTTCAGAGTCAGACCATAGTCTCTTTAACCAGTTAGAGTCACTGCAATTTACAGAATTCTTATCTGGCCTAAACGTTGCATTACATGCATGTATTTGCATGTATTTAAAGCAGTGTCAAAAATGTAAAGAAGATACCAAAGCTGGCCCACAGTAAAAACTTCCTTAATAAAATCTTTTTTTAGTTTGTGAAGTAGTCTGTCCTCTGCTAGCAGTCCTGATGCAAAAAAAAACAAAAAAAAACCCAACAAAAAAAACAGGGAAGACAGATCATGCCGATCAAAACTGCAAAATAGGTTTTGTTGGCTCAACAGAGAATTTGGTGTTTCTGAGCAGGGAATCAGAATGTAATTTAACAATTACGGTATTTAAAAGAATGGTGCAAAGGAGGTTTATTTATTGAATTGATGGAAAGCCAGGAGCAATATTCCTTGACTGCTGCTGTTCCAGGATGGTCCATCGTGCTGGCTATGGGCTGGCAATGAGCGCTGTTAATTGAATACCTCGAACATAACTAAAATGCACTGATTAAATACAAACACCTGTCATTGCAACGTAGCATGGCTGATGAAGTGAAAGGACTCCTAGAAATGGCTTCCTGAAATGGAATACTGAAACAGTGATTAGCTTGTTCTTAAAGCTGATCTTCAGAAGTCCCGTACCACTCTTTGAAGGAGAACTCCAAAGCCTCTTTCTTCTTTAATTACCGAGACAGCGTACTGAAAGCCATGTATAAATTGCCTGTAATCAGATTGGTTGTGGGGCACGTGCACGCTTCTGTTAAAGTTCTTTGAGTTAAAGACCCCCAAACCTGATTTTCGCCTCCCTCCATTGAATGCAGCGGAGGGCAGAATTTGATTGAGAATTATTTGCAGTTTTTTTTACAAAAGTAAGTAAAGCAGTAAATGATCAAAATTCAGAATTGCAATTTAATTGTATGAAGCACTGAAGAAATACAAAGAAGGGACGGTCCTGTCCTGTTCTATTTTATATTTGCGCCAGTATTTCTTCATGAGACTTACACAATTGTAATGTCATAGATGTGGTGTTAGCGGATATGGTGTAGGGGAGAACTTTGTAGAGTAGGGTAGATGGTTGGACTCGATGATCCCAAGGGTCTCTTCCAACCTAGACAATTCTATGATTCTATGATTCTATTTAAACCTTTTTCTGTTACATAAACAACAAATGTAGTACAAATAAATATGCTGCTTAATTTTTTAACTGTCCTTTTAAAGGACACCAGCTTCATATCCCGCCGAGATTACTACAATAATTGAGGGGTCCTGTGTGGAAGCATCTTCATACCTTGTTAATTAGTAATTTAGAGTCTGAGTTTGCTCTTTAAGGCAGCTTCAGCTGGGCAGTGTAAATCATTGTCTGCAGCACAATCAGTGCTCAGTACAGAAACTGGCCAAAGCACAAACTCTTTCCACCCTGTATACCAAAATCTGGTTGCTGGCAAATACTTGAAAATATGAATACAGATCATTGCTCAAGCGGAGCTTTTCTGAATCTGATGAATGGATTTAAATTGCTCTTCTCTCACCACTTGCCCAAGAGGCTAATGCCTTTTTTTCAACTGAGAAGAATGCACAGAAGTATTACGTCCACAGTGTGTGGACATATGTACGTACTACATTCATAGAATCATAGAATTGTTAAGGTTGGAAGGGACCTTTAAGATCATCGAGTCCAACCATTAATCTAACCTGACAAAACCACCGCTAAACCATATCCCCAAGTACCACGTCTACCCTTTTTTTAAACACCTCCAGGGATGGCGAATCCACCACCTCCCTGGGCAGCCTATTCCAATGTTGGATAATCCTTTCAGTGAAAAAAAATTTCCTAATATCCAACCTAAACCTCGCCTGGCTTAACTTGAACCCATTTCCTCTCGTCCTATCACTTGTCACCAGGGAGAAGAGGTCAGTCCCCATCTCTCTGCAACCTCCTTTCAGGTACTTGTAGAGAGTGATAAGGTCTCCCCTCAGCCTCCTCTTCTCCAGGCTAAACAACCCCAGTTCCCTCAGCCGTTCCTCATAAGACTTGTCCCCCAGACCCCTCACCAGCTTCGTTGCCCTTCTCTGGACACGCTCCAGCACCTCAATGTCTTTCTTGTAGTGAGGGGCCCAGAACTGAACACATATATTCATATACCCATGTAGCTGAACAGCCCGTTACTTTCAAAGGACCTGCTGAAATTGTATACTAAACCAGAAAGCTTTTTTTCCAAGGCATATTGTAAAACTGTAGAAAACTTTTCGATTATAAGTGAGGTCCAATTTTCCTGTCAATGTTTGCATAGATTTCCTTTCATTGTTAGGTTTTGCTCCTTTGAGTATTCCAGAGTAATTTCCATTTTTCTGGTGGCAGGATGGTCATTGCCGTTACCTTCATGCCTCATGGACCTCTCAAGCTTTTGACAGAAGAGGAAACTCTACGGAATTTCCCTGTCTTTTTTAGCTGAAACACTAGCAAAAATCAAACTCAAGATGAAGAAAATTCTATAGTTAAGAGCAGATTCATCCAGATTTTGGTCTGTAATGCTGAAAAAATCCAATGAAGGTCCATGAACTCCAGTTGGGCTAAAGAATCATACATGTAACTTTGCTATTGATTTATATACTTTTATGTTATTTTTTTTATAGTCCTTCCAACGTCATTGGTACAGGTATTGTACAGCACAGACAATAAACCTTTCTAGAAAGACTAATGGAGTTTGCAAATTAGGATTGTCATCGTCATTTAAATGGCTGATACATAAGTGTTAATCTTCTTGTTCCATTCTGTGGCTTGCCTGGTGTTGGGAGCTGATCAAACTGTTGCATGCAATGACTGTTCAGGTGAGTCGTATGGAAAGGACAGATGTAGCAGAATAAAACTTCTCAAAACGATACTCAAGAGTTCCTATGGCTTTGTGTTAACTCAATATAGAGATACAGAGTTACAATCTTAATTAGTTTAAATTGGCAAAAATGAGAGGAGTTATTTGCAGTTTTCAACAATAAGCTTCCTGGGAAGATGACAGTAACAACTCACAGACACTTTTTCTGATTAATAGATGTTTATATTTTTGACACTCTCATATGAAAGGCAAATTTTAAAATATTACTAATATTTATTCCACAAATATTTGTTTCATTCTTATTTCACCCTGCTGGGATCTGCAAGTGCTAATCATTTGGGCCCCTTTGGAGCAAAGGTACTTACTAAGTTGTGTTAGATATAGCAGGAACTAAATAGTCAAATAAATTTTTGTTGAAAAAGTGTCTTGGTCAGTCTGATTTTACAAGAGGGCTGCATGCATGCCTTTCAACAGTGAGGAGTTAATTTGCAAAGGCAAGCTGAAGAATATATTCTGAATATTTTCTCACGCGTATGGGCGACTCCTCCCTTTTCTTTCTAAATCACTCTATTCTGCCTGGGTTATTTCATGTTTATGCTACACAGGCACATACACACCTCTGTATTTCAAAAGAAGAAAAAATAACATTATTAATTTTTTAACGTTACTTGCATTCGCTGGAACACTTACTGCTTCCACAAAGAGTTAGGCCATGGCTGTATTTACTGATACAGCCCCTTATTTTTAGGCAGCTTCCTGCCTTGCAGGATGAAGTTTTCATATAGGTGCTTAATGCGCAAGGAGAGCTAGTCACAACTCAGTAATCAGGCAGTGAATCTAAGCTAGGGGAAAAAATCCTGCCAGTGATGCTGATGAGTGAGAGATTTGAGTCCTCAGTCTTCACCTTTTGGGAGAACATCTTCAAGGCTCTTTCTGGAGGGCTGCGTGCAGTCTTCCCTTTTGAAGCGATTCCACTGTGCATAAATAATAGCGGGTTCACTAAGCCAGAGAGGGTGTTTGGTTTTGCACCTGTCTGTTAGCACATCGGAGGACGCTGTTTTGAAAGAGATGAAACATCCTCTTGGCTCCAGTCCAAAAAACGTGTAAATATTTTTGTGTAAGGTAGCTACTGAAAAACAGACTGAAACCAGCATCCCGGATCTGGAACCTGCCTGTGGGGTGAGGGCAGGATGCCCTCAGCTAGATAGTTTCTTCACTCTGTTTCTTCCCAAGAAATAATTATTGCGTGCAAAGCAAGTGTGTTTTAATAAAAAAGATTGAGAGCAGGTTGTCAAAATTCTTTGCCAAGGACAACCCTGTCTATAGTAAATCTATTTAAACATAAGGTAGCTTTGAAGTAGGCTGGCATTGCTATTTGATCTTGAAGCTTTTCTTAATAAAAAACTTAACTTGAAAATTGGTCAGCATAGAAGTTTTTTTTTTTTCCTCTCGAATATTTAAACAATTCCAATTTTCTTCTTGTGCTGATAATGGTACTTAAATTATTAGTAATCAAATACTAGATTGCAAACAGTCAGCAATAATCTAAAAGATGTTTGACAAATGCTGTGGTTATGGCATAATCTTCCAAGGGATTTGACGGGAAACTCGTTGCTTGGGCTGTTTTATCCTCAATTTGACAAAGTACAATGAATTGCATCTTCCTGTCACCTCATTTTGATTTGTCAGTAGTGGTAGCAGGGCTTTTTTTTAGTGCTCTAAAAGAACAAACCACAGTGAAAAGAGGCATCTACAGCTTCAACTGTGAGGATCTGTAGGAGCCAGTTTGGATTAACACGGTTCCCGATGTAGGTGACTGCGGGCTCTTTGGCTCATGGGTTCCCAGGTGACCCACTCCCTTTTGATACATCAGTTTTCCTCCAAGGAAGCGCATGGCCTCAGAAGGTACGTATTGCCTGCTCCCACTGGGCAGGATCCTGAAAAAGCGATGCCGAGTTGGTGTGAAGGCCTACGCAGAAATATTTTCTGTTTTCTGCAAGAGTGAGTCTTCTGTGAGAAAGCAGGAGGTGTAACTATTGGAAGTGCACATGAATAATGTTGAAGGTGAGTTTTGGGGAGGTTGTAGTTCCAAAAATGTATTGATTCTTCTTCACACATGTGCATGAATCAGAAAGCATTCTTGGAAGATGTTTTTGTTTTTCTGTTAGTGGAAGAGGGTGGTTGTTCCTCATAGACCCCCGCTAAAGGGTTTAATGTTTTGCATCCTATAAATATGTTTTTTTAAGAATAATACTGTAAAAACAAACAAAAAAATATTCCATGGAGAATCAGCAGCAGAGTGTTCTCTGCTGAAGATGAAGCCATTCTCCTTTTAAGGTGTTCCACTAAGGTTAAAGTAGAAAAGAGAGGTCTTGAACATCCTGTGGGGTCTGTCTGTTTCCACTAGAAGTTTTATTTGCTTTCTGAGCCTAGATACAAACTCAGCAGTGGGAATAACAGCAGCTTTAAAATTTTCTCCTGGGGAAATTGCTTGACTTCGGAAGCACCTTAGAAGGTTGCAAAGGTATGGCTGGCCAACAGGCAGAAAATAATTTGATTTAAAACCAAGGTCTAAGTTGCTGTTGGAAACCATCAGGATAATGAGTCATTTTCAGAAAAAAAAAACAGGTTCATTATTTTTTAATTGGGCTGCTTTTCAAGAAATCCAGGGGCTGCTCATCAAAATGCAAGAGGTGTTGCAAATATCATAAAGTTTAAGGAAATTAAGTTCTGATGAATGCTGTATACCTGACGTGATGGATCTATTGATTGTACACTGCTGACCTTCACTAGTGAGTTTTCCTACATCTTCAAATGTCTTCTCATGTGAAAAACAACACAAACATCAATTTAAGCAGTGTATAAATATGAACTGAAGTAAGTACTTAAAATGAAACTAACAAGACAAAAAACATTCTGGCAAGATTATTTCAGAGAACAGTTAAAATAAACGAGAACAACTTTCCTTTGTGATTAACACCATTATATTCTCATTCATTCAGGACATTATATTGATTCAGGACTTACACAGCAATTTTCAGAGGAGCTTTGTATCAACAAAATGAGAAAAGCAATAAAAGACATAGAAGTAATAATATATTTGATTTTCAAAGAAAGCAGGATGCAGAATGGGCGAGGAGGACTGGGGTATGTCTACATTCAACTTGCTGCAGAGCTGTGATGTAGGCAGATGTGGGAACCAAAGAAGCATTTCTCGTGCAGTTACATAGATAAAACCATGACTGAGGAGGTGGATATTTAGTAGAAAGCTGATGGGTACGCTTAAAAGGCTTTCTGAGATTTTTTTTTTTGCTTTCGCTGTAAGTATGAATTCCCTCCTTATTGCCATCAATCCCAAAAATAAAACTGAATCAAACCTCCTTTGCTAAGAAGTTTGTAGTTATTTGACAGGAGCTTAGTTAATGCTAAACTCAAAAATGAACATGATACGTTTATCACCTGTCATTGACTGTGTTCCTGACTAACACCTGCATCAGTCCCTTCCTTTTAGTGTCTTCCCTTTCCCTTCCTTAAACATCCCATAAGTTTTCAAGATCTCCACAGCCCCCTTAGCACATCTCAGAAAATTTGACAGAGTCTCAAAACGCTCTTCCCTCTGCACCCATCCTCTAAGGAGTCCTTCACCTCTGTAGACAGTTGCCCTGTTTCGTGTGCACAGCATTTGGGGGAGAGAGTTTCTTTCCTTCACTTTTTTTTTTTTTTTTTTTCTTAGATACAACAGTCCCATCAACTGATCATTCTCCTTGGGCAATCACAGGGGTAGCCAGTGTCCTCTGGTTTGCACTGACTAGGTTACTAGAGTACCTTCAGCTATGCTGTTTCCCTGGTCCTTGCCAAGATTTTGTATTTAATTTGTGTTGCCTTTATTATAAAGGTAACCTGACAGTAAATACTCAGTAGCTTCACTTCATGCTGCTTTTTTTTCCAGTTGCTCAGTCTTTTACTTTTTTTTATTTCTTTTTAATTATCTTAATATTCTGCTTCTTCAACTCCAAACTGTAGTGTTATCTGCTAGTTACTCCAAAAGAGGTATCATTGACTGTGGTCTTCCTACATTCATGATTTAGCCTCCTTTCAGTGCATTTTCTGTCAGCCTCTGTTGGGAGTACTTTTTTACCTTGTTAGACCAGGTTTGGTTTTATCTTTATTTCAGGAATCATCTCTTCATGTGAGAACATGATCCATCATTGCAGCTTTTCCTGAGTGCTGGTTTTACCAAAATCTATGTCAAAACTCTGTTGGATTTTAGTAGGGCCAGAACCTCTTTCTTTGCCCAGAGTTTTCTTTCCTGGACTGCTTGTTTTGGGAGATCCGAATCTGGATAGGACATCAAATGAAGGTGTTAGGAATGAGAGGTTTATTACATTTTTTTCCCTTCACTTTTGAAGGAGGGAGAAGTATTAATAGCATACAGCAGTACAGATGTATTTTTACTTCTCAATCATTAGCACTTTGGGAAGAATATAGACAAAGGACAAAACGAAAAAAAGCAGTAGCAGTGGCAGAATGTGTTAAAAAGGCACTGTCTCTGTCATCCTGCTGTTGTCAGAAAAGTAAAAATGCACTTCAGAATACAGGAATAAAAAATGACAGTTGCTAGACTGAAGCCTGACAAAATTGCCGTGAAAATAAGCTAACTCCAAGCAAAACACTCATCTACCATTTACAATGATACTGACTTTTAAGATAAAAAGTGTGATACTGTATTTGGGGAGTGGAAAATTAATTTTTTCATTAGCATGGCAATTTTTAATGCCATTATTTCATAATTACTCCGCCAAGTTTGGAGCAGAGATGTCTAGCATTGCCAATAGCTTTTTCATCCTGTTGAAAACACTGAAAAATTATCAGCATACTCAAATTCAAATGTAAAATTAATATGAAATTGCCAAAGCTTTGACTTTTTATGCTTTAAGCAGACACATGAGCTTTGAAAAAAGCTTTATTTAGGAAAAAAAAAAGTATAAATACTCTCATATTACCAAAAGGAAAAAGTGGAGGTTTTGACCCAAAGGAGACAGTTTCAGAATAATGCATGAAATGCCATTGCTACCTAAAAATGTGGAACACCAAAGGCAAATGCAGCCTCCATCTAAATCAGGACTGTGCAAACACATAGTGTGTGGCACCACAGGGCTAACTGGTCTCCTTGCTGCTATTTTAATATCCCCTCCTGGCCTGCACGTGGCTAACAGGCGTGAACATTATTCGTTGCCGTTTTTTATGCTAACTGTGGTTTTAGTAACAGCGAATAAATCCAAATTTTAGGAGAGAAACACCAAAAGAAATGTTTTTAATTGTGTAAAAAAAATAAATATAATTTAACATGGTAGCATATTGTGTTTATAACCTGAATCCGTGTGATGTGAAAAGTATTGCATCAGCAAAATTACTCTTACATTATATTCTAGTGGTGGTTAAATCGTGGTGGTATTCCCCACCCCCTTGTTTACCCATGACTAATTTGCCTTTATAATCATGATATAAAAAATACATGGTCAAGGTACAGTTATTTTTCTACCTTAGGTAGGTAGAACAGCCCGGGGTTCTGCTTTTTGGCATCGTGCAACGTATCTGTAGAGCAAGGAAACAGTTTATTTAAAAACGAAAAATCCACTTACTCATTCCTTGCAGAAAGTTGGGAGTTATTACCAATTCCGGTTCTGGGCACAAATGATACATATACACATACTGAACCAGGTACTGCGATCACTGTTGAAAACTATTTCTTACACTACAATTCATGAGCAGATATTTGTAGAGAAAGCTTTACTCTGAACAGAAACACATCTGGGGAAAAAAAAATAGAAGAGGGAAGTCTGTCAATTGGACTGAGATGATAGCTGAATTTCTATTTCTGTATGATGCTAGGGACAAGTAAAAGAGGTGGATCCAAAGAGAAATATACTTGGAAACCCATTGGCAACAGGATCAAAAGGAAAGCAAATGGGAAATAAAGAGGAAGGGGAAGGAGAAGAGGTGCTCCACGACAACACATAGCGGCATGTGGAGGGAAGTGGAGGTGGAGGAAGTGGCATGTGGTACCTTCCCTTTGAATGTGAGGCTTTAATGTGCTTTTGCGTGTTTTGCACATGAATTCTGTAGAATTGTATTTGCTTTCAAAATCTCTTCAGGCACAAGTGCTTATTGGAGTATTTCTGACAGTATTCCTAGTCTCTGAACTTCGTAGTTGTGATTAGCTCCTTCAGCAAATCTTCCATGCAGTTGCTTTGACTCTCATAATTAATCACTCTTACTCAATCAAGTACATTTTTCAAAGACTGAAATTGTTAAACATAAATTGTTCATGATCTCATAAAGAAAAGGCAAATTTAAAGGTTTTGATTCTCAGTGTGTGTTCCTGTTATGAAGAGACCATGACTACCTGAAAAAGAACAAAGAACCATGTTCCAAGATACTCTCCATTAAAGGATAGTTTAGAGGATTATTTTTTTTTAATACATTCTTAACGTGTTAAGATGCCATTCAGTTTCCAAATACTTGCAAAATCCTTGAATTGGTTTATTAAAGATGGAATTCTGTATCGTAGTTCTGTATTTGCTTTTATACTGAGCATGAGGCAGATGGGATGGAATACCCTGTTGGTCAGTTTTGGGTCACCTGTCCTGTCCGCTCCTCCCTGCAGGTGCGACCCTTCTACGCTTTTCCGTTTCTGACCCTCCAGCAGAGCGAGTAACAAAATTAGCTGCCCTTGGGTGTTATAGCAATAAGTGTAAGCAGGAGCCTCTCCGCATACCATGCCTGGGCATCAGCTATAAACATTGGTCTCATCACTCTGAGAGCGATCAGTGTCTGCAAAATATGCTGCCAATTTCAGTAGTTAAAAGAAGCCCAGCTAAGAAGCAAAGTTACTGAACAAAATTGGTTCTTTTTCACCTCAGACCGGGTCAGGTGAATATATATGTATAGCTGTGTATAGGTGGTTAAAGCAAAGCCCTTCCTTTGCTGACATTCATGAAACAGTTTTTTTACTATGTGTGTGAGCTCAGAGGGTCTCAGCACATGAAATGATGTGTGATACTAGCAAACAGAAAAGCAAGCAGAAGGAAAGGTGGCGTTCCGCCTGGGAACGAAAGCTGGAGTGGAGGCTGTGCTGCAAGTGTTTTACTGCATGCAAATCCTATAGGCCACTTAGCAGGAGCATATGCAGACCCCCCTAAGTTGAAACTTAAAAGGCCTTTATGCGGAATGTAGATACTAAAATCTCAGCAGTTCAGGCAGCTTCTTCTCTAGAACCTCTGTAAAAAATGTAGAAAAGAGGCCCCCCTGCCTCAAACAGTTGCGTTGTTTGTTTTGGGGGAGAAACTTCAACTTGCTAGCCATTAGGCTACTGAGACAGAGTGCTATTCTCCTGTGTATGTTTATCACCCAAGAAGAAGTGTTTGGCACTTTGAATCCCAGCTGGATTTAGGCATCTGCTTAATCAGGTTTATGTGCACTCCTGTGCCTGGTGTTTTGGCATATGGATACCTTGCAGTTTCCCTTGGAAGTGTATAGGTTTCTATGGTCTATATGTTTTCTTTCTCCTTTTTATATTACATGAAAATATAAAATATATGTCTTTCTTTTTTCCTGTTATAGTTATTTGTAGTCAGTGGAGAAGAGAAGACTTTTAATTAAGATGTTCTGCATCATTCCCTGGAAGCATTCAGGGAATGTACCTGTGTTAGTCAGTATGACTTACGAACGTACTTTTGAAGTAAAAGTCCCCATTGTCTCTACTTGCTGTGCTCGGATTCACATCACAGAGTGGTCTTGGAGGACACAAGATGGACTTGTTTTTTGGATAACCAGAAGATGTGCTCCAACCGTTACCAGATATTCAAATCCACAGGCCCAGCTCAGAACAGAACCAAAGCCTTTAGCAGGATGTGTAGTGTAGATGTCAGGTTCTCATCGCCAGTGTTTTACCCTAAGGATTTGCTCCTACTGCACTGCAGTGCATGCTGAGGTAGGTACATGCACAGATTTCTTCAAAGCTTTCTCTCTTTTAGCTACAGGGAGAGTCTGGGTCCCCAGCACAGGCGGTCTGAATCACTCTGCTGCAGCACGGTGCCTAAATTAGAGGCACTGAAACACTCACATTAGCTGTCTAAAAGTAGGTGATATAAACACAGTTCATAGCATTCATATAAAAGAGAGCAAGGCAGGGCAGGCAGCAGCTGTGTATCACTTCTTACTTCAGTCCCCTTCAGCGAGTTACTCTCCCTGGGGGAGAATGCGATGAGGATTGCACCCCATCTGTGCTAATCTGGTTCTCGACTGTTTGTTGTTTTAGAGAGACGTGATAATATTGCAAAAAATATGAACCAATAGAAAATAGGCAAAAAAAACCCCTATTTCTTCTGAGACACACTACTTTCCACACTTGCATTCGACGGTTTGTGATCACTCAGCTAGCGCGAAACAAATAGTTTGATCTTGTACTAGGACTATTAAGTAAAACATCTAAATTGTTGCTAGCGTTAACTCCTGTTTCCTAGCTTGTTCTCTCGAAAGCTATTTGGTAAATCTTGTTTCACTGTCAGTTTAGATACTGTTCCTCCCTCCCAGAAAACACAGACCTCTGAATTCATTCAAAGAATAGTTTACCAGTACACATTTCTCATGTCAAAGCCATAATAAATCAAGTATGGAATGGTACAGGCTTTAGTGATGTACTTTTCTATAACTTACTGATTCTCATAAACATTTGTAGCATGTATTTCTACTTAAAACACTTAAAAATACTACATTAGCTCATATGTATGACCAAAAAAATAAAAGACAATATGCTAGCATATTATTAGAAATTCAAATTGTAACATCAAGCATTAAAAATTTAGAGAATTAAGGTTATTGTAGGAGCTTCAGTTTAGCTCCCTTGTATGTAAGAATAAAGATAGTTCTAGCAGTATAATCATGCACAAATCTTCCTAATTATTTTCTTTGTCTTATACTAGATTTTAGTCGAATTTTGTTCTGAAGACAAGACTTTACATATTCTCCTAGCATCTTCTCTTATAACTAACATAGCTGAAAACTTAATTAAACCCCTTTATTTTCACAATACTTTCTGAGATATTAATTTCCTTTTGCAGGTGAGAAAAAAATAAATGTTTAAAGTTTCAGATGCTCAGCTTGTGTTGTAAGAGTACTTAGCACTTTATATTTTCAGAGCATCACTAACACTAGTTTCAGCTGCAGTCTCAGAGTAGATCTTCTGCATGTCAGGCTCCATTCTGTCTGGTTTTGGACAGAAGAATGTGATTAATGTAAATGGAGAATCATTTGTGAAAGTTTGGCTGAGATGCAGGAAACTGTAGGAAGAAGAATGGTACGATGCAGTTCTCCATGGAAATGCTCTCGCCATCATACTCATGAGATTATCCTTTCTCTAGCTGCAACTCCCACCTCCATTCACTAAACACTTTCCAAGTTTGGCAAAAAAAAGGACTTTTGTCCTACAGGCTGAATAATACCCAATCTCACTTATTCTAAAACCAGTTTAGTCCTATACCATTCACCATTGTGATGCATACGCACGCAGGACAGAAGGTACAGTTTTATTGTATGAATGTTTAATTTCCTAACTTTCATAATGATCTTTGAACAGGACTCTTTAGATGCGTATAAAAGTTACAGCGAAGGTGCCTGAATTTATACTTTTGTATTGCCATGTAACCTTTCTGTATAAAATCCACTCCACATGTATCTCCCTGCGGTCTTTGTTCTGCCCAAATCACACCTTGGTTCTTAAAAGAAAGGTCTTTTGTAGACCCTTTGTTGTGATAAATTTCCCTGATATTCATCTAGTGGTAGCTTAGCGAGAATTGTATTAAAATGGACAGGGACTATGATGACATTCATTGAAAAATGTGAGATCAGCTGCACACTTAAGTATTCCGTGACTTTGACTGGTAGGTAAGATTGGGAGATTTGCTTCAAATGTTACTCAGAACAGCACCACCAGATATTCTATGGCACTTTTGCCTTACCAAGGTTAGGACGAACCTTAGAAGGACATTTAGGGGGAAAAAAATAAACAGACTGTATACAATCTGATTCTTTTGAGCATCTGAGCCGGATTCGGGTCCATACACTCAGGCAGAGGGTGATTTGGGATTTGACTCACAGGTCCTCTTCTTTGTGAAGCCTATTCTGCTCCAAGACTGGTTGTCACGGGGGGACCAAGAGACAACTCATGAGAAAACAGATTTTGCCAGTGGAACGGACTTGTCAGCAGAAAGGCTGGGGAAGGCACAGCTGAAGAACAAATGTTTGGTTTATGCCTGAGCTCTTCCAGAGGGGGGAAAAACACAGTCTGTTCTGATCAAGTGGCAACTGCTAAAGTGCTGCTTTAGCAGTACTTGAAAGTACTGTATTGAAGCACCAGGTTGGTATGGGACACAGACTTAAATGCTCCACAAAAATGAGAACAGTTCTTCAAAGTTGAAAGCTAAAGCATTCATTTATTTCAGATGTTTCTCTTAGAATGATTTACTTTTAGTAGACTAGACTTTTATTTTACTATTGGGTGTTTTATTATTGTTTCTGTTTCCTTTTGAGAGTTCCTTTGGATATTGTACCACAAAGTTCAGGACCTCCCAGAAAAGTCCACGAGAGGGAGAAGCATGGCTTATCTCCTCCTCCTCTCTGGTTAGTGAGGTTACAGCTACTATTGAATTACAGGAGATGAGCAAGTGGCAAGGTTTAGGAGACATACCGTATTGTGGAACCCCTCATCCAATGCGTTTCACGTGGTACAAGCCTCTCCTGTGTGTCAGTTTACCACTTCTCCTGTTTCACGTTTCTGCCTTGAGAAGTTTGTTTCCTGTTACTATTTCAGCCTTGTGGGGATTTTGTTTTCATAGGTCTCGGGAACGTTTTTCATTATGCTGAAGTTTGCAGCGTGTAACGCAGCTTCTATCTGCAGCCCTATGACCTTGTACCAGCCAGCAGCATGGTGTCGGTAAGAGGTGTCACTCACTGGCAACAAATGCTCCTCCTTCTCCGTAATTTTACCTGTCTCCACAGCAACTGACAGCTCAGATGGATTTCCCAGAAGCAGATCTTTCGTGTTGAAGGCTTAATTTCAAGGCTTAATTTTAAATTCTAATTCTAAAATGTGTGTGCTGCCCACATCTAATTTCATTTGTGTCTTCCCTGTGTGCTGAAAAAATTTCATCTTCTCTCTTCTCCCTCTCCTGTCTTCTAACATAATTGTAGTAGCTGATGCCCCGGTAGATTTCAAGGATTGTACTAGAGGAAAAAACCCAAACAAACAAACAAAGCGAAACAAAATAAAAAAACTACCCTAATATGTTTTTCTCCTATTTAGTTTCCATTCTCAATCCCTACAATCACACTGAATATAGGCAGAGTCCGCATCATCATCTGGAAAAGGCAGGACTAAATCAAGCAGAACTATATGGTCTACTCCAAGATGTGCGTACAGCAGACTGTAATCCTAAAATAAAATCTAAATCTGTTTTTTTTCAAATTAAAGTTTCTTAATCTATTTAATCTTTTTGGAGATTAAGTACAGAAGCTTTTACTGATGTTGATTCAGTGTAGTCTTCCTTCTCTATACCTTTGCTGAGTATACAATCCTGTTGAAATTGTTATGCAGATGTTGTGCATCATAAGGTTATACAGTAAGTCATTTTCTATTTTGTTGTTGTTTCCCGTTACTTAATAATTCCTAAAATTGCATTTTGTTTATAACTGCTACTGGGCATGAAGAACAATAATCAAAGGGTTCAAATTGACTATTAATACTAAGGAAAGTTATAGGAGTCCATGATTGTTTATCAGCAGTTAGGGCTGTCCCTTCTTGCTTTGCATATGCAGTACTTTGCAAACAGCTACTCTGAATTTCATCTGTCATTTTTTTGCCAAGTGACTCAGTATTGTGAGATCCTTCTACAGCTCTTCAAAGGCAGCTTTAATTCTTCCGGTTCAGGTTAATTTTTTATTGTCAGACTTTCTCTTCACTCATCATCCCCTTTTCTCAAATGCTAAAAAAGGAAGTTCAGTGGCACGAGAACCTGAGAGAGGCTGTTGGGAACTCTTCCTTCTCTGTTGTGAATACTGACCATTTATTTCTAACACGCTTCCTATCTGCTAGCCAGTTATTAAGCCAGGAGAGACTCTTCCCTCTCCTCCCACAGTCGTCGGGTTTAAGGCCCACTGAAGGACATTATCAGAAAGAAGGCTTTTGGAAATCCAGCTACTGTTTGTAAATCAGTTGCATCTTGTACACACTTTGTTTATTCTTTCAGAGAACTAATAATTTGTGAGACGTGACTTTTCCTGTTATAATGCATTCAACAATTTTCTATTCATTTGATTTGTTAGGCAGACTTCTGTTGACACATCTGATACATAGATTGGGATTCCTCTTGTGGTGTTTCTTAAATCCTGAGGGAGCTAAAAAACCCCTCTGTTCCAACTGCAGCCTTCCTCTGGCACAGAGCTTGATTTAGCTGACAACACCGGGTGTGTTATGTGCTTTCCCGTGTTCTGGACCAGTTTGGAGTGCAGTGCAAGTTATGGGAAAGAGAGAACCAGCGATACCTGATGAATTATGAAACCACCATTTTGTTGACTAACTGAGCATTACCAGAGGTCTCATGCTGCAGAGAGAAATTCTTCATTCAGAGCCATCTTAGTACAAAGAGGAAACTGAACTCATCCTAACTGGCAGTCCTAGAAAGGCATAAGCAATGCAACTCTATAGAAAACCCAGAACTGTGCACTAATTGCCACAATAAATAAACAGAAACGTAGTTTTTAGAAGACCAGTAAGAGTGATGTGTTGTGGTTACCTGAGTTAGCACAAAAACAGTAAGTGAAGTTTCTATACCGTTTTATCAGCATATTCAAAGAAAAGCCTCTTAGCTAGAAATGCCAATGTTAAGTTCTTTCTTAGGTTTACTTCTTTTATTTCAGACCAGAAAAGTTAAGACCTTGAAACATTGTTCTTACAGACCCATGAAGATCAGAGAGACAGTGAGCTTTCCAGAGATAACACTGTAAGGAGATCTGTTTGACCAGAGAAGTATAACCACAATCTTCAAGCATGCATCTTTTTTGAAGCTAGAAACACTTAGCGATAAGATATGGGATCGCATTATTAATTCAGACGGGTACTTGTTATAACTCACATAGCATACATTTTCAAAGTAAAACCAAATAGCATTCTCCTTTCAGGTAAGCATCAGAGCTTTTAGAATGGTACTATCAATCTGAGGCAGAGAAGTCATGACTTCTTACTATTTTGAGATCTATGAGAGTGAATGCCTGGCTATCGGTACATAAATTTACCATTTATGCTATCGGTCATACGCAGCAGAGGAAAATAGAAATTATATAGTTTGTTTTGAATTTCCATATTTAGAGTATGATCCTGCTTTCCGAGCAAAATAGGTCTTCCCAAGCTCATAACTGTGAAAAATTGGACAGTAGTTGATTTATGGACCTTAATGTGATGGAAGGTAGAAAAGTGTAACGGTGCTTACCTGGAGGTTTCCTTTCTTCAGCAATAAAAGTCCTCAGATCAGAATATTCTAGAAATACTGTGTAGAAATATGGAGATTTTTGTCATTATGGTGAATTCTTTTGTTCTGCAGTACTAGGAATCGTTTTTTTTTCCTTTTTCCTCAGTTCGTTTATTTGAAACAGTCTGTTACTTAGGAATAGCATTGAATTAACTTGGTTGTGAAAGTTTGCTCATACAAATTGGAACTTCAGGGAACAAGACGGGATATCACGTGTTTGATTTTGCCATCCTGTTGCAGGGACAAATCTGTGCCAGTTTTAACAGACTGTGTGATCTTTGTAGGAAAGGAAAATTTCAACAGTTTGCTGTGACTTAAGGTCACAAGGATGGGGATTTCTATTCTTTAACCCGTTTACTGAAAAAAAACTCAGGTCTATATGAGGCCCATTAAATAGCCCTAGAATATTTTGATTTTTTTTTTTTAAGTGACTGAAATTTTGGCACTATAAGACGTATGAAACTTTCAAACATACTTAGATCTGCTTTCTCGGTTCCTCTATCCCCTAACCCCAGGCGCACAACTCAGCTGAGGCATTTTATTACAATATCCAGTTATGGTGTGTTTGGGTTGTTGAAGTTTTTATGATATGGTTTGCATATATAGTATTTTTTTCTCTGGACTTTCAGGTTCTATCCTCACCCCATAATGCAATATGTTAAGCTGTTGGTTTTGTTAGCCAACATTAATGGTATCCTGCTTTCAGTGTGTTTTTTTGTGACCACATTTGAAGTGCCAATAAAAAGTTATGAGTCCCACAAGATGAGGACATAAAAGATGCAAAATTCAATCCTCTACCTCACAGTCTTTTAACCACAATATTATTTGAATCAAGGACACTATCATTATGTGCCATAAACCCCAGTATTTTTAAAGAGTGTTTCCCAAAGTAATTCTGACAGATGGGACAGACAAAATCTTTTCACCTGTTCATCACCTACTGGGGTTTTTAAATACCTATATACTTTGTAAGAAAATAGTAAAAATGGGACTTATCACTGTAGATACTAGAACAATTAACATGGTGATCTGGGGTCTAGATGAGCCTTTCTCAGGAGTATTTCGGCACAAACCAGTTGAAAAACTACCGTGCTTACCAGAGATTACTGAAAAGAGATAGCAGTGCCTTGCCTCTATCCTAGTACAACAGTGGGCCTTAGGCTAACTGGTAAGATTTATCTTGAAGTAGGTTAGTTAAAGCAGTTTAAAATACTCTTGGAGCAAGGTGCTACAAGTTAAGCAGCGTGGACTGTGGTAGCATCGGTGCTAGACCTCGTTACATAGCCCTCTATTTTTATTTTTTTCAATATAAGCATTAAATCCCAGATATTTAGAGAATACTAATAGGGGAGAGGGGGAGCCTTATCACAGTGTTGAGCAAGGGGGTCGTTCAGTGCTGACTCCTTGGGAAAGGACATGAGTGCCACTGAATTGATCCTACCACCAGTGTGACAGTCAGCTGAGCACTCCCACCCTGGGGAGGAAATCAGTCTCTGGGTTTGTTTTCTGCAGGTATCAGAATTAATTCTTCCCCTGCAGTCGCTTCTTTATCAGGTTTCTTTTCTGCCCTCCACTAAAGATAACCTTTGTCTGCATCCAGCCAACCCCTTTCCAATGAGACTTCTCTCAGCTTGGTCCTCAGCAACTTCTTTAACATCAGATTTCGCCAATAGCTCATTGTGCCTTCTTTATAGTCTAAAATCAGTCTAAAATCAGTCTCTGAGCACTGTGGAAGAGTTACCATCATTTCCCCCGTATTTTTAATGTAAAATGGGTCTTGGGGTGGTAACAGATATCCCTAATGAATGGAAACTACACACTCACCCCCAATTTACAGCGCCTTGGGACCACAAGATGGGCCTTGTATAAACACTTACCCTGAACCAAAATATCTTAGCCCTAGTCCTAGCCTGCAGGACCACATTATGGTTAAGATGGTCCCAACCAGTCTCTGAGGCTCAGACGTAGGTATATATGTGTTTGCATATGAATAGATAGATAGATATAGCTATATATATATAGCGCTATATACACCTATATATCTAAATGTGTACATATGCTATAGATACATAGTTCACCAAAGGACAACATTTTCACCTGGGATTCCTGGTCAAAGCATTAGGAAGGTCCCCCTCACCAGGCTGAGAAAATAAGTGGCTATGAACCCTTTTTTTGAGGTAGGGAAAATGTTCAAGAAATTCCTCATTCTTTCCTGGACCCTTTTTTCCCCTAACAAAACTTTCTCACATAGGGGGCTAATCTGCCTCGTTGTCTGATGCAGGTCCCTTGCAGCTCCTTTAGCAGGCGGTCATGGTTCCTCGCTGGTTCCCAAAACCTGCAAACGTTTTGCTGTAGGATCAAAGCTGGCCGTTTCCCAAACTTCTCTGAGGGATGCATGTGCACCGCTGTACCGTCCATTACTGAAAGCACGTTAACTGTGAAGATTGTGTCTTTCTCAGTAACGAAATTACTGGTTTTCAAGTATATAAATTCTTTGAGAAAAATGGTTTTAAGCTGCAGTGTTTTTGTGAGCAATGTAATTCTTAACATGTGATAGGGACTGTGCAGGCAGAGCGAATTTAGCTGATGTGTTGTGCTCTCAGTGGAGCAGCATGGATGCTACAGTTGGTGACTACAGAAAAGTGTGAGATCGAGTGAAATGTTTGAGGTCGGGTAATGGGACTGAGGTCAGAAAAGTTAATCTAGTTAGACCATTTATTATGTTGCTTGCTAAGAGGCTGGACAGGATTTAAAATTCTTGGGTAGGGGAAAAAAAAAGCTGTGCACATCTCAGAATTTCATTAGTTTGTTTTGTTTTAATCCTTCTGTCATACATTAAGTTAGTCTTCAAGTATGGTCTCTGCTGTGGAACGTGCCAGAGAGTTTTTCCTCCCTATTGCAAGGAAACCATTGGAAAATGCTTCTTCCTTTCCTGTTGTTTCCTGTGCTGATTCTTAAAATACCCTATTACGAAGAAATATATTTGTTATTCCCTGGATGCTCTAGAAATGGTCTGTTGGGGGGATGGGAAGTGTTTTAGTACCTGTGTTTAAAGATTTGCCATGCACTTTCATCAGGAATGTCTTCTTGTCTGTCGGGTCATCCTGGCAGTGTTCCCTATTTAAGAACTAAATAGCATGTCTTTCAAATATAAATTTGCATTAATGGGACCTAAATACAGAATGCTACAACAACAGAATTAAGACTACGCTTAATAATAGCAACCTTCCTTCGCTGCTGCAGTCTCTCTGAAAGGTTTCATCTCTTGCTTTTCTGTCAAGACAGACTCTCCCTCTATTAATCGAAGCTTGTCTGCAGACCCGTTTTAGTTTGCTTATGCTGAAGAAATTGTCTCCAAGAAAGTGATAGCGCTTTCCTCCTCTGCCATCCCCAAGCTAGAGTGCTCCCATCTATTTAATTGTCATGTAAGAAAGGCTCTTTTCTTTTTTCCCCTCTTTGCTGAGCACTCCTGGTGACGACTAGCCCTGGCACTGAGGAAGAGCTGAAGGGATTACTTTACTTCCTCCCCAAGGTTCTCAGAGTAATGCTTCAGTGACTGCCTACTTCAAAGTGGTGAGCAGAGCAGTGCCTGATGGAGACGTGTGTGCTTAATTCGTATGAGAACCATTCCTAAGAAGACTTATAAGGATTTGTCTGGGATCAACGGACTTTATAATATGTCTCTCATTTACAGAAAACCTGAATTTTGTGCCTTTTCTTTGGTATTAGAAATATAATGACTCAACAGGTGTTTCAAGCTTTGGGCATAACATGATTTTCTTTAGGATGCTCAGAATATATAGCTGTATCTTTTATTGTATCTTAGACAACAAAATGTTAAAGAAAGTGCAAAATCGCAGACTGGAAAAATAAAGAAGATCAATGTAACATAAAGAAAAGTCTGGAGCACTAAAGGTATAAAGATTTGTGCGATGTAGATAAATGCAGAAACAATTTTTAATCTTGATAAACTATCAGTGATGCAGGTATTGTAACTACCGTTTTCCATATCTTATTTCTGACTATCGATAAATCATTTTATCAATTGGAAACTCTCACCTTCAGCCACTGTTTTGCTCCTGTATATTGCTTGGGAGAGATTCAGTAAATGAGGTCATAAAAATTCATCAGTTGTGGCTCTGGCAACTCTTCAGAAACAGCAAATCTGCAATCACAAGAATACGTGGGGGAGTCCCTGATCATTGATCTTACCAATTTAATTCTTCTCATAATAAGCCATTTAAGAAACCCACCTTGCATCATCCCCTGCATATTTATTTAGGTTAGGCAGATGCTGGTATAGCTCAGCTTATCACACTAGATGCAGAAGAATTGCATGACTGCCATAAAGGTTTTGATTTCAGCCAGTGGGTATCTAAATAGGAATGTCACCAGACCATCAATATTAAAACAAAACGAAACAAACTTCCTTCTCCACCAACAAAAAACATCTAGGAATATAGAGTTCTCACAAAATAGGAGTGATGATCTAATGGTAGTTTTTACAGAAAGACAGGAGATAAAACATAGCCTAGAGGTATGTTTAGATCCCTTTCAAACCCCCTGGAGAATACATGTAATTTCAGTAGTATTTTCTGCTATTGCTTGTTGTGAGTAGACTGTGCTCCCTCTTCTAAATGGGAACAAACTCTGTCCCTTCATATTCACGTGCAGTTCCCAAAGAAAGTGATGGCTCTACATAAAGTGGTTTCTTGAAAAGGTTTTCAGCCGCTGAGAGGCTTAGAAAGAAATGGTTGATGTACCATCAGTGGTGACCTAATAGCTGTAGTTTCAGGATGGAGTTTTCAAAAGCTCTTATTGAGGACCTCCATAAAACTTGTGGGAACAACCAAAGATAATTCTGTGCTGTTTTGAAAATCTGCCCTAAACAGGTGAGCTCTCCAGGTGCTACATGTGAAGGTGCATTGGGCTGTCCTGTCCCCAGGAAAAGCCCCTGTGGCCACTACAGATATGCCCTTACTCTGTCATGGGGGCCTTTCTGCATTCTGCAGGCCGTGCAGAAAGGGGAGTTGCCATAGCATCCAAGGACTGTCCTAAAATTAAAAACTCTCAATGGAATTCACATGGAATTCACATTCCATTTTCCTTTATTTAGTACAGTTGTCTACTTCTGTCTAACAATAAAATGTGTTATTCCTTCATGAGAATGTATTTCCACTGTAATTCCTTTAATTAAATGCTACTATATAGGTACTGATACAGGATAAAAACACTGCTAAATGAGACATTCAGGGGCACGCAGACATTCCAAAGAGCCCTGGGCAAAAGTTGAAATTGTGGTCTTTTCTAAATTGGGATTTATTATTAGTGTCATCACACAAAGCTCGCTCTGCCTACTCGAAATATTGCAAACTGTCTTTCCTGCTTCCTCAGCCTCATCTCCTGCACAGCCCTGGGAGTATTTATAAGATACTTTTTCTTTTTTTCCCCCTTTTTTTCTGGTTTTAAACTTCTCAGTATCCTTTTCCAAACTTGAAGTGTGGTCATTGCTATAGAGACAGCGGAGTGCATAGTGGAATGGTCACTTGTGGTTGGATTTAATAATAACTGGGAGGACAATGTGAGATCCATTTATAAATTATAACAGCTTGAAATGCATTGTATGTAATAGCTTGGGAAATACAGCAGATGTATTGCTCACGTTCAAGAGCAATTGATTAAAATACTATCAAGAGAGACATACTTATGAGAGTGCAGTAACTTTGAGTCAGTGCTTAAATTCTGTTTTCCTGACTGCTGGATCCGAATGTTGTCTCTTATTTTCTGTACGCATCATAAAAGCTATGTGAATGTGGTGCTGTTTCTCCCAGCCTGATGAAGCCTTGCGCCCTGATGAGTCACACTAGGTTTTATCAAGATACAGGTAATAAACATATTGCACAGTGAAAGACGTAATTGGTAACCGTTGCACAGGTTTCATAGAGGTGGCATCGCTTTTGGTGAGGGTCAGTTCATTGATTTCATTGCTAGACTATGCTTTGTGCTTATCTTTTAATTCCTTCTGAAGTCTGTTATCTCCTGCATTATATATTGGGTTTAAAATACTATATTAATAAGTATTTATTTTTTTGTTAATACAAGCTTTGCAGTTAATATTGTTCCTGCTGGTTTGAGTTGAGACATACTGCTTATTCTTTCTGGATCAGAGGGCAGTCTTAGGATTATGCACATGGTCTCCAGTGCTCAAATGGGATCCACAAAATGCAGAGGAGGTTCCCCAGAGCTGAGTAAACCTGTTGCTTAATCACAAGGAAAATTTACTGGCTGTGGACTTCCCATCAGCACCCACCTCTCACCTCTCCTGCCTTTCTAAGGGTCAAATTGAGCGTGCAGTGAGTTAAGTACGGTATCTTACAGACCTCAGTGTCTGTAAAAACCCCATCTGCAGATTCCTCTTTCGGATGCCATTGTCACTGTCACTGCTTTTATATCCTTACCACCCCTGCAAGTATATATTTCATTCCAAGCCTTCATGACTTCTAATTTTGTCTCTTTTATAATGTTGTTATGTCATCTGTTTCTTTGGCTGGCCTTTTTAAGGAGGTTGCAAATAAAGTTGCCTTGGCAGTCATGAGAAGAATTTTTTAAAAAAAGAATTAAAAAAACCCCAAACTAATAAAAATTTAGCTACTGAATGCTGAGCATAGCCACTGACTAATTGTTAAATACCAAGACTGGAAATTATGTTAGGCATTGCAGCTCTTTATCTCCTGCATGAGATGTAGGAGAGAGATACATATATGTATATATGTATGAGATACATAGATACAGGCTGCAAGGGTGAGAACCAGATGCAAGGCAACGTAGTTGCTGCGGGGCAAACAGGGAGTCGAGGGTTTCAAACCTGCCTCCGGAGTGGTCTAGTTCCTTATGTTAACCAATTGCTGCATAAATTTCATAAACAGTTATCACAGAAGGAACTGGAACGTTACTGCTCTCTCACCTGGCTGCTCTGCCCTCGAAGCCACAGAATCGTGCTCTTAGCTTTTTCTTTCTCCCCTTGACTCAGGAAATGGCTGGAGGGTGCTTTTTCCCAGCCAGAATAGTGTACAATGTACTCATGAAGACACTTTCCAGGGAAGTTGGATGTTGAGGGTAAAGCTTCAGTTCTTCCACCTCAAACAAGCACTGAATGCATTAGACAAGTGTATATAGGACAACTGGAAATATCAGACGGATTTTTACTGGTGCTGCCTGAAAGAAGAGCGATTCCAAGTACGTTTTTGAAAGAAGGGGTTTCTTCTTAGGAAAGATTTTAGCCTCGTGTATCTCTGCAGAGACTGAGAGACAGATAGCACTTAAGGTATATATGGATCCGCTTTGCTAATTGCTGGCTACTTCCAGGCTAGTTCCAGCACTGTTCTCTGAGGTTAATTGGATCCTCCACCAACCTGGATTGAGTAGCTCACTTCTGTGATAATACTGTACAGCATACAGACCTGTGCCACTGATACCTGATTTTCTACTCAAGTCACATAGCCTGATGCTTTGCATAACCTGCAGGGTAGTGGGAGACAGGGGTTTGACTTGCAGGAGACGAAGAAAGGGGCTGAACCGTCATCTCTTGAAAACATCCTGAGTATATCCTTGACCCGCTGAATCAAGAGTTTGAAAGTTCGGGTTTTTTTGATTACTGTTCTAGCTGAGATGTGTATCCATAGCAAACTTAATTCTATTGATGATAGATGTGCTGCTCTTAGTTATTTTTTATGTATTACACTGAGATAGGCTGTTCTTGTGTAACGCCTGCAGACTACAAATTGAATATAGGTTAAGCTATGTTCAACTATTGAAAAACAGGGAAAGCTAGCACTTCGTGTTAGATTTTAAAAGTGCTGGTTAACACCGTACTTTGGAGATGCTTGATCCTGGTCCAGTGTGTCATAAGAACATCTAATGAATTCAGTTCTTCATGGAAGGTAGGAAGCAGCTGATGAACCTGATCTTTATGTTTGGATTTAGCTAAGTGCTGACTTCTCATTATTCACAAACCTGGAGAAAATCTGTGTATATGCTAAAGGAAAATTTTAGACACCTAGCAACTTCTCAAATAGTAAAAGTAGATTGCTTGAGTAAACCTTCATCTGAGTTCAGGTCTTCAGGATTACATTCCTGTATATAGGCATCTCTGTTTTTAGAGAGCCTACTTTAAGTGCCTGATTCCCTTCTTTACTTCTTTTAGTTTTTTTCATCTGGACCAACATGGATTAACCTTACAGCGTGCCTACAGATGAGTGAGTTAATACCCAGGCTATGCTGCTAATGGTGTTGCATTTACTGCTGAACTAGGAAGGAGAATAGCTACCTTAGCATATGGCTCCCTTGTGATCTGGCACCAAGTTTAATTGGACAGCAGCAGCTTCTTGAATTAACAAGTCCTCGTGGCAGCGTGCACCTGATTGCCGGCAT
This sequence comes from Ibidorhyncha struthersii, assembly GCA_013398815.1. Classification (NCBI taxonomy): domain Eukaryota; kingdom Metazoa; phylum Chordata; class Aves; order Charadriiformes; family Charadriidae; genus Ibidorhyncha; species Ibidorhyncha struthersii. Next base: position 8,502 of record VZSZ01005268.1, on the reverse strand, counting down.
GAGCAGAGGGGATACAAGGGTAAAAGGTATCTGACACTATGAAGAAAAAAAAAGGAAAAGAGAGGCATTGACACAAAAATGAGTGAAAGCAAAGCTCATCTTTTCAACTTCTTTTCTTTTTTTTTTGAGAATTAACAGGCAGGGATCAAACATCAGTTATATTTCAGGAACTGCTAGCTGAGAAATACTTTCTACGTTTTGAAATTTTTTGGCTGAGAGTTTGGAATTTGTATCTTCTGTCTTGAGAAATCTTGGAACAGAACAGTCTTATTTATAGTAAATACTGGCAGAATATTGGACATATAATGAAGAATCATGCTACTTCTTTGAATAACAAATAACTTGTCGTACCACTTCCCCTAGTCAAGGCATGCATTTCAACAATGAATTAGTGAGTACTTGGTGGTATTTTTTTCAAGTATGATTGAACGAGGCAAGGAGAAATTATGGCATAGATAATTACGGTAGAGCATCTCACTAATCACCAAAGAGCTGTAAAAATGGGTTTGGTGGGGGATCCCTGTTCCTTAATCATGATGTTGCTGCTTGGCTGTGGAATACAGGAAGTGAGAAGAAAGTGATTTTCAGCTTCACCTCATGTATCTGCATGAAAAAGTTGGATCATTCAACACGTTCAGTTGGTTGCAGCTCTAAAGTGAAGCTCACAATCTCCCGTATGTGTGTTTGTGTGTGTGTCTGTGTTTGTGTATAGGACTTCTGAACCTGGTAAACTCAGAAAGGGATTTAAATGCACCATAGTACATAATCTTAAAAGCTGCCCATCCTTGTACCATAGTAACTCATAAACTCCTTATGCCATCTATTTACTCTCCTCTTTTGTTACAGTATGGATTTTGTATGATTTTGGTTTTCATTTAAACCGTTCCTCCTTCTCTGCTTTATTATTTTTTTCCCCTCATCAACTTGATATCTTGACTGTCTAGTTAAAAGAGAGAAGTGCTAAAAGAACCAGAACTGAAGCGGACCAGTTTCTTATGGATTTATGTCTCTTGGTTAATAATTGAATTACAGAGGTCTTCTTTTATCTCGGAATATGTGTATATTCTGGTAATGGTATGCAGGCTGCCACACTTGACAGCAGAAATGGGCTGATAAGATTGTTAGCGCCGTGCATGTTAATGCTAGGATCCTGGTCTCTCTTCCATCCAGCAGCTGCCGCTTTCAAAATTTATAAGAGCATAACTATCTTTGAGATTTCTATCTTCTCAGTCACATTTGGTGGAAATTGGGCTACTTAGTTCAAAAATTACAAGGAGAGGACACACAGACTGTATTGTATTATATTATATTATATTATTGCGCAGCCTTGTTTCCGTAGGAAACCAGGCTAAAAACAGCCTGATAAAAGTCAACTTTATCTTCTTCAAGAAAACATGCCCTCCCAATTTTTATGCTATAAACTCGTAACACAGTTGAGGATAATCTGAAGCAATTGCTTTTAAGGAAGATAGTGTGCTAGGCCGACATCTGGAAATGCCAAATTCTCACCTTCTGTTAGAAAGACGCTTTTTACCTGAGCAGGTGTAGATATGGGCCATTCAACTACGGAGAGCCTTCTCTACCCAAACCTTCCCCTGCTGTCTCCTTTGGGTGAGGGTCGACATCTTGTTCCATGCCTCTGTGAGGAGAAGAAAGTAGATGAAGGAAGGGAGGACTACAGGAAGGTAAAGCATCGTTTCTGCCCTACCTGCTGGTGAAGATCCAGATAAGTCTTTTCTTCTGCCTATACTGTGTCTCTCTGTTCAAAGCTTCATTTCTCTACAGGTGTGCAGGGAACATGATGAAACTAATTGGAAGTACATTATGAAAGAAATTGGAAGTACAACCTTCCAGTAGTATATTGCAGCAAGAAGAAGCCTTGCTTGTAGAATTTAACTGACACACGACAAAGTGGAAGAAAGAGTATTTGGCTAAACCATAAAAGAACTATTGCCACCCAGCATCCTGTAGAGATACATGATTCAGAAGACATGAATATTATATACAAAGGACTATTGAATCGTTGAATAACATGACTTCACACATCTCAGAAAATATTAAATTGTCAGGAAAATAAATGCCATTTTCAATGATAAAATGCTATTTCAATGACAAAAATGAAACCGGGTTAAAAAGCAGTGAGAGTTTATTCACCAAGTACAACTAAATCAATAAATAAGAATAGCTTAACTTGAACAGTGCAAAATTTGAATAATTTTGGCTTGGCAGACTTGTCAGAAACTTGACTGTTTGCTAATTTGTTCTGTATGATAAAATATTTAACACATATGACAAGGGAAAATATGTCAGCTCTGGACTATTCATGAATTATTGAGCCTTTGTGGTAAGTACTGGTTACTCAAGTCTCTCAAAAATAACATATATTGTATGTCTGGTACATGTAGCAGGCAAGGTATACATATACCATCTTACTACCTTCAAGAATGAGTGTAAACTAAAGGCTTAGTCAACAGAAAGCATTTGTATATTTTTAGAAATACAAATAATGTTTGCTTATCTAGTAATATATTTGGAAGTGTAAAGTTCTGGAAATGACCTAGTACATGTAACTGAAAACTCTCTTAAATTGAATGCAGCCATAGATAATCCATCTCGTTTGTATTAGATGTGCAGAATGCAGTAAGTTATTTAAGGTTTAAGCATTTAGTTACCTCAGCTCCCTCTGTCAGCGGAGAGAAAGGGGCACCTCCAGAGTGTGGTTCATCCCATGCTAAGTAGCATAAAAGTGCAGAAAAATGAAGAAAAGGGATATTCTCATTCTGAAGATAAGGAGCGTTTAAAGAAAAAAAGTCTTTGATCTTAATCGAAGCATGTCTTTCACCTTCAGAGCAGCACTTCAGACACATGCTGATTTTTGTTGCGACATTTGCAGCATGTGACATACAAGCATGTTAAGACGTGTTTAGGCAGTGGCACAGGAACTGTGCCAGGTGAGGTTTTTTTTTTCTTCAGCATTTTGCAGATGGACCAAGGTTATGACAAGATGCAGGTAGGACACATCTATCCCTCCAGTTTGCTCTGAGATACTTTGGCTTATTGAGCTCTAAAAATCCCTTTTTCTCTATTATTATTTAATCAGGCTTAGTACTTGCAAATATATTCAATAGCAGTTTTACCATCTGAGCAGCAGACTCTGATTGCAGATTCCCAGAGTAACGTATCCAAGATAGGATGTTATGACAACCGCCATTTTTATTTCATTGATTGAGGACAGTAATGAGGTCAAAATCATACATCTAAAACCGGTTCATTTAAGCCTCTAATGAGCTGTGTGATATGAAAGCTTTTTTCATGTCTTATAGTATAGACACATACTGTGCAGTAGGAAAAATACAGAAAGGCAAAACATCTGAAAGAAGTACATAATTTCTAAAGGCTACAGAAATAGCAAGATCGTAGTAATATGTTTTTAATTTCCTAATCATTCTAGTGACTTAAAGGAAATTTATGTTTGCTTAAGGAGTTGCAATGCAGTAACTTGAGGCTGCATTGCCACGTTGGCTTGCAGCCAGAAATTATTTGCCATCGTCACCAGAGGAAGGCACGTACACTGAAACACATGTTTATGGAGTTTGTTGCTGCCCACAGGTTGCACTGTGTACGGTCAGGGGTCCACTGTGTGAACACCTGTGGAGATGCGGATCAGGAGAGCGATGCTGATTAGACTTGCAGTCTAATTTAAGATGTGGTTGAAGAGGTAGGAAATATTCCTAGAAGGACAACTGAGAGCAGGAGGCTTGCAGTACCAGGGGAACAAAGCCATGGAAGCTAGCTCTGTGCATCAGTCTCATATGCATGTTTTTATTCCTTTATTCATCAGTATTCTTACGCCATTTTACATTATTTTTTCAAAGTTTACTGTCAAATCATAGGCACTTACTTGTTTGTATCCATTAAGAGACAAGTGTGTTCACATGACAAATCCGTATATATGCTATTTTTCAGGTATATCACTCATCTTTTACAGGACTGTATTCATTTTTAATTTTTTTGCAGTTTTTAATGGGCTGGCATAGCAACTATCGATACTGTAGTACATATACTTTAGACTGCAGTAGTTTGCAGTAGAACCACAGATCTGTGTTACTGTCTTAAGAGCTTATCTTAAAACAACCCTTTTTGTGGTACCTTGCTTCAGACTGCTCAATCTGTGGGGTGGAAGACAGTCTATGAAATCAACCACAGCTAAAATAGTTGCAATTCAGCTTTATTGTGTAGCTTAAAACCAGAAATTTTTTTTTTAAGACAAAAGTTTTTTTTTATTTCATTCTGCATTTATTCATGCGATATAATGGTGACTCGGGAAGTCTGGTCCACTAGTCGCAACATACTGATGACTTTATTCACATCTTCCAAATCCCATGAACAACCAGACCAGAAATTAATTTCATTTAGTTGACAGTAGTTTCTCTTTATCTTAAAAGTAAGTACTGAACTTCCAGTCTTAACAGTTATAATAAGAATGACTAAAAAAACCCAATAGCCCCAAACCCCCAGGCCTGAGATTTCTCCAAATCATAACACTGTTAATGTCACATCTACCCATATTTGTTTATAATTAAAACTATTTAATATGTTTTTAAGCATAATGTTTTATTCTTTATTATCTTCTCCTCCTTTTACTGTTTCTTGCTGTCTTCTAGGGAGATCACAATCTCCTTATCCAATGTTTTATTCCATCAGGTGGACGTGATAATTTTATTTCTCCGTAACTCATCTTTATACTTTTTTTTTAACGTATTTCAGGTAGATATTCTTCACAGCCATTGTTTTCCCCTCAAATGCCAGTTGTAGTGTGGAGATCAAATTAAAAAACATTTACATTAATTCATGTTGATAAATGAAGGACAACAACTGCTTCCCTCCCCTGTTTTCTTCGAGTGATACACTGTAATGCTGAACATGTTAACTGTTTCAACACTGTGATTCAAAACAATTGCATTATGTTCTCATCCTGAAACTTGTTTTTTTACATTTAGAAAAAAAATCCCATTAACTCAGCGCCACATTGACTGGATTTAAATCTTCAAAGATGTCTCCTGAAAGACTGTCTTCCAATGTAGAGCCAGGCTGTCACTGCTATTTGTGTTACGTTTGCCTCATGCTGATCTTTGTGGGACCACAGGTCATGAGGCAATGGAAGATGTCTGTCCTTAGGGAGCATACCAGCCATTAATACAGGATAATTGCATTTATTTCAGTGTCTTCCAGTGTTTTGTTCTCTGAGTCAAAGTTACCAGCCTGACATGCCACAGAGGCCAAGCAGCAGTCACCTCCTCTGCTCAGGAGTTGCTGGATACAGGGCAAAGGAAGAGGAAGCAGCCAGTACCATTGTGACAGAAAGCTACGAGACCAAAAAAAGCCTTGCAATTTTGGTGGTGGCTCTCTTTTCCCATTCCCCTTTTCTTTCTTCTTTTTGACAACTTGTTAATATTTTAAGTTCATTCTCATCTCTATCTTTGACTCTCCATGTCTGGTAAAGGAGATGGAAGATTAAGATCATTTTGAGCCACCTTCACTCCAGGCCTGAAAAGAGGCCCAGGATGGGTATGAGTGAAGATGAATGTGCCGGTTATGGATGAAGATGGATGCGCTGAAGGAGCAGAGCTACTGAGGAGGCTCACATGCATCAGCCACCCCCTTTTGTCTCCTTATCTGCTTGATGCAAGGCTCTCCATCCCTGCCCACTATGTTTAGTGTTCCTCCATCTTCCACTTCTCTTACCCATCTTCCCACTCTTTTTTCCACCTTTTTCTTAGGTGTGGTTTTCATTAATAAGCTGTGTTGGCCCTGCACACCTTTCTTCCTTTCTACACCGCTCTCCAGTTTACCAGGTCCATGTCAGCTTTCTTGTAGACTTTCCACCCCAATATATGTTTCATTCACTTATGAAGGACAAACTTTAGCCTGTTCACGAGCATGGTTGAGAGTGTCCCTTGGGAGACAGTCCTGAAGGGCAAAGGTGCCCAGGAAGGCTGGTCATACTTCAAGCAGGAACGCTTAAAAGCACACGAGAAGGCCATCCCCAAGTCCTGAAAAACGAGCCGATATGGAAGAAGACGAGCCTGGCTAAATAGAGTGCTTTGGCTGGACCTCAGGAACAAAAGGAAAGTTTACATTCTTTGGAAAAGGGAGTTGGCAACTTACAAGGAATACCAAGATGTAGTGAAGCTATGCTGGGGGAAAATTAGAAGGACCAAGCTCAAGCAGAGCTCGGCTTGGCCACTATGGTTAAAGATAACAAGAAGAGGTTCTTTCAGTATATCAACAGAAAAAGGAAGACTAGGGAAAATGTAGGCCCACTGATGAATGAGATGGGCACCCTCGTGGTGTAAGACACAGAGAAGGCGGAGTTACTGAATGCCTTCTTTTCTTCAGTCTTCACTGCTAAAGCTGTCCCTCATGAATCCCAGACCCTGGAGGCAAGGGGGAGGGTCTGGAGAGAGGAATATTTTCCCTCAGTTGAGGAGGACCGGGTCAGAGACCACTTGGCCAAGCTGGACATCCGTAAGTCCATGTGCCCTGACAGGACGTGCCCACGAGTGCTGAGAGAGCTGGCAGATGTTATTGCTAGACCACTCTCCACCAGCTTTGAAAGGTCATGGGGAAGAGAAGAGGTGCCTGAGGACTGGAGGAAGGCTGACATCACTCCAGTCTTCAAAAAAGGCAAGAAGGAGGATCCAGAGAACTACAGGCTGGTTAGTCTCACCTCTGTCCCTGGGAACGTAATGGAGTGAATCGTTCATGATGTCATCTCCAAACACCTTGAAGAACAGGAAGTTATTGGAGATGGTCAACACGGATTTACCAAGGGTAAATCATGATTGACCAATCTGATAGCCTTCTATGATATTATAACTGGTTGGCTGGATGAGGGGAGAGCAGTAGATGTCATCTACCTTGACTTCAGCAAGGCTTTTGACACTGTCTCCCATAACATCCTCGTTAGGAAGCTGAGGAAGTGTGGGCTAGATGACGAGACAGTGAGCTGGAATTAGAGCTGGCTGTGTGACAGAACTCAGAGGGATGTGATTAATGGAGCAGTGTCAAGCTGGAGGCCTGTAACCAGTGGTGTCCCCCAGGGGTCAATACTCGGTCCAATCTTGTTCAATATATTCATCAATGACCTGGATGAGGGGACAGAGTGTATCGTCAGCAAGTTTGCTGATGATACCAAACTGGGAGGGGTGGCTGAAACTCCAGAGGGCCATGCTGCCATTCAGTGTGACCTGGACAGGCTGGAGTGCTGGGCAGAGAGGAACCTAATGAGGTTCAACAGGAAAAAGTGTAGGGTCCTGCACTTGGGGAGGAAGAATGCTAGGCAGCAATATCGTTTAGGGGTGGACCTGCTGGAAAGCAGTTCTGAGGAGAAGGATCTGGGGGTCCTGGTAGATAGTAAATTATCCATGAGCCAGCAATGTGCCCTTGTTGCCAGGAAGGCCAATGGAATCCTGGGCTGCATAAGGAAGAGTGTGTCCAGTAGGTTGAGGGAGGTCATCCTCCCCCTCTACTCTGCACTGGTGAGGCCACAACTGGAATACTGTGTCCAGTTCTGGGCTCCCCAGTTCAAGCGGGACATGGAATTACTGGAGAGAATCCAGCGTAGGGAAACAAAGATGATGGAGGGCTTGGAGCATCTCCCTTATGAGGAACGGCTGAGAGAGCTGGGACTCTTTAGCCTGGAGAAGGAGAGGCTGAGGGGAGACCTTATTATTGCTTATAAATATCTAAAGGGTGGGTTGAAGGAGGATGGAGCCAGACTTTTCAGTGGTTCACAGTGACAGGACGAGAGGCAATGGGCACAAGTTGGAACATAGGAAGTTCCATTCAAACACAAGAAAAAACTTCTTTACAGTTAGGATGACAGAGCACTGGAACGGGCTGCCCAGGGAGGTTGTGGAGTCCCCTTCTCTGGAGATTTTCAAGACCCACCTGGATGCAGTCCTGAATAATGTGCTCTAGGCAATCCTGCTTTAGCAGGGGAGTTGGACTAGATGATCTCTAGGTCCCTTCCAAGTCTGAACCTTCTGTGATTCTGTCATTCTGTGATTCCATGATTCCAAGCTGAAAGCTGGGCCCAATGATGGATACTTGGGTTTTTCTTATAGTGTTGAGCATCACTCACTTTTCTGAGAGGCTGAGCGGTAAGAAGGCATAGCCCAGGGAATCATAGAATGGTTTTGGGTTGGAAGGGACCTTTAAAGTTTGTCTAGTCCAACCCCACTGCAACCAGCAGGGGTATCTTCAGCTGGATCAGGTTGCTCAGAGCCTCATCCAACCTGACCTTGAATGTTTCCAGGGATGGGGCATCTACTACTACCCTGGGCAACCTGGTTCGTCCTTATCATAAAAAAAAAATCATCCGTGTATCTAGTCTGAATCTACCTTCTTTTATTTTAAAACCATTACCTCTTGTCCTGTTGCAACAGGCCCTACTAATGCCCTGGTACTGACTAACAAAGAGGGACTGGTGGAGGATGT
>VZSZ01005267.1:675123-789916 GCA_013398815.1 Ibidorhyncha struthersii | reverse complement strand
GGAACCAGTTCCTCGGTCACCAGCGCGGCGCGCAGACATCATGCCGGCAAGTCGACTTGCCCGTCTTCATGGCAGACACCACCACCTCCCGGCTGATGCTCCACCTGCTCTCAAGTGGGGAGAGATGAGGTGGGGACTGGGAGGGCTGGCGGGGATGGGCTGTCCTGCCCTGGGAACGGTTTGGAGAGGAAGGAATCTCTGTTATATTCGCTGGCGTTTGCCTTACAACAGCTCCTGGGGCAGCTCAAGGGGAGGAACGCCTGAGGAGGCTCTTTGGAGCACGGCAGAAGCCGAAGGGGCAGAGGTCGGGGGCCACCCTGGGGAAGAGGCTGCGAGTCCTGCTGGCCTGGAGGCCATCTGGCTGTCCCCCCCCGGGTATGAAGCGGCCTCCAAGCCTGGCCTCCGGGCGCTGAACGTAAGCAGGTGCCCGAGTGGAAAGCGATTGCTTCTCCTCGGCAGCAGAAACCTCCTCCGTTGGCCCCGACATCCCTCGAGCTGCCGGTGCTGGTGTCAGAGCTGAGGGGTCCGTGATGTGAACCCAGCGGGGAAAGAGAGTCTGGCCCTGAGCATCGTCACCTTCGCTCGTTCGGACTATGCAGAGCTGTGCCGTGGGCCGCGCGTACGGCGCCGACGGAGGGGGACAGACGGCCGCCAGGGACGAGACGGCCATCCTCTGTGTCCCCGGCTCCTCCGTTCTTTCTTTCAGTGCCCCTCACTGAGCACAGCCAGAAGAAGACCCCTGGCGACACGGTCAGACTCTTCCCGTGCGCCTGTCCCCCGGGTATTCCTGAGGAAAGACAAGGAGGACCGCTTTGCAGTGCTACTTTCGGGGTTTATTTCCAATTTGCCTTTAGCACTGTTATTTTTTACGTGCCGTGTTTGAGTTCCTGTGTGAAGAGCGCTGTCTGATAGCCGCTCTCGCATGGACGGTGGCGGCTCTCACGGCCGTGTAGCACTGGTTTGGGGCAAACTGGGCGCAGGAGGGTCTGTGTATTCCTCACCTTCGCTTCTGTGTAGGTGGATTAAGTAATTTGGGATTGGTAGGAGGATGTAAGAGATCCTCTCGCACCCTTCTGAGGGTGACCGTAGGGTAGAAGTGTTTGGTGTTTGTGTTCGGGACCTGCGTACCGTGAAACGCATAGAATTAATTTATTTAAATGTGCTATTATAGTTTTGGTTCAATAAATTCCAGTTAGATGCAAAGCAGTCATGCCAAAGGGAGGGAAAGGAGTAGCTGTGGCTCTTCCCTACGGAGCGAGTCGCTGTTCTTTCACACGTGTGTACATTTGGATCCATCACCGTCAGATTCCAAAGGGGCTTTGCCCTTTCCTTACCACGTGGAACACGGGTGAAAGGAACAGGCTGACGTGTTGTGCGCTGTACCCAAAAGAGATGGCATAAACCCCCGTAAAATCAATGCCGAGGGACGAAAAGGAAAGGCCCTTCCTCGTGCCGCGCTATCCCATCCCCTCCCACAGCGTCCCACCACCCCAGCTCCAGTTCAGCCCCGGCTGTTGCTGGTCTGCAGCACCCGGTGGCCCCCCCCGGGCTGTCCACCGCCCCCCGGTTTTGACGTCGGCTCGCTGGGCCGGGGCTGAAAAAACGTTGGGTGAAAAATAAACTGCAAACATCCGCCGGCCCCCTTAGTTTTAGTTTTATTTTTAATTTTTAGAAAGCGTTATCCAGCGCGGCAAATTCCTGGAAGTAAAAGGAAAATCTCTTCTCTCGGAGCAGCCTGGAAATCATCCTCACCTAAACGTAGGAAAAGCCCGTGCTCCATAAACAGGGAGTCCCCTGGTCCTAAACCGACGTGGTTCCACCGAAGACCTCGTGCTCGGGGCCCGAGACACAAGAAATCCGTCAGAGCAGACGTGTCTGTGGGTGGGCAGAGGGCGGTTCATTCGTCCGAATAATACCACGGGATTTTGCCGATGGATCCTGCCGAAGCACTGCCTTCCCGCGCAGCATCTCTCCCGTACCTCCGACTTCCCAGACTTTAAACCCTGAGGTTGCTCTCCCGTCCGGCGGGATGGGAATTTTCCTCGTGTTGAGAATTAGGGAAAACCCCATGTGAATAATACACGAATGCGCGCAGCCGCCGGAAGAAACCGGAGCCGTTCTGCGTTGTGTTGGTATTGATTTACCTACGCCTGAACTTCCTTTGTGCATTTCAAAAACCTGAAAAGGACTTAATTTATTCTGAATATAGATGGTCGGCATCTTCCTGAGGTACCGGTTAGAGCCGCTGGAATCGGCCTTAATTGCAATCCAAACGACGATGGGCTCAAACCCTCTCTGCAAAGATACCCCTCTCTAATAATGAGTTAAAAAGAGAGGTTTGACAAGTTAAAAACTGAATTGTGTCCCAGGGAAAACTACCTGCTGGTCTCGCAGAATTTTTTAAGCAGTATTTTAAGCAGCCCTCATCCGGGAACACGTTGAAGTTGCAGTTTCCCGTGACGATAGTGACCGTGCGGGTATCGCCGTTCTGGGAGATGCTCCAGGAGGGGAACACCAGTGCAGTTTACAGCCGTTGTTGTTGCCAGTTGCACACCATTTACCCTCACCGCTTGCAGGTGGAACTGTGATTAATAGAGCTTCTCAGCGCTCTCAGGTGGTGCTTCAATGGATCTTGGGATTTTTTAGACTCCTGTTGTGAAACGTTAGTAGGAGCGCTCTCGGCAAGAACGTGAATCCAACTCGGTGCTTACGTCAGATTTACTTGCCCGGCTTAGAACTGGTGAGAACGTAATTCTTGGCATAATGTAGTAAAACCGAGATTGAGCCGAGACCTGAAACCAAACCGAGCGATACAAATGTCTCTCGTCAATGCAGCGGGTTGGAAATTTGGCCTCTCAGCGTTAATTCTCTGGTTTGCCTTTTGTTCTTTTTTTTTTTAAACATCATTTGGCATTCTTCATGACATCATTTGGCATTCAAATCAGTAACTACAGACCAAACACCGAAATACTACTGGCACATCCCGCTGTCGGCCCGATGCTCGCCGGAGGTGCACGCACGGCCCAGGTCGCTCCCTGCCGCCATCGTACTCGCCGTTAGCTTTGCTCTCACAACTTATTAAAGGCAGACGGAGCAGAAGGCCACAACTGTGAATCATGCAGCTGCACTAAAATAACGTGGGCGAGATGGTTTTCTTTTTGCTTTTAGCGTCTGGCGCAGACCTGCAATCTTCTCGTCAACTCAGACAACGCTTCTAGGTAAAGGCGGGGAGAGCAGCTGCCTCCGGCTGGAGCAGCACGGAATCCCGTGGAGACCCCTTCTCCCACGGCGAAGCCCAGGACGGGACGTGGAGCTGCTACCTGGACCCTCACACCCACACCAGGGAGTCTCCGCATCGCTGGAAACGCAACTCCTTCCTTTCCCCCTCCTGCTCCCCAACCCGCACTCTGCAGTGGTAAAAGCAGGAGCGCTGTTTCTAAAAATCAAGGTGAGGATTTAATTCCAACATATTTTTCCCCCCGAGATGGTCAGTGTCACGCTCGGGATGGAAACGGCCCTTCGTTTTGCGGAGGACGAAACTTCAAAATGAAAAAAAACAGACCCTCCCGTGTGAATCAAACCAGAGAGAGACTTGTTACGGTAAAGACTTTATTGCTACGTGCTCCCCAATACAACAAACGGCATCAGTAGTGTACGCTTCCTAGAAAGAGAAATTAGCCTGGTGGAAAAGAAATCAAAAAGGTACAGGGACCATCTACACCCCCATTTTGTATATACGTAATAGACAGAGAGAAAAGAGAATTTGACTTTTGGGGAAGTTTAAAGAAACAAACACACCCTATTTATCTGTTTGAGGCTCAGGGATTGTCTGTGCCATCTGTGTCGTAGGAATTTTGTGGACCTTCAAAAGCCTCGCAGAAAGGCAGCAGCGATTCTTGAGAGGTGTGGAGTCAATATGTCAGTGGGTCAGAGGACACACCGCACGACGGCAGAAGCGTCGCGCGTAGGGCGACCCTGTACTTCCCCCGGCGGGATTATCCTACCTGCATCCTCATTTCCTTTAGAGGTCTCCTGAAAAACGGTTTTCGCCGTTATTTCTTCCTGGTTATTCTGCATAATCACTACAGATGGTTCTAGAATTTCATCTCGGGGGGTCCTCATCTACTTTACGGCATTTTAGAGGGACGTGTTCACTGTTCTTCTAAACGGGTCAATCATGAGGGCTTTTTACAGGGAAGCAAAAATTGCACGTGAGACGTTAATGTTTAGAAATTAAAGATGCCTGAAGCAAAAAACCGTCATCGGACTGCTTTTTTTTTTTAAGAATAAGACCAAAAGTTTCTCTACAGTAGTTTAGTTAGCTTAAATGTCTGTTCTACCCATATGACATAGCACGTACAGGTATCTAATGACATCTCTCTGTTTTACCTTGGCAAAAAGAAGAGTCAACTGCCCTTAGTGTAAATATTTAGTACATAAAATACCATCAAGAAATCAACTTTTAATAAATATCTTTAGTTCTCAATCCTATATACAAGTACTTTACAGCAACACACAGGAGAGAGTGCCATTGGGCGGACTGTGACCAAGATGGTTATTGACATAAGTTACGAGTACATTATTGCAGTCAGATGCGTTGTGGTTGTGGAGCTTTTGAGGTGAACCGTGCTGAAAAAAATAAATATCTCTCTCACCTTTACACCAACGCTTCGAGTAGGAAAAAAGAAATTAATCTATTTTAAGTCTTGCCACAGCTGTTTCTTGTTAGCGCCTATTCTACCTCTGTGATGCTTTTTCAGCTTCAGAAGTCACAAACAGATCACCCGGAGAACGGGTCTCCTTGTTGACTGGTGAACGTTACAGTACTGACAGCACATACGGGGTTTCCTACGCTGGTCTGACCCCCTCGGCGAGAGGAGAGGTACGGGACGGCTCTGCCCAGCCGAGGCCGCGGGGCTCAGGGGTCCTTTCACAGGCACCTCCCATCATTGTGCCAACCCGTGACTACGCTAAAGTTTCTGAACCTCCTTTTAACGGGCGGGTGGCTCTACGTAGACTCGTACCTTTAGCTTTACGTGCTTTTTTTTTTCCCCCTATTCCAAAAGAAAGCATCACATTGTTGGTATTCCAAAAAAAACCCAAACCCTTTCCTAGTGACAGCGGATGTCATGTGAAAATGGAACTCCTCCTTTTATGATAATGCTGCTTTAAAAAATCAACTCTGGGAACGTGCATAAGGCAGTACTCAATGGCAGGCACCTAGCAATTGTCCAGAACGCGACATCGGTCAACAGTTGTCTGACAGCACAAAACTCTTCAAAATAATACTGACTTTCTGCAATATACAGTATTTACACAACAGCTGCAAATTTGCTCGTACAATATCCGTCTCTATAGATAAATTAGCAAAACAAGTCTCATGGATTCGGTCGTTCCACGGCAAAAGCGTTTTGGGGAGTGTAACCGTCGGGTACCTCTTGTAGCTGGGCATTTTCTACATGCGAGTGTTTAAAACCAAAAATAACGAGGTGAGTGCTGAGGTCAGGGCCGCTTTTCGGCACTATAGCTTGACCAATGCCCTCAGCAACTTCTGCTCACCGTTAGGAATATTCTTTGGTGCTTTCCCCCAGTGCGTCCAAGCTAGCCAGATAACGCAGGACGGGAGGAGGACGGGAGCAACTAGAAAGTGAACCAGCACTTCTTGTTCGTTGTATTTACACGGAAAAGGAGTTGAGGACCTGCAGCGTCCTGCCTGTGGAAAGCAGCATGCACCATAGTGTCCCGAAGGAAGAAAATCAAACCCCACGCGCCAAACAAAGCCTCTTTCAACGGCTGTCCTCCACGAGGCGTTCACCTTCGTCTTTCCACAGCGGAGGACCTCGAAGGCCATCTCTTCTCAACGTGCTTCTCGCTCTTCCTTGAGGTCCTCGATGGAGAAGGAGCACCCACTGTGGTGTTATAAGGTGGCACCAGAGGGACGGCTGCTGCCAAGGCAAGGGCGCTGCGAGGACCGAGACTGCTGCTGTTGGCTGGTGACTGGTGCAGCAAAGCCAACGGCCTGGAAGTCTTCCTCACCTGAGGAGCTCTCCACCGTGGAAATTCAGCACCTTTGGGCTTGGCGTTGGACGGGGAGACGTCCGCATGGGTGTCCTCTTCTGCAAAAGGAAGCCCGCCCAGAGAACTTCTCCCAGGCAGGAGCTGCGCGTAGTGCGGCACGGCCGGAGTTGGTGCCATCAAAGCCCTGGGCAGGTCGCTCTGATCAAACATCACGGCCTCTGCCGTTTCAGCCACTGCGGTGAGGAACGGCGGCGGGAGGGTGCTGCTGCGCTTGCTGCAGGACTCGCAGCACAGCTTGTTGTAGCCGGGGATGGAACAGTAACGCGCCAGCACCTCCATTTGACAGAAGATAGATTTGTCTCCCATGCAGGGCTCATCTGCAAAACAAACGTCATGTCGACTGTAAATCGAGTGAAAAGCACCGAAATGCCCGGACAGCGTTAGGTGGGCACCGGTAAAGTTCTGCCTGTGTTTCATAAACGATGGGCTACTCTGAACAGGCAACCTGAGGTGCTTCATCCCCCGACAGGGCTCACCGCCACCCTGAAAAATAACCCTACCCAGGCACCAAACAAAGGGGCGCTCACTTTGTAAACGTCAGCTTCGTTGCACACCACAAGCGAAGAGTTGTGGAAAGCCATGTTGTATTTGCAGAGGGCCACAGACAGCAATGTCCAGGGGTGACCTCCTACAGCTCCCACAAACCACACGTAGCTCTACTCACCCCACTCGCCTTCACTTCTAGCCCGAGGGTGTTATCTATCAACGGTATTAAAACCAATGAAATCTTCCCTTAAAGAAACCAAATCCCAAGCAATACCTCTCAAAGGCGTCTTTTTTTATGATGTCTTTAAACAAAATGCTATAGCTGGATGAAGTTTTGTTTGGATAAAGTCTCAGTGACCTAACCGTAACTGGAGAACAGATGGAAAGCTTTTCACAGATAGGTCAGATGTGAGATGCCTTCAAGTTAAGCGTGTGGCATTCCCTTCAGTCAGGGAAAAGATCTTAAAGAGGTCAAAGAGCTGTCAGAGCTCCCCAGAACGTCAATGTTCCTTTGAGCGTTTGCTGAATGGTTGTTGAACAGAGACGCAGTGGTCAGGTTGGACAAAACAGGAGAGAGGAAAGCGGTAGCGCAAGAAGTCAGAAAGAGAATAAGATCTTGATCTAAGAGCACATCAGTACTCGGGCTCCTTCAGACCATCACATGAGCTCAAAGGTGAAGTCCCAAATTCTACTGTTACCAGGACTGGGACAAACACTGAGAGTTTGTAACACTCACGAGTAGGCGGCACTGTTGAGAATTTCTGTTGTACTGACTACCACGGCACAAGCTCCCCGGGTAGTCCGGCATTCTGTACGGGAATGTGAGTTTGAATTAAAACCTCACTCTCATTTCACAGAAAAAGTCAAATTGTCAGTATCTGAGCAGAGCTGGGTCAAGGCGCAGAAGACGACGGGAGGCTGGCTCCGGGCATGTGAAGTTCTAGATTGGAGGTTAGGAAAAATTCCTTCACCGAAAGTGTTGTCAAACATTGGAAGAGGCTGCCCAGGGAAGGGCTGGAGTCGCCATCCCTGGAGGTATTTAAAGGATGTGTAGACGTGGTGCTGAGGGACGTGGTTTAGTGGTAACATGGCAGTGTTAGGTTGACGGTTGGACTTGATGGACTTAAAGGTCTCTTCCAACCAAATCGGTTCTGTGAGGTAAGCTGCATTATTTGCAGATTTTAAAATGAGGAGATTTAACACCTCCTTATTATTGTCCTCCCTGTCCTTAACTCGTCCCACCGCTCATTTATACCCCTACTCCTCTGTGTAGTTTGGAATGTCACGTGCCTTGGCAGCACGAACCCCAACACCGCAAGGCGGGAAGGTCACCTCGTCCAGCCTTGCAGCAGGGTCGACGCTACCCAGAAGAGCACCTTGCAGTCCTAAAGCCAACGCGTCTGTAGGCAAAGAGGGGTAACGACCTTCCCACGGACACCTAAGGAACCCTCAGAACAGACCATGCGCTTCAGTCTGGTGTTCTGTCCGAACCTGGCTCTTTCCCAGGAGGGACTCAGCCCAGAAACACGGGGCGTCCATGTCCCCCCTCCATCTCCTAAATCGGGGCTAAGGCCCCGGGCAGCACTCCAGAAGCAGACCAGGAACCCACAACCATCTAACACTTCACAGGACAGGAAACCAGCAGCAGGGACACACGAGCTGCTCGGTGCATCCAGTAACTGTTGAAACGCTTCCAGGAGAAGGCCGGCAAAGAGTTTCCGGTAGCAGAATGTTCCTAAGATGCCGCCGCTGGCTTGAAACGGTATTGATGGGTCTCACTTAAGATAGAAATACGCAAAATTATCATGTGAAAAGCCAAAAGTTAACCCCAGCTATTGAGAAGATCTGCTCCATGTCTAGTCTTCCACTCCCAGTTCGCAATTACGGAGCCAACGTTTTAATAAGCAACAGACGGCATGTAACACCGCTTATTACGCTCTGCCATTAAATTAGCTTTCTGTACTGTGCTATTTTTTCACCTGTGCACAGATGCCGCCTTACCGCACGCCAACAGCACGTCAGGCAACCAAGTTTTCCCATTTCAAAATATTAACTGTAGCCCAACCCCTCCGTCAGCGTAAATCAGCCTAATTCCACTGAACGCAGTAAAATCGCACACACCTACATCGCTGGGGTTGTGGGACTTTGTTTATAAATAGCAAATTATAGGACTGCGGCACGTAACATAGGAATTTTCCTCGCTCCTAATCCCGATGTGCTTCCTCGGATGGACGTTTGTTGGTTCCGCACAAACCCAGCATTAAATTTGCAGCTTCGCACGGGAACGTAGGGGCTCTGTGAAGGCACTACGAGACTATTTCCAGCAGGAATTCAGCATGGGAAATTCAGGGCTATGTTTGTAACTTGTCTAAACTAGAAAAGCTAATACTGAAACACAAATCTTTGCATCATATAGAGGGCAATCCTTATGCTTCCCTGTAAATGAAAGCACTCCATCTGGAAAATTATGGCAGTCCTCTTGTTAAGACGCTGTGATTTATGTCGGTATGTAACTCGGAGCAAACAGTATCACCTGAAGTGACAAACCAAAAAAGAGAATACCAAACAATTATTTTTGCTTTCCATAGCGACAATGCACCTTTTCCTCTCATGCTTCATTTTTGGCATATCGGTTTGTGATGGTTTAGATTTCGCGACTCAAGTGATGGTGCAAAGATTTGGTTTTGTACTTCGCTACTTTCAGCGGGTTCCGTAAGTACAGTCTCGGAGCTGTATACTCACATAATCCCTTTTTTTTATTTTTTAGGTTAATTCTGCACAACCCAGTCAACCGTTTCCTAGTTGGCGTGTAAGCGCTTGTATCCTTCCGCTGATGTTCACGGGAAAAGTTCTCCTTCTCACAATTTGTTACTTGCTTCACGGTAGCTGAGAGCAGAAGACACAAGAAAGCGTATGGGCTCCCTCGGGAATCTTGACGAGGCGAAGCTACTGGAATACGATTCCCACGTGAGACTTTAGAACAGACACAGCTCTTACAGAAGGCATCGCTGTACCTCTAAGTACGCTGCTGGCTGACAGCATCCCCCTGAGAAATCTCCCTCAAAGGTGGTATTTAGGCACTGAAATTTAACCCAGCGGGTGCTTTCTTCTCCGTTCTGTACCTCGCGTCGCAAAGCCGGGAGAGCTCATACAGAGACTTTTCAAGGGTCTGTTCTATACAGGTTCTCACGTGGAGCTCACCTCTTTGCCTACGTGCCACAAAATCCATTCTTCTAACCCGGCACAGCCCCAGAAACATGACTGCTGCTCAGATTATTGCAGGACGAAATCCTGCCTCCTCTTTCCTTCTCATCACGGAGCCATATAAAGTTTAAGTGAAATGTCTACGGGAGGTGTCCTCATTTCTCCACCCTACGAGACTCAGCTCCACCGAGGCACACGGTGGAAGAGCTGCTGGCTCTTCTCCCGTATGCAGACGTGCCTTTTCATGGAGATCAGACTCCACTAAGACGAAACCCTCCGCAATCTTGCATTTCGACAGGAAATCCTTTCTCAAAAGCACCTGATACAGGCTGACGTTTTGCTGAGCCTACAGCCCAGGAAACCAAACCAGTAATTTAAAAGTGAAACGTAAAGAGTTAATCTACATAAATATTAGAGGATACTACTGATATTTCAGCAGCGTTCCCCCACAACGTAGAACACGGTGGAAACCACATCAGAAAAGCATCGCTTACGGCGGGAGAGACGCGGGGCTCTCCCAGGGAGAAATAAGACTGTGCGCCGCTCCATTTTGAAAGGCAGGAATTTAACTCTGGCTGTTCAAGGAAACCCCAGCGGATGCTTCAAGTACAGATTCTTTACGGGGAGCTTAAAGCACTATTTGAATAGTTTTGTGAAGGCGTAGCCCTCATCTCTTCCAGTTTTGGAAATATTTTTATCCCCAGTGAAAAAGGGGATTTTAAATCTCGTCTGTGTTCATGGAGTCACAGACGGTGATTTGCTCCCACCCAGTGGATACACCGTTTTAGAGCGCTTCATTGCTCCCAGAATGGTTTTCTGCTCTGAGTTCTTTCACCGGCAGAAGACAAATAAGGGGAAAAAGCGACGCCGTTACCGGACTTGCGGGCAGCAGGTGGACACACTCTGCGGGAAAACACACTGCGCCTTCCTAGAAGTCTCACTCCATTTTCTCTCCCAGCTAGTGACCGGAGCATAAGGACTGCCGTGAGGGATTTAAAACGCAAGTAAACCCCAAATCTTCCAGAGTCAGGGACCCGGAGGAAGAAAGGCTTTGGTGTCATAAAAAGCTTAAAAATGCGTTCAAGAAGTTCCATGAGAACAACGGAAAGAGATTCCCAGGAACCTTATTCAGGCTCTCTGCTTCCAGTTTTATCTTTTCTTTTGCATTGCCTCAACCGTCAGGCTTGTAAAGCTTCCCCCTGGGAACCTCTACACCTTAACACAGAAACCTCACAGAAAGTTGAGCCGTTATTTAGAGCTCCAGAAGGGTCTTTGATTTGTCGCTGGAGTTCACTCAGGGATGAAACCTGCGCCTGACATCTCCACCCAGCACTGCGCTACCCAGACGGGCTGCGCCGAGGTGGGGATTGTCGCCCACGTCTCCCGCGGTCGTCTTAAGAGCCTTCTCTTACCGTCACAGGGAGCGAGTTTACAAACCCTCGCTGCTTCGGGCTTTTCTCCCTCGCACCGGTCGCCGGCACGGCACGTGATCTGCCGGGTCTCCGTGCCCTCCCCGCAGGTCACCGAGCACTAGGGAACAGACACAAGACAGTTCAGGACGGACGGCTTTCACGGCGACGTGCCAAAATTCACCTGTCCAAAAGAGCCCGATGTGGGCTTTCCGGTCAGGCCGTACGCTCCAGCAGTTTGCTTTGAAAGGAGATTTTAGGGAAGGCTGACGTGAGGGAGAGGGGGAGGAGGGTGTTTCCCTTGGGTTTTGCTTTCTGTAACATTAAATTTATTATTAGAGCACATTATGAATTCTGCTACCGATTCTTCCCGTAGCCGATAACCCCATCTGGACAATAAAGAGAATACAGAGGGCAGGGAAAACTCCGCGTTCCCCGAGTCAGCTGCGGGGCTCAGCGCTCCGTTCCTGAGGCGTTGTAACAACACCAACGCTTGCGGAAACGCTGCGATTGCAAAGGCAATGTCGAGGCAGGAGATGTTAGCAAAGGGAGGTGAGTGGCTCCCGACGGCCGCCTGCCCACCTCAGACCAGGGTCCCGGTTTCCACTGCGCCGGGCAGGGGACTCGGTTGCAGGACCTGCGGCTCTCCGGGCGATCTCCGCTGCAGTACTTGAAATGGACCGAGCGGTTGGCGCCGTCGGGAAGGGGCTGGATGCAACGCACCGTACGGATCTGGTAGCCTGAATTCCCACAGGTTTTTGTGCAGTGTTCCCACTCATCTGCTGCCCAGCTGGCAAGGAAAAAGAAAGAAGGTACCATCACAACTTTTACCCCTTACCCATACCGCTGCCGGGTCGGGCAGCCCTTCGCGTACAGTATTTGTGTGATGAAACCGCTCGGTAAGATCAGTAACCGTTCTTACGGAGGTCGAGAAAACGTCCGTAAGGCAGGAACCGCAGCCTAGGAAGCTGTCGGCATCCTACCGAACGCAGCTTGGGTTCACTCCCGCAGCTCCCGCAAGGAGCAGCCGTTGATGGCCTTTTCGCGAGACCGTACTTACAGAGGCCGTGTGCATTCCTGGAGGTTGCACATTCTGCGGATGGGCTTTGGCTTTTTGCTGGCTTCACAGAAGCTGCGATGAACCATTTTGTTATCACTTTTCCGGCGGCACCCGTATTTGGTGTACTGGAACCCTGGGAAATATTCCAGAAAAATCAGGGAAAAGGGGTCCTCGTTAGAAATTTTGGGTTGAGTAACAGTTTTACGGCCTATGACATGGTTTTACACGACAGATGTTTACGAAGGCTTTAAACACGCTCCCAACTTGTTCAGTTGTCAGGCGCGGGATTGCTGCGCTGTGCTCAGTGGATGCTGTGCTGGGGAGGGACTTTTCGCAAGGGCACGTAGCGACAGGACGGGGGGGGGAACGGCTTCAGACTGGAAGAGGGGAGATTGAGCCACAGAGAAGCTGTGGCTGCCCCATCCCTGGAGGTGTTCAAGGCCAGGTTGGACGGGGCTCGGAGCAACCTGGGCTGGGGGGAGGTGTCCCTGCCCGGGGCAGGGGGTGGCACTGGATAGTCTCTAAGGTCCCTTCCAACCAAACCGTTCTATGATTCTGTTTATAACATGACCCTGATAGGTTTTTAAGGCCAGAAGGACAGTTAGTACAGTCTAACCTCTGCGTTACACCCAAATCATGGCACAGAGAGGGGAGGAATCCCCTCCTTCACACCCAGCAGCAGGTCACCTCCTCTCCTGGGCATGAACCCCAGTCTCATTTTCGTGTTTTCGCTACCCGGAACACATCACCCGCTCGACTGCTGTACACAAGAGGTACAGTTACTTTGACATTTGCGTTCCCCATTCTTTGCCCAAGAGTAATGTACACACCATAAGTGAAGCCAACGCTCAGCAGCATCGATGTTTGAGTCTGCGCTTCCAAAGTGCCTTTGGGTACTGAATATAAACACCTAAAAAGGACTTTCTCTTTTCCAGGCTGGAAGCGCGACACTTGTGAATAACCAGGCCCGTCAGGTATTTTAAGCTTCGGCACCCAAAATAACAAGCTGCTTTAAAAAACAATGGAAGGCCCAGACTCCTGAAGCGCTCACTCCCCCCACCTTTTACTTTCCCACTTTTGGTAATTTGTCATTCGTTACCGGAAGGTGCTACATCATCCGTTTACCTCCGCCGCAGGGTTTGGAGCACTGCGACCAACTCTTTAATGCCCACTCAAAAGTATCTATTTCTTCCTGTAGGACGTTGTTGCTGTTGATTGTTGGTACCGAATCCTCGTGAATGATGTATTTGTAAGTCAGGCTAGATCTTGTGGCATTCTCCCGAGGAATGATCTATTAATAATCAAATGTAAACAGTGGTACAAAACCAGAGCTATTATTTCTTCCTTTGCAAAGTAAAGAAACCAAGGCCTGGCTCATAGGGGAAACACAGAAACTGCCAATTAACTCCCTGGGAAAAGAAATAATCAGTTTTTGTCTTCACAGTTAGAACTAACAACAGTAGGATCAACACGGAGCCACCATGTACAATGAGACACGTTTCTGGGCCAGCCTTCTAAGCTGGCCAAGTAGGACACCATCACCTAGGAGGAAGGGATGGTGTGGCCACGTCATCTCCTTGTCTAAAGAGTCGGGCTGGTCTCGGACACGGTTTGACATGCGATGCCCTTCTTTGGTCCACTGAGAGTGTCCCGCTGCCGTCCGACAACGCACTATGGGGCTTCTGATCGACACATCGCCGCTGCACGAAGAGGCGGCGGTTGGCAAGAGAGGGTAACAGCTAGTGAGAAGAGGGCTTCGGGCTACCGGCCGTCTCATCGGCACACGTCTTTCAGCGTGGTGTTACACAGCGGGGTTTTATCTCCGCACCAGCTCCATGCTGGGCACGCGCTTTCTAGAAAAGACAGACCCACCACGTTCCCACTGCCTGGAGACGTAACCTACCAGCACAACCACCGCGTCGTGCAAGGGCCCCTCAGTGTGGAGCGTTTCTATGTCGTCTTCGATGTTGTACTCCCACTCCACGCCGAGATCGATGAAAGACCGGGATCTGGCCTCCTCCCCTTTCCCGTTCAGGATATAGTGTCCTGTAGCCTGGTTCTTAATCGCTAAAGGGATTGAAAAGAGTGGCAGTCGTGCCTCCTGTCCTAGCGTCAGCAACCACGGTGGCTTTACGTCAAAGTGGACAGGAGGTATCACAGGTGGCCTTTTGCAAAGAAACCCAGCACCCTGGCGAGGGCTGCAGGCGCCTGGGCTCGGAGAAAGGCCCCCCAAGCCCACCTCAAAAAAACCTACGCCAGAACCTCACAAGTTCCTATGACTGCAGTCACCCAAAGGCAGGAGCTCTGCAGCACCGAGCGAGCAGCTCGTGAAGCCGCTTGCTGCCAAAGCAAAGCTGTGCTTCTCTGAAAGCCGCTATCAGGCCGTGCTTGGGCCGCCATGAAGCGCTCAGGCCTCAAAAGTCCCCAAAATTAAGTGGACTGCAAATATGTCACAAGTTCCTCAATCTTCTTCCATTAAAAAAGCTGTGGCTTACAATCTGCAGCCAAGAAGGATAATTAAAGATCCTGACTTTGAGTCATGCAATGGAATACACAGTTTTTACCCCGGCAGTGCCCATTTAAATGTGAGCGATGACACTCTGTTGTTAGTAAACATGCAAATGAGGATCAGTGTAATATTTGCAAGAATTCAAAGGCGAAGGAAATACTCGTTTGCTGAGCTTATGCGGTAGGACTCGGTCCTTCACATGCAGTGTCGAGTGCAGATCTTTACCCTACACACTTCAATTTGGTTATCTCCTTTCTCAGGTCCTCGCGCACGACTGCCCCGTGCTTCTCATCGTGCCTCAAAGCCAACCCTGAGGAGAGAAACACTTACCAAGAAAGTGAGGAGAAGCCTCGTCTTCTTGGATAAACACATGTCGAGCACCAGGAGGGATATCAAACATCTTAAGGTACCCTTTGGCATGTGTAGTAGTCAATGGAGAGAGCAGAGATGGAAAGAAAAAGTGATAGCCATGGTTAGGAGCGCACTACGTGACCCAGCTTCTCCTTGCAGAGGAGCGCATCCATCACCGACTGAGACGCCGTCTCGGGAAGAAACTGAGCAAATAGTTTGTAACGTATCGGACGGGACCTCCGTGTGTTTTTCCTCTTTCAGGGAGAGAGGAGAAACCAGTTACAAACCTATTTGTCACTCGACGAGCTACTCTGCTACAGGCCACATCAATTAACAGCTCAGGCAAAACTATGTTTCCTATGTTCCTCGGCATACGAGGGGGAAAACCACAAGTCTTCCTCGTTATTTTTTTTCAAGTCACTCATCAGCCAGGCTGGCAGAGGCGAGTTTACCGACTGTCATGGGAGACGTTAACATCTTAAGTGCGTCCGCTTACTTGCGAGACATCGGAGACTGGAGCAAGGTGGGTGCAGTACAGAGCGTACTGTCGCTACACATCACAAAAGGCCCCTTTGTATGGAAGTTAACCTATTTACAGCTAACAGTAAACTATTTACAACTGCGAAGGTGAAATGCATCCATTAAATTGCCACTGCCGAAGCGACGAGGCTGAACTCAACCCTCTGCAGCTGAAAGTAAAAAGCTGTTCCCAAAGAAAATGGTTCTTATTTGACTTTTCCATTATCGATCGGTCCAAACCACAGGTCGTTAGTGTAACAGTAACTAAGCACTGTCATTAGGAAGGCTAAAATCCCTCCGAGGGACCTGTCAAGAGGCACTTCCACATCCAGTTTTGATCGAGAGCATCATAAGCACTCTGAGCGCACGGTATTTTCATATTTCTATTATTTTCCCTTTAACAACTGCAGATTTAATTACGATAAATCTCTACGGATCCCCTTTTTAAGGACCGAGTTAGTTTCTCTCTGTTTCGTACTCTGCTATGCAGTCTGCCCGGGTAATCCAGCCCTGCTGCAGGAGCAGCGGGGACGTGCCAAGAGTTTTGTTATTTGTGCATTGCAAACACGAGACGTCGCGTTTCAGTCATTGTGTTTCGCCCCGGGACTAAGGAATGCATCGGCAGTTTGTGGTGCACCGGAATGCTACAGCTCCTTGGCAAATCTAAGGGAAGGAAAAGAAGAGCGGGGAATTTGTAAAATCATGGTCTTGGCTGACGAGCGACGGCGCAAACAGCATTTGCCAATCTTGTCATCGATCGTCTTTTGAGCATATGAAACATAAAGCTTTTGCCTGATTTGGCGTTATCGACCGACGTCCCAAGGGAGAGGAAAACTGCAGCAAGAACTCCGCAGTCGCCGTGGATGCCCTCTCTCTGCAAGCGCTTGAGACTTACCCAGCGTATTTTTAGACTCCTTTGTTTCAGAAAGGGAAACATTGCGAGCTCCTTTGGGCAACGTAAACGCTCCTCGTGTCTTCCCTTAAAGAGAACGCCTGTAATTAGTGCGACGGGAGACAGGTCTTGTCATTTCATTGACTACGTCTGTCAGCCAGATGGTCTTTACGAGCGTAAAGTATAAATTACTTTACGCGTTCAGACGCGTGTAAAGCGGAATTAAGACACATCCAGCAAATGTTAATAGTCAATGAAAGTCAGACCAGCGGAAATTCAGGTGGGTGATTTTAAGTTGGATACTTGCAGATGTCATTCTCCAGAACCTTGAATTCTTTTTGGCACCTCTTGCTTAAATGTTTTCCTGTTGGAAGAGGTCAATTAGTCTTTTTAATGACTAGGTTGCCAAAGGTAAGGGTAAACCAATAAACACGTTGCAAACACTTCTATCGCTTCCATAAACACTGATGAACAGCAGTTGTCCCCACACCGCCTCCTCGTGCTCTCTGTCACCCTGCGGTGTCCTGCTGTCCGCACACGGCAAACACCGCGCCAACGCCCAACGGCACGCCGTCACCCCTCAGGCGACGCCGTGGCTCTCGGTGGCCCACCAGCAGAAATGCTGAGCCGCAAGGCAGGAGGGGGGGTCGGGAGGGTATTTTGGCCTCTCGTTTGCCCCGGTATTCCCCCCGGGAGTGAGCCAAACCGTGGGCTTCGGCTGCGAGCGCGGCGCTGCACAGCCCTGGTGCGGACAGCAGAAACCAGACTCAGCACAGAAAGCTCTTATGGGACTGGAACCAAAGATGTGACGTGACCATCCTCTCCGCCCCCCAAATTCCAATCATTCTCTCACTGAAAAAATCAGAAATGCTCTCAGAAGGACGAGCGCTTTTTTCTGCCGATTACTTTTTTTTGCTGTTCAAGCAAAGCGCAGTAGCTGCCAGCTCCAGAAATACGCAGGCAGGCTACGTAAATACGAAATACGAGGTTCAAGTTACAGTCCTGAGTCCATTACTCCCCAATTTGAATGATTCTTGCACTATTCCGTGCCCAATCCACCAGCCTCCAGGGAACCATCCCTTTCAGAAGGGCTCTCTCCTGTAATTGGACAGTTACCACCAGTAAACTTTTCCAGTTGCTTTGTAATAATTAATACGTATTTTCTGCCCAATATTCTCTGTATTTTATTTCCAGTCACACACGAGCCCGTCTGTGTCTGAGTCCAGTTTGGCCGCTCACTGTCCAGACTGAATTATTAACGCTGCAGCAAAGCTCGCTTCATGGCGGCAATTAACAGCCTCTGAACTGTTAATGCAGATATTCACGTTATCTGTCCCGTAGCCTCTCTCCGCTCTGTCTCAACACGCTGGGTTCTATCAGACAGGTATTCCTGAAATAACTGCTTAAAGTGGACAACAGTCACAGCAAACCGTACGAGATAATACTGCCCCGGCTTAACAAACAGCTGACAAAAGAGAAATTTCTGAGGAAATCCAAGGCGACCTTGCGTTATTATTGATAGGAAACGCGTTGCAAACTACCCCAGAGTGCAGTCTGAAAATTTCACAGCATCACGATTCTATGATTGATTCTATGATTTTTTTTTTCCCCCTCCAATTTAAGCAGCTCACTTAGTTCTGAGTGAGCAAAACGCTCTCGGATGTTCCACTGGATCTCAGTCCCACAACTTAAAGGGTATGTGAAACGAGGATTCCTGCCAAAATGTTTTTGTATTTGGTTCAGAATTCAGCTGAATTTATTTTTCACTTGTTTGTTTGACTGAAGGGCTGTAACTGGTGAGAAAGCGTCATAAAAACCCAATTTGACAGGAGGAGGATGCATTTCATAGACACAGAAGTTCAGATTTCCATTTAGAACTCTTCGAGTTTAGGTTTGAGGGGAAAAACTTGTGAAAAGCTTAATCTATCGCAGGAGGGGTTCCCTTTAGCCCTCCGACAGACGGAGGCACGCTACGCTCGGCGTCAGGAAAGCGCCTCGGTTTCCTCTGCATTCCACTCGCTTTGGTTTGGCCAAACTCAGTGTACCCCCGCTCATCCCTGACATCGTCTGGCTGGGCTTCAGCATTGACAGAGAAGAACTAAACGTGCTCTGCACGGGGAGTCTTCCGCGGGACACTCGACTGACCAAACTTTCCCCTAAGGGGTCCTCCAAAGGACAGAAGTAGTGCACTGTTTTGCAGATGGCATTTCTCCCTCAAGGACTCAATTATTCCTGCGCGTCGGCTTAAAACCTGCGTTGCGCTACCTGAAAGGAGGTTACATTTCTGACTGGTCTGCAAAAAGTACGAGAGAAAGAGCAGAGACGACAGAAACTATACCCAGCTGCAGGAAAAGGCTGTTCCTACCAAGCTTTTTGGGGGTGCGGGTGAAGGTTCCCTTCACAGTTCGGCAGTGAGAGTTATCCCCGCCGCAGACGCCACACTTGTCTTCAACCTTATTGGAGCCGATCTCCTTGTCACAACCCACCTTCTGCAGAAGGAAGAGCAAAAACAACAAGAAAGAGAAGGCTTTGTCATCGGTTGGCAGGTTTAGCTATGGTGGGAAGCCATCGCAGAATTAGCGCGTGGAGGAAGTTACCACCCAACGCCGATCCATTTTAGTTAAACACAAACTACCTGCAAATGTGGCGCTGGATGATGGTTTTCCTGTGAAAAACAGGACGCGATTCTCGCTTTACGTTCACTCTACTTTAAGACTAAGAAGGATGGGAAAGACAGAAAAAAAGACACAATTCCTTTCAGACACCAAACTAAGTGCAGAAAAGGCGAATGAAACCATCAGCTGAAGAGAAGTGGAGCGTTTCCAGAGAGCAGGCCCGTGCCGTTGCTCTAATTCAATTCAATTCTCAAGGAATTAGGAGGAATACGATGCCGCAAACACTTCGTTTAGGAACATCTGCACGGTCTACCTCTGCACTGTCGACCGAGCTGTTCTGATCGATGTTAACCAGAGCTGTTGTGCAACCTGGCACGGCTCAAACTCAGCAACAACCTTGGGAAGGTCTCACTCACCACGCATTCTCCGCGAACGCAGATGCTGTAGGGATCTTTATAGGAACAGCGAGTCCCGTCGTGTGCCAGCTGTTTCATATAAGCAACATCCCCGGTTTCTTTGGACTGGCAGTACAGGTGACATCTCTTGTTAGCTGTGGAGCAAGGCAGGAGAAGTAACAGCGTAAATTAAGAGCAATCCAGATGCGCTTCAGATAAATATCCCACTAAATGAGGGAAGAGAACAGGACAGAGACTGAAAGGACCTTTAACAGACAGCTGCGGGGGAGAAAAAAAGCAGCTGATTTGCTTTTCTGTGAATTATAGGCCTATCCCTTCTCTCATGGAAATGGGTTCCCTTCTAAAGGGGCTCCCAGGAATGGGTTCTCGACTGCTCGGAAAGCAGCTTTCACTCCGACCCTGTCGGGAACAGGGCTGAGTTGACAACATTGCAGGGATGCAGCAGAATGACAGCAGCAAAATGAGCCTGGGCTAAAAAGCGAGAAATGAAAGATGCATCCCAGGGATGCAGCCAAACGAGACGGTGCTGAAAGCCCGGTGAGAAGCACAGAGGATCTGGATCTCTAATTTGCTTTGTCCTTCCTTGAAAATACCGGCTGACTGCGTATTTCCTGGCCCACGTCTGAATCGACCTCCTCAGCCGCCCGTGTAAAGGGTACCTCGGGAGACACCTGAGGAGGAAACGCCAGCAACTCCGCAACACCCTGCGGCGAAGCAGGAATCTGTCTGTGCGCCTGAAGCTGGCCTTGTCCCTCAAGGTAATTATGGGGTTACATTAACGGCACCATCACAGACTGACGGAATCACGCCCAGGCGGATGGAGCTATAGGAGAGTGGGAGAACACTACAAAGGACTTTGAGTAGTGCCATTAGGAAGACACCGTTAATGCTTTCAGCAGCCGCCCTCAAACGCTGGCCCTTCGCGCTCCAGCAGACAAACATCTGCACGGGAGAGAGGGCAGGAGGAGTTCCTCATGACCCAACCGGCAGCTCTCTGCACTTTGCCCCCACGGGAGAGCGCCAGAGCTCGACAGGGCAGCCCATCTCTGGTCTCTGCGTGGCGGACCAACGAGGCCCCCACGAGC
Source organism: Ibidorhyncha struthersii (assembly GCA_013398815.1). Classification (NCBI taxonomy): domain Eukaryota; kingdom Metazoa; phylum Chordata; class Aves; order Charadriiformes; family Charadriidae; genus Ibidorhyncha; species Ibidorhyncha struthersii. Next base: position 769,292 of record VZSZ01005267.1, on the reverse strand, counting down.
TCCGGGAGATTCCGGGATTGACTTGTAATAAAGGCAAGTGAGAGGACTTACAGTCCGGGTGTTCGTACGGCAGCCAGTGGTGTTTGCTGTTCTGATGCTCAAAGTGGGAATTGCGCTGCTGACACTGCTGTGCTCTGAAGTCCTCAAAGTGCTTCGGACACTCCTCTGTATTGCAAAGTTGAAACTCAAAATTGACACCGGCACAATCTTCACCGCCATTAATGGGCCTGTGAAGAGAAGAACAGCCAAGAGGTTCTAAAACCCTCCGGGACACTTGATCCGGGGATTCTTCTTCGGTCTTTTCACACTCTATTTTCAGAGACTGTTTTGCTCAAAAGGCGTGTGAATTGACCGAAGCGGAACCAGAGCCGTTATACCGCACAGATACGCACTTACGGTATAACCTCCGTGCTCACCCGTGCGTCCCCAAGGCCTATGCCAAACCCAGAACTAACGCGTGCGTACGTGTGTGCTGCCCACGGCCGATTTACAATTAGAGATATCTCTACATTTATCCTGCAGCTTGCTGAGCTCACACACCGCGTACTCTTCACTCTCTTACACATGAGCTAAACCCCGGGATGGTTTTCCACGGGCTTTCCTCTGGAAATTCTTGGGTTCCCCCAAAATGATCCTGGCTCCTTGCAAAAAGCCGTGTTTCAAGGGGCTTGAACAGAACGGGAATTCTGGCAGACTCCACCCAAAACGTAAATGCCATTTCAACTGACACCTGTAACCGTTCCCAGTTGACTGGAAGTACCACTGAGCCAGAAGACCTACATGGGGTTGTTGCACTGGCGCGTTCGAAAGCGAACTCCGGTTCCACAGGTCCGTGAGCAGGAGCCAAATTTTGTCCAGGGTCCCCAGTTGCCGTCCTGCTTCAGCTGGTTAGCGTTCTTCCACATGCAGTGACCTTTATAGCACCACTGAGAGAAATCGGGCAAGGGAAACAGATGAGAACAGACACCAAAACCACACCAAAGGGATAATCGTGGTAAAACCAGAAGCACACAGAGGTGAGCGCATGGGCTGAGAAGGGACAGCTCAGAGAACAGGCTGCAAGCAGAGACTCTCCTGGGGCCAAAGGGGGTGAGGGTCTATGTGTTCCGGGCCCAGGAGGACCCGGTCCCCTCCCTGAAGGTACTCTGCTCCGTGAGCGAGTCGGCTACACTGCCAGACCAGAGCCTCCACCCTTTCACGTGCAGACACATGAAGGTCAACACGTTCCACTCTCCTCTTCACTTGACTGAAGAGGGTCTTTGTTTCATTTGAGTCTTAGTCGCTACTGCCTTTTTGAAGGCCTTTCAGTGTTCTGAGCTGATTCTTCCCCTCTACTCTACTCTGGTGAGACCCCACCTGCAGTAGTGCCTCCCGCTCTGGAGCCCCCCAACATAGGAACGACAGGGACCTGTTGGAGCGGGACCAGAGGAGGCCACAAAGATGCTACGAGGGCTGGAGCCCCTCTGCTGTGAGGACAGGCTCAGAGCGTTGGGGTTGTTCAGCCTGGAGAAGAGAAGGCTCCGGGGAGACCTTATATCAGCCTTTCAGTCCCTAAAGGGGACCTACAGGAGAGCCGGGGAAGGACTTTTTACAAGGGCACGTAGTGATAGGACAGGGGGAATGGCTTCACACTGGAAGAGGGGAGATTGAGATAGGATATTAGGAAGAAATGTTTCCCTGTGCGGGCAGTGAGCCCCTGGCGCAGGTTGCCCCGAGAAGCTGTGGCTGCCCCATCCCTGGAGGTGTTCAAGGCCAGGTTGGACGGGGCTGGGAGCAATCTGGGCTGGGGGGAGGTGTCCCTGCCCAGGGCAGGGGGTGGCAGTGAATGATCTTCAAGGTGCCTTCCAGCCCAAACCATTCTATGATTCTATGAATATTAGCAGCATAAAGTTTTTGCTGAGGATTAGGTGGGTTTTTTCTTTTTTTTTTTCCTTCATACTGGGCAAATATCACACTTATGCACATAGGCTGGAACAGAGCGCTCGTCTCTGGGCAGGGTGTTGTTTTGCTGCTGGCTAGGACAGACTCAGATGGTCCAAGTGGCTCTCCTGTATCTCAAAATACATGGAATTTGCTAAACAAACATTTATTTGAGTATAATTTTATAATTCAAGATGAATTAGCAGCAGGACACCCACTCATGGGGATATTAAAAGGGAAAAATAAAGAGCTACTCCTAAGCCTACACAAACATTTAGCCACAGGATGTCTGGACCACAAGCACTGAGAAGCTGTCCTACAGTGACGGCATTATCTGCTGCCCTGGATTCCTAAAGACGCTTTATGGGCACTCTGCAGATGAGACAAGAATCCGAAAAAACATTACAAAAAGGCCACCGAAGAGGCCGAGAATGGGTTACACCGGAACTGGTGTTTCTGCGTCCAAAGTTTACTGGGTACTACAGCAAACCTCGTACCCTTCACCGAATATCACAGTGGGAAAGCACAGCTCCCTCTCGTCCCTTCCTCTGGCTCCACCCAGGGGATGCCGGGCGATTCCCTGTTCTCCTTTGTGCCCTTCAACCCAAATCAATCCAACTGCCAGGGTTGGGTTTTTTTCAATACAAACACAGCGAAAACGCAATACTCACTTTTCCAGGGGCACATTCTGTCCCATCGAGTGGTGGTCCTTTCTTAGTCTTACAGAAATATGGGTTATCTGGATGGCTACACCACAACTGCTTGCATGGGTCAAAGGTTCGGAACTGAAATACGGAACAGTTATGAGATGAAACTCCACATTAGATTATTAATACTCTGCAGATAAGGACTTAACCCATCCAGCCAATTCATCTCACACACACGGTTACCGATAAGTACAGTATCTTCAGACACAAAAGGGCAGTGCTTATTCCCTGCATCGCCCAGCCCTGAGCTGGTGCGAAGAGCAAAGGAGGAGACACCCAGAAGTGGGAGGAAAATGAGGGGGTTTTCCCTTCTTCCTTGGGATCGCTACCACAAGTCTGCGTCACGTGGGCTGCGCTGCCATCCACTTGACCATCAAACCAAACGTGTTCCACCCGTAAATATCTCTCTCCTCTTTATAGATCTGCTTCAACTACTCCATTAACTGCTCTTCAATTATGAGAAAATGCATATATTGCAGCTCTTAAATAAGGCCAGACAGCAGCTTGCTGAATGACCGCTTGTCCTTGCAGCGCCTGCCTCGCACATACCGCTGTGCACATTTTATAGCCGACGCCAAAATCAAAGCGGCACTGTTCGTCCATGGAGTAATTGATGCCTGGAAGTTCGGGAAGCTTGGGCCAATCGTGTTCGAAAGGGTCGTCAAGAAGACAGTCATAAGAGCTGTGGAAAGATACACAGAAAAAAAAAATCATGAGAAGATTTAGGTTGGTTGGGTTTTTTTTGATGAGCAAGATGAAAGTACTTATTCTTAGTAAGGCACTACTCCTCCTCCCCAACCTCTTTTCTTCCTGTTTACATAGTTATCACTCCCCAAAGCGAAGACAGTCTCTTCTTGTAGGAATATCACCCAGTGCAACATGACCAAGCATTGGCTGGGCAGATCCTCCAGCAAAATCCCAGTGCTTGCTGGAGACCGCGGAGAGGCATCTCCAGCCCTTCCCTCCCACAACGATGCGGGTGAAATTTGCACTTTTCCCTCCTGTCACCAGAGGTGGAACACAAACGCTCCTCCATTCCCAGTGCCAAAGGGCAACGTCTCCACGTGCTTCCACCTGGTCCCAGTACAAGACCTAACACGAAGCCCCCTGTAGTCACAGGGGGTCTTTCCACTGACTTTGTGGCACTTCGCAACAGGAGAGAAGTCTGAGAAGAGGCGTTCCTACCCGACACCTACAGTACCACAGGCACGAAGCCTGTGCAAAGGGCAAGAATACGGCTTGCTTTCTCCTCATTCCTGTTTAACTCTGATGTCTTAGAATCGCCATACCGGTGGGCTGCTCCTCCTGTGCTGGGCTGTTTCACTTGAAGCTCTAAGGTCTCAACCAATTACAATTTTATGTTTTACGTTACGAATGGCTTTTCTTCTGTGGGAGACGTGGGTCAACTCAGGAAGTTTTCACTCAGTTTTGATGGGCAAAACCAGCTATTTGCAATGAAGAGCCCTTCTCCATTCCTAGAATCCCGGAAGGGTGGGAAGTGACCTTTAAAGGCCACCTAGTCCAACCCCCCTGCAATGAGCAAGGAGATCTTCAACTAGAGCAGGTTGCTCAGAGCCCCCTCCAACCTGGCCCGGAACGTTTCCAGGGATGAGGCGCCGGCCACCTCTCTGGGCTACCCGGGCCAGTGTCTCACCACCCTCAGCGTAAACAATTTCGTCCTTAGATCTAGCCTAGGTCTTCCCTCTTTTAGTTTAAAGCGATCACCCTCCCTGCCCTATTGCAAGGGAGCCTCGGTAAGAGTTGGGTGAAGAGGAACGTACACGGAGAGAGACTACAGCCAGCAGGGTAGAGATCGGTCCTCCTTTTCTCCCTAATTCAGACACACGTACCCATGCCGCCTTCTCTCTTCCAAAACTTTTGCGAGTTCCTTTTCTGAGTTTAGGGCTTCATCCTGCCAGTTTCACAGCATAACTCCCGGAGAAACCAAAAACCTCGGGCAAACGGCAGCTACCTGACATCAAGCCTGCCGGAGAGACTCCTGCTGCGCTGCCCAGAGGATGTGATGGGCTGTGAGCGCAGGAAGCACCGTTCCTGGTTTAGAGCTTTTCTAATACAGATTTGAAGGGAAAAAAACCCCGACAGTATGGCGGAGGGCAGAGGCGGAGATAGTGGCGTCTCACTGCTGCCGCCCCGAAGCACGGAGCAACCTACCGGAACGCCTCTGAAGGCTGAAGCCCTGTTTGGAAGCAGACGGTGGGCCACCCCAGAGGATCCCATTCCTCAGTACCTCTGCTCCAGCACTGCTGGGCTTATAAAAAAGGGTTTCCCTAGTCAAGGGTCCCGTTTCAGACACTCATGCCACTCCCTTCACGCCGGGATCGCCTCTCCTCTCCGCTGTCTAGCAGAGGGCAGCGCACCAGCCCTGCATCCCAGGAACTGCAAAGAAGTCTCTTTCCTTTCGTAAAACGACTACCGGAGGGCTGACAGGTCCTTACTGTATGTATCTTTTGAGTTCTTGGCCGCTGCATCTGGACCAGTGGTAACGATGAAAGGCAGCCTGCACCAAGGGAGCCATAACGCTCCCCATCGCCGTCTCGTCCCCGCAGCGGTTCCCTTGCCCGTCGTGCTCCATGCCCAGCCTGCAACAAAGAATCGGCATCAGAGCCCAGGCGCTTTCCCCTCTTCCACTCGTAAAACGACTGCAAAGAAAACAACGCACGTGTCATCACGCACAATGGAATTCTTCTTTGCATTCCACAAATATCACCTGCATTTCAAACTCATCTTCTCTCATGCCAGAACATAAGCACTCTCTGACTGCTCTTTCACTCGCACTTTGTTTTATCTGTTAATACCAGGAATCAACTAGATGATGAGAACTTCTTACGCTTTGGATAAAGGAAAAGAACAACTCTGCTCATTAAGACGCTGAATTGTTCATGTTCGTATACTCATTTATCAAAAGCACCTATTTAAGCACAGAGCTAACGTAGTTATCAGGTCGCATCCCCAAAGAGCTAACACGGTCAGTGCACTCCGTCTCCGAGCACGCACCGCGTACAGCTTAACATGCAAGTGACCCGGTCACCTCCAGTTGGGCTAAATTCCTCCCAGAGAGCTGAGCGAGGAGCCCGCGCTACTTCAGGAAGACAAAAAGCAGCTCCTCAGCGCTTGACATTAATTTACCCAGACAGCTGACAGAGCGCCTCGCTTAACCCGTTGCTCCCACGTCATCACCCCTGAAGAGGTGCCCAATCTAACAAATCGGCACTTCCAGTCAACGAGGAGTAAGGAGTTAAGGACGCTTGATGAGCTACTGTCTCCACTGCCGCGGCCTTCCAGGTTTTACCCACCTCTTCAAACACGTTCCCCCTCTTCTCTCGTCATTGCTCAGACCACGGATGCGTTCCGAGGGGACGGAAATAAAGTGGGCAGAGCTTTCATACAGCCGTTCAAATTAAACCACCTGAAGCAAGCGGGAGATGCAGCACCGTATTTTGTTGGTAATCCCATTGTAAGAGTCAGACTTACACGTGACCGGTTTCATGAGCAACAACGAAGGCCGATGAAAACCCATCCTCATGGTTGAGCGTACAGCTTCGCACCGGGTGACACATGCCAGTAACAGGAGCATATCCTACGGAGAGAAAACACCTCTGATTCTTTTACCCATTACAGTTGTTTGAAATGAGACCCCCCCAACAAACCTACTAACTGAGAAGAACCTAGGATTATTTTCATTTCATTGCCAATGTTTCCTCTGCCTTTGCGATTGCTGTCAAACGTGGTTCTGACATACCGGGACCGATCCCACAGACATGCCAGCCCAGCCCTGAAGGAGAACTCGGACCCCGATCTCCCCTGAAAGGCGCGGGGAGCACGGAGGTACTGAATACACCTCTCCGCCACGTCTCCAGCGGGACAGCCAAAGCACCGTTGCCCCCCAGACCCTTATTGATCCGCACTGACATCAGCCACATTTTGGGAACTGACATCCCGCTGTCATCAGTCCCTCGAGTCAGAAATGGCAAGGACTACCACGGCAAGGTCTGCTTGCTTTTTAATAAGTAAAATGAACGGGAGGAGGCACTTTCTCTCCACAGCCGCGTGAGGAGTCCCCGCTCAGGCTGTCCGCGTGGGCCTTTTCTAAAGCCAGAACAGGGACTGAACGTTACAGCGAGCACCTGTGCTCTCCCCAACGGGACCAGGTTTCAACACGTCTATAAAACTGAACGCTTCCTTCGGTATTCGCCGAAGAAAGGCCTACGTCGCTTGTTGCCTCGGGCTCACACCACAAGGCAGTTTTCAGATTCTCCTCTTTTCTGGCAGACGCTAGCCGAGGAACGCCAAGGCCAGAGAGCTTTGCTCCGGGTCAGCTGCATTACCTTGCATACCAGCAGGCCCAAAATCTTGCCTGGTTAAGAAGATGGCATGGTCGTGGTGCTCGGAGTGATCGGGGTCCGACTGCTGCTGCTGATATGCCCAGCGGCAAACGTTCTCCAAGCTTCTGGAGGGATTCCCCCTTTCAATCAAGCTAATGGACTGAAAGAGCAACACGTTAGAGCCCGGAGCTCCTGAAGGTCGGAAACTCAGACCCGTTCGGATTTTCTGGGAACACCAACCAGGGCCCCATTCCTCTCCTCCTAATACCCTACCACCCATGACAGCCTTCTTTCCTACGAGAAAAGGAAAGGTGTATGTTAACAGCGACCATGCGCGTGTCATAGTACATCTTTGGTGGGTTTTTTGAAGACTGTTTAACAACTGTTCACATCACCTATGAAAATGACTGCCTTTCCGTGTATAGCCTGAAACGTGCAGGAGGAACACACAACCCGATGCTTTGAGTAAGGACGTTTTCACTTCTTTTGCTGGAACTCGTTTACACTCCGGACTGCCGGAGGATAGCGCGACTCCAGTGAGACAAATGAGCATGTGGTGACACGCACAGCCCGTGCGGAGGAAGTGAATAACACGCACACACACAGGACAATGCCTCAACTGCTGCAAAGCACTGTAGTGCCAGTAAAAGCGTACTGAGGAACACGGTCTCAACATCTGGGTCTGCGAGACGTTCGCTACAGAGCGTGCCTACAACCTCAGTCAATTTAATACCAGACAAACATCAAACTGGTCGCTGGAGTCGCCCAAATTCAGTGTCTGGGTTAAGCGGAACAGATATGATCTCTATCAAACCCCCAAGAGCATTACTGCTCTCCTCTCACCCTGAACAATTTAACAAGCGCTCGTTTCAGAACTCTCCGAGGGTATTTTAGCAGCAAAATCAATGTACTGTTACTGTTCTCCGGAACGAGCTGTTCAGTAGACTTCTGTTTCCAAAGCCCTTCACGGGATTCACAAGGACTGTCATTACAAAGAAGGTGAAGGTGCAGGACTGGCCCAGAGGCTGGCTTACCTTCGCATACCCCAACATGATCATTCGGACCAGCACAACGTTTATGTGCACACCCAGGGACTCATCGTGGTAAATCTCATTCACCTGAGGAAAAGAAAAGAGAAGGAAAAATTAAAAAGGGGACTTAACAAGGCCACGTATGTGTTATTTCAAGTGCTTACAGCACCACAGTCTTCTTGGAAGACTCACTTCCATCCGTTTAAACACACGGGATGAGTATTTTAGTAGGGAGAGTGAGCGTGCAGATTTTTGTTCGTTTTGGAAAAGATTCCGCTGCCAGCAGCTCCCACTCAAGGAAATGCGCTGTTAACTTCAGCAAAGGTTTGTCCTCGCAAAATACTCGCGGATTTGCCTTAAAGCCATTTGTGCATCCTGAAGCTCTAGGCTGGGAAGGCAGAATATTAAGACAAGGGCAGGAACAACGACGCTCCGTTTCTGCGCACATGTGGGCAGCTTGTGTTCAGCTTTAAAGATGGGAATAGCGCTCTTGACTCTAAATTGCTCTTAAAATCAATGGGCAAAGTGTTTCCAAGTCCCAGAAATGCTTTGGAGGTTTTCATCTGAAAGTTTTAAAGTCAACAGCATTGCCAGGCACATAAACGCTGTAGTATACCTTACAGGATAATGATATCTCCAAATATACTTGATTTCTGCAAGTCAATGCATTCTGTTAAAAACAATTCACCAGTTGCATGAAAGTACGCGTGCTTTGCAAAAACTTACTACATTAAAAACAACTGCTGGCCCAAGAAAACACCCATCCGTAAGACAACCTCGTGAGACCTTTTGAGGTCTAGTCCTCAAGGACTGCAGAAAACATCCAGGAAAGAGCAAACTTCAAAACCCAGAAGAGCCCTCATAAACCAGTCCATGGCCTCGCACCAAACGAGGTCTGCAGAGGTCTCCAATGAGATCTCTACACATCACTTAAAGGCAGAATTTGGATTCAAGCGTTTCGAGTCCCATTTCCAAAGGAAATAAAGATTAGATAGTCGCTCCCTCTGTTAGTTCTAATGCCCCGATAAATTTTGGCCCCGTTTACCACTTTCCAGCAACACTTGGCAAAACAATAAAGATCTCAAAGAAATTAAGTATCCGGAAGTTTTGTGAAAATAAGCAGGTGATTAGAAATAACAGTCTTATTAGTGCTCACAAGGAAGGAAAGAGTGCGTATCCTTTCTCACACAAGCGTACGGGAGCTCGGAGAACACCCCCAGCACCAGAGAAGCTCGTGTCCCACCAGAGAGCCCAGCCGTGAGACACAAATCCAGAGCCGACGCTGCAGTTCCACTGCTTACCCAACAACTGAAGTATTTCATGGTGGTTTTTGTTTCGAAGAATTTTTTTTTTAGAAGCAACTAATACAGCTGTCCTACTTTTCAGCGATAAATTAGAATTATGTGGTCACTTTTGTACTAAAGAGAGTATGTGTGGAAGCGACGTTAAAAAAAAACAGAATTAGGCAGATGGGTCACAAATCGTTCTTCTTGAGTACCTTCCTTGTGTCTGGGAAGGTGAGAAATGTCCTGCCACCAGAGTGTAAATTAGGGGGCTGAAACATCTGCAGGTCATCAATGAAGTTACTCATCGCCCTAAAAATAAAATAAATATTATGCTATGGGTAACTGGTGAAAAATAAATACCACTGTTCAGAGGCTGGTATATTTGAGCAGGATTTAGAGGTTTGTTTGTTTTTTTTTTTTTTTTAGTCAGGCTAAACAGAAATTCCCCCTTTCCCTCAGGGAAAAAGGTCACTCTGAGTTGTCCAGACTGTGGGACCTGGCACAAGGATTTTAGCCCACGGTTTTTCAAAATGCATTCCCTTTTAGGTCCAGCTGAGAGCAGACTGTCAGCAGGACAGTTTTACATGGAATGAGTGCGTAACTCAGACTGCCCGTCTTGTGAAGCAACTATTCCAAAGTTCAATTATTCATCTCCCATTTTCTCCCCATTAAAGCAATAACATTGCTCCCACAAAGGTTTTGCAGACTCACAGAATGGTTTGGGTTGGAAGGGACCGTAAAGACCACCCAGTTCCACCCCCTACCCTGGGCAGGAACACCTCCCCCCAGCCCAGGGTGCTCCCAGCCCCGTCCAACCTGGCCTTGAACGCCTCCAGGGATGGGGCAGCCACAGCTTCTCGGGGCAACCTGGGCCGGGGCTCACCATCAAGAATTTCTTCCTGATATCTCATCTATCTCTCCCCTCTTTCAGAGTAAAACCGTTCCCCCTTGTCCCGTGGCTCCCCTCCCTGATCCAGAGTCCCTCCCCAGCTCTCCTGGAGCCCCTTTAGGCACTGGAAGGGGCTCTAAGGCCTCCCCAGAGCCTTCTCTTCCCCAGGTTGAAAACCCCCAACTCTCTCAGCCTGTCCTCCCAGTAGAGGGGCTCCAGCCCTCGCAGCATCTCCGTGGCCTCCTCTGGACCCTTGTGTCAGAAAAAACATTCACAATTGCCCTTGCGCCAAGAAACAAGCAGCTTTTGTCAAGTCAACAAGTGACTTTCCTAGAGACAGAAAGGATCCTGGAATTGACCCAAAGATTCAAGTCTTCTTCAAAATTTCTCTGCAACACCATTTTTACCCCATTCTGTGTGGGTTGCTTTGGAGGACTGGATTCCCATGAGGAGCAAGTTCGTCTGTGCTCTTGTGAGCAAAGCGCAGGAAATTTTGGAAACCTGTAACCTCGCTGGAAGGACACAAATCTGAAAAAAGAGCGAAAAGGTCAGTGCAGCGCTTTCAGACTGTGGGAACTGCACCTACACTGCGGTTGACTACTGGTCTACTGACCATCCACGGCTATCAATCGCTAGATTAAACCGCCAGGAGCGAGTCGTGCTCTTTTGGTGCCACTTTCACATGCCGTTACTCTATAACACAGGCTGAGGGCAAGATTAGATTAAAATTGACGTAAATTGATACATGGGAGAAGTGAATGCGTGATGACTGTGTGCCATAGAAACAGCTCCCTGACGGCTCACCTTGACAGACAACAAAACCAAGAATCAAAAAGAGGGTTGTGAAGATGGGTGGCGTCGATGGAGAAACAGCTGCCATAGCCTCCTCAGTCTTGTGATGAAGGGAGAGGGTCTGGGCCATTCTCCAACCCTGCAGTTCAGCTCCACAGCCTAACCCGCAGCTGGATGAGAGGCAAGGACGGCCAACTCCCGAACTCGTACGAACAAGTGACCACCTACACAACAGGCGCTTTGCCCATGAAGAACATCCCTCAGCGCTCATCCTGATGCAAGTAAATAAAGCGGAGATTTCCTTCTGAACCGTTCTACTCGAGCACGCCTGCCAGGCGCAGGTGGCCAGGCTGGGAGGTGAGAGTTAAAGGGTTTGGTGGAAGAGAAGACAAGCTGCCTCCTCTTCCAGCTCAGCCCCCAGCCCACCACCCAGACCTCCCCCGCAACCCACTGGGAGCCTCCGCACCACGGACAAACCTCCAGGAGAGCCACTGAGCAGAGGCAAAAGAATCAGCAGGAACAGCGCTGGGCTCTTCTAGCGACCTTTTCATGAAGAGAATTTCTACAAGCTCAGCACTCTTCTAGTCTGCCACCTCTCTCTGCATTTATTGTGCATTGTGTTTTCTCCTCATTTCCTGTTTTACCTGCACCTTCTTTAGAAAGTCATGTAAAAAAGACTACTGTTGTAGAAATCTTGATAGGAACGAATCGATTGTTACTAAAGCATTCCTTCTACATGAGGTAACACCCTTTACTGGTGTGGACCTCCAGCTGCTGAGGGTAGTGGTGCTCCAGCTCGTGCAGGCTCTGCGTCCACAGCTACTCGAAGCAGACAGAGCTGGGGATGCTGAAGAAAAGATGGAGAGTGTATCGACTCTGCTGTTTACAACGTTAAATGCTTTTAAAATTAAAAAGACAATATTCTGCGATCATCTTGAACAAAGATTCGTTGTTGATGTTTCATGAGGTACATGGTAAAAAGGAAACGATTCCCTGCTAGTACCGTACCGAGAATATTTTGTTCCTCACACGAATAAAAACTTTTCATCTCAAACTTTCTGCATTCAAAAACTCGCTTCCATGTTTGCCAAAACTGCGTTAACTCCTGTTTCGCACCCTCGAGCGATACGAGTTACCCGTGCGGTTCAGCGCAGCCGCAAGTCACCGGCGTTTCTCCTGCGAGGCAGCGCGTCACAGCAGATGCGCACGGAGAACGGCGGCGGAGACCTGCCTTGCCTTCCGCACGCCGCCATCGGTCGCCAGCGCTGGCTCGCGTTTCCACGCGGAACCGCGCAGGAAAGAATCAGCGCCGACCTGACTTCTCCCCTTCGTGTCTGAGGTAATAACTATCAGGTGAGAGCTAGAGACTAGAAGACGTCAAGAGATCCATCAGGTAAGTACGTGTCTAAGCCCTGCCGTGCACTTCTCGACAGAGACAGAGTGAATGAAAAAATGAGAGGCAGTGATGGAGAGAGAACGAACTGCAGGCAGCGTGTGCGTACGGAGACCTTTGGTGGAATTTTTAGACGGGGCTGGCACTGTTTGTTCTAAGCATGAAGCTCCCACCGACTTCGGCATGCGGACAACAAACTCCAGCTGTTATTTAGCAAGGAGGCGATACCCACAAAACTGCAATGCTGGTGGACAGGGATCACCAAAAGAGGAATTCTGTCCAAAGCAACTGGCCGTTTAAGAATGAAGGATGCATGGAAGTACCACTCCGCTGGCTAATTGTGGTTTAGTCTCAAGAAAAAGAAAAAAAAAAAAGATATAAATACTGCCAAGTCCAAACCTGCTTAGAATCCCTCAGTATAACCTGCTGCCCCCCGCGCATGCCCTTCTGATCTCAGTTACTTTAATCCAGGGAAGTTTTGTCTTAAGCAGCCACCCAAGGGAGAAACAAGTGTCAGTGGCCTAATGCAGGAGACCTTTAGTTTCAGACAGAACACCACAGCGCGAAAAACATCGCCTTTTTTTTTAAGTATCCACTTAAGAAAGTGCGTTCTTGCTGAAAGCGATCACTATGAATGTTTCGCTGTTCTGTCTTTCGTTAGCTGAAAAACGGAATTCCTCTGAACCAAATGCAGTGCCTTCAAGATCCTCTCTTTTTGTCAGAGGTTCTTCTGAGGCAGCGGGGAGGAGAGCAAAGCCGTGTTCCGTGGGACAACCTAACAGGAAAAAAGAGGCAGCTGCAGAGCGCCCGGTACACTGACAGCGTCACGATCCCGGGAAACACTGAACAAACCAAGTTGTGAGAACCCATCCTCCTGTTGGGAGAACTCACCTCCACACCAACGTGGCACAACTCCATGTGATGGAGACGGCAGCCAGAGAGTCACCGGGGAGTAACCGGGGTGGGGGAATGGAAGGGGAGGTCAGGCTGTCCCAGTCCTGCTGGCACCCCGTTTCCCAGTCCCCCCCAGTTCTCACTCTGCTGGCTTTCCTGCCGGACTGCCGCAGGTTCTCCGAGGGATGCTCCACTGGGGATCGGGAGCAGTGCTGACACCAGGGCAGGGTTCGGGACATGGAGGCTACAACTCCTTACGTCCTCCCGGTAAAGGTAACATCAAGAAAATGTCAATTTAGTCACCTCAAGGAATTCAGCTGAAGCCGCCCAGTGATGGAGAGGCCACCGAGCTACCTGAAACACCTCCTGGGGAACGACATTCTCTCCAGCGGGCCGTTTGAGCCTTCGGCCCTTCTGGAAGGCAGGCCACCAGTGACTTCGGCAGTTCATGCTGGGACGTAATGGTAAAGCTTCCCCTAAAAGCTAGGGACCACACCAGACCGTATGGCTTCGGACTAGATGAGCCCATTTGGGCTTCTGACTCCTGAGCAGCCCTTTTCGGTGCATCGCTGACGGTGGCTTTTCCAGCCTGTTTCTTAAGCCAAGAGTACGTACAGATGTTAAGCACAGGGAAACACCTCAGGCGTTTCTTTAGCTGAAACTGAACTTCCACACCCGGAGCTCCCGACGGCACGGCGAGGCTGCGCAGCGCGTGGCTCCCGGCGAGCCAGCTCCGGCACCGAGAGCAGCATGGTTGCATCAGGACGGGACAGTGCCCAGGATAACCGGTCTTGGCACAGGGTTGAGTGAATGTGACTTAATACTGCTTTTTTGCACTGGAGCAAAATAGCGTTGCTTATGATGCCCGCGTATATTTCTTCTTTTGAAGCTGCTCTGGTGCTATGTCGCATACGCAGCATCACACGTGGCGAAACTGCCCTTAACTTCCCTGCAGGGGAAGGCAAGTCTCGGCGGGTTACCATCAGCCTCGCGAAAATCCCCACCAACGCTCGTAACGCCCGCCACCGATTCCTTCTCATCTCCAGCCTGTCACTTTCGGCAAAAGACGCAAGTTTAGATGTGCATGGTTCAGTTCTCGGACCTTCACGCCGCCGGATCCGGACCTAAACCCGCACCACAAGGCAGGAGGATGCCTGCCAGGCATGCTGTGGCTGCGCCGACCTGTGGCCGCTGATGCCAGTCGCCGACTGCACTGTGTCAGCTGCGGTTGGTGATCTTCTAGGAACAAGCAAAGACTCGCTCGTGTGCTTTCCGGGTCCCTCGAGCCGAAAACAGCAGCTCCTACTAACAAAGATGGGCAGCTACTAGACGTACACGCACGGCCGTGCGAGTCGCGCCATCCGTTCGCCCGTGTGCCCGAGGTGACCAGACGAGCAGCCCAGGTTCAGCGGCTCGTTTCTCCTCCAAGAGCTTCGCACCCGGCTCCCCAGCACACCACAGCCAAAGGCTTCCCGTGTGCCTGCCGCAGGAGGGGAGGNGCTTAGCAGCCCCTTTTCATCAAGCCGAGAGTCTACAGCATCCATTCGCGTCTCGATGGAGAGCAACTCCCCTGGCACGCTGAACCACCACAGGGACCAAAACCCTGCAAGCTGACAACTACAGAAAGAGCAGGAAAGGCATAAGACCAAACAAAGCTCCAGGCTGTAAACCCAGCTGAGTAAACTCCCATTTTTCAGTTACAACGTGTGTCTATGTCTGGAGTTTCTTATTCTAGATTTATAGCACAGCGTAAGTCTGCACAGAGTTATTATAACGCTACACAGAGTTACGCTGGAAAAGATATCAGTTGCTTTCAATTCACATAGAGATTTTTTTTTTTTTTTCCCTTTCAGATTCTAAGGATGAGAGTTTTAAACTGCTGGTCCTCATTCTGGCAGCCAGAAGAGGTGGGGGCAGATTTTCAAAGACGCTCAGCGTGTTCGCGCGCTTGGAAAACAGAGACGGGACTGCAACAGGCAAAAGCTGTGTGGTGCTGAGGTGGTGGATTGGGTTTTGGTTTTTTATTTAAAAAAAGGACCAGGCTTTAAAGATCTAAAAGGTAACTGGGGTCTTACGACAATGGGACCATACCTGTGGGTACACTTCGGTCCTGGCCTTGTGCTTCCCCACAAATATTTGAGGGGTGTCCTCTGTACCTAAGCAGGATGGTCTTCCACACGTGGGGGATGCGCGCTGTTGGCAGCGCAGTTCTTTAGGAAGAAACAGCTTATTTAGCTGACTGAGGCGCTCGCAAAGGGAGCAAAGAGACCTTCTCTAGATCTGGCAGCTCATTTGTAGTCTGAAACACAAGAGGTGACATCTTCAGCCTCAGCTCTCCGTACCTGCGTAGCCGTGCGGCTGCTGCGCAGCGTGTGCTCGGCAGGAGCTGTGGGACAGCGTTTGGTGTGGGCTGTGTCATGCTACAACCACACGGGTCACAGTTCAGACCAAAGGCTGAAAACGTGGCTGAAAACTGTCTGAAACACCTCAATCCTTCTGAACGGTGCGTTTCTGTCATTCTGAGTTACCTGTGTCGCACCTGAGGTCTAACGCAACGGCGCTGTCCCGAGAAGCCTTGTCCGTGACACTGAGCCTTGCTGCCTCCTCTCCCACCCTTCACGGCATCACTGGTCCCACCTCTTCCATTCCCCTGCCGGGAGGAGATGTTCCACCAGCCCCATCAGGTGCAAGGGGGTCGCTCCTGTCCCCCCAGCAATCACCCATCACCCCGCGGGTGATTCAGGCTTCCGTGAACGGCGTGGAAGAGTTGAGCCTCAACGGAGCTCGGCGTGCGCTACCACCACAGGTTTGGGCCGAGGGAAGGCATTAAGAGCAGAAAACCCCTAAGAAAAAAATGATCAGCACAAGCACAGGAACGATCCCGTTAAACGAGGACCGGAGGCCAAATTCACCATATGTGTTATTCCCTCCTGAAGGGGAACGCTGTGTACTGAGGGGAGCTGAAACGGGGATTTGGGGATGAGGGGGAAAAGGTGTTTCTCGGCAATAGCGAAAAGATTGAATTATCTCCGACAGGAATGATGGCGGATGATGCGACGCAGAATAAAGAAACCTTACAAAGATGATTTGTAAGGCTAAGGAATCATTTTCTAATTATTCCAGGAAGAAAAAGGTGAGTGTAAAAAACCCACAAGAATCATTTGTGCATTTATCAAGTCACTATTAATTGGCAGCCTGTTCTCTTCCAATCTGTCCTTAGGATATTGTTTTTCTTTTCCTGGAAAACCTTATGATCCCCACAGCTTCTAAGACGTATCCATATGGGTGTGACAGTTATATGCATTAAGAAAAGGCGAAACGTGGCAAGGGACTGTACGCCTCCTTTACGTTCCTTTTGTGTATTTTTTTTTAGATTTCTTCTAAGATAGAAAAACCAGGAAACATTTAAGCGTGAGCAGTTCTAGCACTGTGCTGGTATAGTACATGACTTTCAATGCCCAGCGTGAACGGCGCTCTTCTGTAATGGGCATTTCCACAGAATAGTGGAAATAGGGATAGTGTCGTTCAAGGCTGTATCTTGAAACGTAGCACCTTGCCATTGATTTTACAGCCAGCAAGGTATATACGTAGACAAAAAACACTTGCCAGCCCCCTAAGACACACTATGATAAAGCAGTTGTGAGTCTCCGTTCCTTTGCAGTTTCTATATAAATATGGATATTGCCACACGAGTTAAAGAACAGACATTTCTAGAAGGTTTCCTTCCTTTCAAAGAGCCGTTAGGTGTTTAAAACTCTTTTTCGTCGTGCGTGTTTATTCTTTAACCAGGTTTCCTTCAGAACTGTGTTGCCGGAGAAGTTAGGAATTATTAGAAATGTATCAAGTTTACAATTTTTCCCCCCACTGTTTTTCAACTATTTCCAAATTCCCGGAATTACCCTAGAATGTGCCCTAGAAAACTACTGCAAAAAAGATCAATTAAAGGAACATCTTGAAAAGAGAGAACCGTATCCAACAGCAGACAAAACCATCATATTTGTATCGACCACAGTCTCCTAGATACTCCCGCGAGAGACTACAAAAGCCTTTCGCATTCCAAAACAAGCGGTGCGGCACCAGGAAGATACTCACGATGTTCATGAGGGTGAGGAGGTAGTTTTGAACGTGTTCTTTGCCGTGGAATCGGACAACGGAGTCGTCCACACCTAGCAGCACCTCAATGTTGTAGTCGTCGTCTCCCGCGTGCCGACGTCGCCGCAGGGTTTCGTTCAGCTGCTGCTCTGCGCTGCTGTACAGGGAACTCAGCTCTCCGAGGCCGCCCAGAAGAGACGCTACAAGAAACAGAAAGGCATCAACATCTACTCCGGTTCTGTTTCAGAAACATCCTCCTGCACAACATCCTCACTGGCAGAGTCACCGCTTCTTTGGATAAAACAAATCAGGAACTCTGAAGCGATTATTCCAGGGGTAGGGGGAATCGCCAGATACCCAAGGAAAAAATTAATTCAACCGTACGGTTCTATCATTTATCACACGGTCCTTATTTCAAGCACAAAATTCATCCCTATGGAGATCTAGGCCAAATACTTCACTTCCTAACCCAGAACTTCCCTCTTCTTTTTTCACAACACATCAGGCATGTGTTACAGAGTGCCACAGACACGGGATGCCTCAGCGTTCCCCGGGGATGCTTTTAGCGCTCAAAAAGCAACGTGGGCAGCCCCAATTCGCGTGGAAAAGATCTCCAATGGCAGCGTTGTGTGTTTGCCCCTCACACCCCACCACCGGAACAGCTCAGCTAGAACTTCTGACTCACTCAACTATTTTTGTAATTCTTTGTTTAAAAAGCTGGTGTTGGAATAGCCTCTGCTGTGAATATCACAGAACAGTAGAAGGGTCCCTTGAAGACATGGGCCAAGGGGCAGAGTTCAGATGGACCACTCTCGACGGGCTTTTCAGGGGATGCGTTCAATAGCCTATAGCTGAAACGGCTCAAAAGCTATTCCTTCCACTTCGGACAGTAAAGCAAAACATCGCCATGGATTTTTGACAGGGCAAGAGTCCCAGCTGTAGGCTACTCAGCTCTTCCTAAATCTAAGCCAGCACGCCAAAAGGCTCTACAGAATAAAAACAGTGAAGAGGCCCGTTTGGAACACCTTATGGTGCAAGCCGCCACCTGCGTACTGCAGTCCTCGCTGGGAACCGGGCTGTTCCCGTGTCTCCAGCTCGGCGGCTGTCAGGGAGCATCCCCATTCCCCCGCTCTTCCACTGAGAAGGAAGAGACGACACCGCCCTTCAATGCACAGGGACCTTCCCGCTCTACGAACCCAGCGTGAGCAACCGGCATTCAACGGACAGAGCGGAGAGGAGGGTCCTGCCTTGCTCTGGTGTTGACTCGTATGGTACCAGGGCACCCCCCCAAAGGATGGCGCAGCTCTGAAACCCTTTTTCTCTGCACTGGAGCTGACAAAAGTCAAGGTTGCAAGGGCACAAGCCAGCCCTTCACGTGTTTGCAGGCAAGGCTCCCAGTAAACTGGATGTCAGTTTTGCTTGCGGAAGGACAGCAGGACCACAGCCAATGCTGCAAAACGTGTTGGATGGCCGCGCCATAGTTCATCGCGAACAGATTCAGCTACTGGCAGAAATTAGCTGGGAAGCCCCTCCCTCCCCAAGAATCACTGCGGTTCACAGGCAACACGTAAATAACTCTCCCCAAACCCCACATCAAATGGCAAGGCCGTCCCCCGATGTTTTCAGAAGCTTAGCCCGCCANNNTGTGGGGGAGAGACCAGGTCTGCAAACAGCTTTACAATTCTACCGCAAGTCCTCTCGCTCTCAAGAATGCGAACCCTGTGATGGCACACAAGTGGGAAATTCACAGACAAGCTCCAATTCTAAAAATTGCTGCTGCTGGCGCGGCTGCGGAGCGCAGCGTCCAAGGGAAATATACCCGCAACCTCCTCATATCGCTGCACCCGCGCCATGAATGGGACAGCGCGAGAGACCCCTTCGCAGAGAACCCACCACCTGTGCAGCGCCGTCGGTTTGGCCATCGCTTCCCTTCTTAAATAGGTGGTTTTGCGGTTCAAACGACGAGGAGAATCTCTTTTTGTGAGCGTGTGAGCAGGCAGAGTGACTCAGAAAGCATTCTCTTTTTTTTTTTCCCACCCCTCTCCAATATGTAGCCACTTTCTGCACACAGAGGGTATTCTCAATATGCCCACATTTTCCATGCATGCACCCACAGAATATTTTTCAAGTGTGCAATCCCAACAAAGCCAGGAAAAATAACCTCACTCGAGGAAGGAACGTAATGACCGTTTCTTGGCCAAGATTTGGAAAAAAAGCAAAAGTAGTCCTGGAAACGTTTTCAAGCATTGAGCCTCCCACCTCCTGAAACGCAACTTGCAATCTTCTCTCCGCAGAAACCCCAAACCTCTCCCTGACTGGGCTCAGTGGGAAAATCCCAACCGTTTCTCGCAGCGTATCCCACGAAACGCACCAGGACTGCTGCAGACCTGACGCAGTACCCACTCCAGCTACCCTTCTCCTGCTGCCAACTGGGTTTCAATTTTTTGTCTGCCGTTCTCGGCACGGCGTAAGTTTCTTCACGCAGTTGATCACAATTCAGCTGAGTACTTGGGCACTAGTGGAAATTTCAGAAGAGCTCACAGAGTCGACGAACCTTTTCCTAGCGTTAAAGTCTACTCCAAATACCTCAACCAACCTGAAGTTATTTACCATAATCGATCACTGTTAATTTTGGCTAGTTCTAAGAAGTTTGTTCTGTGCCCGCTGGCTGCAGCCGAGGCGTAGGGAAGGGGGATCAGCAGATACTCTTTCTGAGCAGCACAGAAAGCATCCTCCGATGCCTTCTGTTCAGGGGATGGCATTATTATTCTTAAAAATACAAAACACACACGCATAATTCAGCACCTCCCTGGCAGGCAGACGCAGACGCAAACACATTAGATATTTTATCTTATCTGCTCTACAGAAAACTGTCCATTGCTCCAAACCAGACTAATGACAAAGCCAACCCCTATGTTTACCATGAAACTGTAATGAAAACCATCTTCTTTCACCTTTCTGTGCCGAGAGCTTCCTGGCTTTGGAAGGGTGAGCTTTTCAGAACGCCACAACCCCGACAATTCAGAGTTCTTTCAAAAATTCATGGATGCTGCAGCAGGAGAAGACATCGTGGAAAAATCTTACAGGAGAGGTATTCACTGCAGCACGAGCGCTACAACCAGTGAAGACATCAGCATTCTCCATTCGATTCGTTCAGTAGGTACCCGTAACAGAAGGGCAGAGTTCAGCCTGAACTCTTCTCGCACAAAATCTTTGTTGCTGCAGAAATAAGACTGCTGCCTGCGCTCGGCGAGACTTTCACAGACTTTGAGTATTGCAATAAATCACAAATGCAACCATCCTTCTCCTTTCAGCGCTCCCTCTTGCCAAAACCAAAAGATACGTAAACAGTTTTCTTCAGCCCAAACTGCGCACTCATACCCATGCGCACACAACCTGCCGACTTGCAGGGACAGACAGACATGCGTAGCACAAGTAAACGGGTGTTACCCGTCGGTAGTGCCACACACTGTCGGAACTCAGGACACAAACCACAGCTAAGTCGCTACGTGCCATTAGGCAATCAGAAACACACGTGCTGCGACCTCCCCTGCATCTGATTACGGGCTCTGCCTGTAACGGACTATAAGGAAAACTGGCAGTCAAAGAAAAATGCATCGTAATCTTTGCACGTTAATCCAGGGCTTAGGAAAACCTGAGGTGTTTGAAGCTGGCGTAACTCTCCTGAGCATCAGCACTGCAGGGAGCACATCATCTGTAAATATTTAAACCCGGGGGTGGTCTCAGCACTGAGGTGAGCAGTTTCCACGTAGGCAGTCCTGCAGCTCTGCCAGCCGAATGCCGCAGCGCTACCTCCGGACACCCCCTTTCCTGCACGTTGGAGCTGCTGTCACCAGGGAACGGAGAAATCCACCTTTCCGCATAAAACTCTTCTCTAGAGCACAGCAAGTAATTCAGACACAAGCAAAGGTTGGAGAAACGACCCCCTTCTTACGAGTGGGAAGAGAGCGCAGCAATGCTTACCGAAGTGAATTATTTAAATGAAGCGTTCGAAGACAAAGGCTTTTTGCGAGTTAATCTACAAAGCCTGCCCGGCAGCTTTGAGCGCACTGTCTAACGCGGCGAAGAGAGACGGCCGCCGCCACGTGCAATGCTCGCTGCTCCGCACCGAGGAAACCGGTCTGTTTGTTGGCGGATTTGTGCGAGACAGACTAATCCCTCCTAATCTCATTCTGGAATTAGCTGCTTCATTATCTCTTCCTTTTTTTTTATTTTGCTAGTCACCTGCAACTTTTACATCACCATCTCACCTGTCAGAAAAAGATTAGTCCCTGCTCTTTCACCAAGTGACGTGGTTCTGCAAACATCTGGGGAGGAAGACAAAACATACAGCACTGTATGCACATGTGCAGGTGTGTATTTTTATTTTATTTTTTTTCTTGTTTTCACAGCTCGCATCAGCCCCTGTCGACCGCGCATCATCTAGCAAAAATGAGGAGAGCAAGGAATGACATCTTCCTCCAGACCAGCCGCGGTTCCTCTGCCAAAAAAAGGCAGGAGGAGTTTTGCGCGTGTAGCAGGTGAAGTAGTGGAAACAGAACAGAGACGCACCCGAAGGAACTCTCCCCCACACGCTCCCGTCATCGTGTTTTGTTGAAGAAACCACGGCTGCTAACCTCGCCTTGGGCCACCTCTAGGGACTTGGAACCACGCTGCTGGAATCAGGCGGGAGGTTTCTGTCGAGCACAGATCTATCTACAGGGCCTCTCCGTGAACCCAGACGCGCGTCTTCTAAAAGCCATAACCCCTTTGCAGACCAATAAAAGTCTGCCTCCCTTCTAAATCCTGTTTCAGGAACACTGAACTTTTAACATCAACGCCTACGTCAAAAATTGGGCATAACTGTACCCCTCCTAAATGCTTTCCTGTATGTAAAAAAAAAAAAAAGAAGAAGATATTCTGGGTTACAGCATGTATCTCTTCCAGAGTGTAACTTCAAAAGAATGAAACTACAGTTCTTTCTCTGCTCTTAAATAAAGCTGTGATCTGCCCAAGTCTAACTTCATGAACGCTGCCACGTTCAGTCAAGCCTCTGCATATCTAAAGAGAACCTGAAGCATTTCTCACATGGAAGATTCTTACAATCTTATTTTATATTGTAAAATACATGGGTTGAATTCTGTCATACAACGCCATTGGTATCAGCACAGTTCCTTATGTATATATGGGTGTATATACGCTCCTCCTAAGTGCTTACGTGCTTAAGGAATCACAGGGCGCACCGGGATGTTGGGTCCCTTCTTCGGCCACATTTCGCTCAGTCTAAGTGAGCTGAGTGCGACATGTGGACACTCATCCATGGGAGCTGGAGACCCTCGGGGACCTCAGCTAGCCGTGGCACGCAAGGGAGGCAGGAACCGCTCTGCAGCGGCAGGAACGGGCACATCTTCACCGTCAGATGGCTACAGCCCGGCGCCTTGCTCAGCCCCTGACTGCACCCCTGGTGTCGAAGAAACCCCAGCAAATACGGGAACACGCAGGCTGTGAGATTTACAGCTGTAGGGACGAGGTGGAGATTAACGCGGTGTCGCTACAAACCTGCCCATCGCCAAGGTGGGCATCTGCTCCCAGTGACACCACGCTCCGACCAGCGAGGCGATGCCTCTCCAGGACACGAGACCCCGCCTCCAGCTCAACCCGCTCCACCGCGCTTAGGGCCTGAAGATGGAAGCCCTTTCCCGTGCCTCTTCTGGAGGCGCTTTTCCCACCTCAGCAGACGTCTGAGCTAGCAGCCCAGCGGTTCGAACCCATCACTGCGCACCAAGTGACACGTCTCGACAAGGCGGCAGAGCAGGCTGTGGCTCGTGTCGGGCTCCTGGAGGCTGGCGGCTCTCCGGGGAGAAGCCCGGCTCACCCGGCTCCTCCAGCCACGCTCCAGCATCCGCCCAGCTGGAAAGCAACCCATTCCGTGGGCAGGGCTGCCCTGACTTACGGTGGCCCGCAGCACCTGGTATTAATAGCAATGTTCTTAATAGGAACTGGATCGTACTGTCTCCCGAGAAAAAGAACCGCTGGAGAAGGAGGAATTGCATTTCAGGACTGATCCCAAGTCAAGCACGAACGCTGATGAAGAGAGACCAGATCCGCGGAGAGAAAGGGAGCTGGCAACGGTGCCTAGGGAGGCTCCCCAGCTTCGCCAATTCGAAATGAAAATAATGAAAAATCGGTTCAGAACAAATTGAGATCAATGTATAGCCCTTCCTAACGAGTGCGTTAATGTATAAAATGTCCCCAAGGACAGACGTGTTCTGGAGCAACTAAAAAATTCCATTATGCTATTTCCAAAGACAGGAAAGTAGGGCAACTCATCATGTCGCTTCCAAAGTTGCACTAAGTAGCTGCTGCACATTTTTCTACTCGTTAACCACTGGAAGAATATGAGTTTCCATGATTGCTTTCTCTCCTAGTTATAGTTTTTTGAAGCTCTGTGTTTTCGTCAGCTCCCGCACCCCGTGTTACCAGGGTGGAGACAGCCATCCTCACCAAGTTTTCCTCTCCCCTTTTCTCCCAGTCTTAATGCTCAGAGCTTTCAGGCTGCCTTAGAGCTTAGTCTCTTTATTTTATTTTGTTGAACTTCCGTGCATCTGCACCCGGGACGGCGACAAGAGAAACTACTGGAGACAAAAAACGAGCTGTAAGCTCGTGTGGCGGTCGAGTGGAAGGAAGGTGCGGAGAAAAGGCTGGCTCCCTTAGGAAAGGCAGCTGACGGAGCCGGCGGCTCTGTCACACCCTGAAGATAATGTTTAAAACCCCTGAAGGCAGCCTCGCTCCTTTCGCAAACCACGAGATTTAAAAAGCGAAGCAACTTTGTGAAGGGAACAGTAAAGGTGCCCCAAGGAATTCTGCTTTGGGGGATATTTTTTTTTTTTGTAATACAGTATACTCCACAGAAAACACATCTGGAATAAACCGCACAGAGCTAACTGGTGCATCGGGCTGATTTTGGCGTTTAGCGGGTGGTCTGGCCGGGCTCTGCCGTTCGGGGCCATCAGGGCCAGCGTAGGTGACGACATCTCACACCCCTTCCAGAGAAGTCAGCCACTTAGAGCTTCCAGCTGCCCCTGAGGGAAGGGCATCCGCACCTTTGACCAACAGGTCAAAAAGACTGAGTAAGGGTAGAAAGAGGGTTTGCTAATTGAAGGAATTAACTGAAAATGACCTTTCCCCACCTTGCTCCTGGAGCGAGACGCACTGATGGACACGCTGGGGTTGGAAGGGCTCTCTGGACGCCAAATTCAAAGTTTCAGCAGACTGCCCAGAACTTCATCCCGGCCGCTCCGAAGCTCTCGGCGGATGGAAGTCCCAGCACCTCTCTGGGCCTCGATCCAGTGAACCACCTTCCCAGGGGACCGTTTCTTCCTAGCATCTACTCGGATTCTTCCTGTTCTGCGCTTCTGTTGCTTCTTGTTCTCCCGGTGAACATTTCAGAGACATCTTCTCCGTAACCCCTGCACCTAATGTCATTACCACATACTCACACGCTCCTTGTCTCGTCCTTCCCAGGGGTCTGTACGGCACTCGTAAACACAACTGTCCTCAAGACACAAAAAAGCTGTCATGAAAGAGCTATTCCGTAGCTTTAATCCTACCAAAAGCAAAGACTAAGATTTTTTCTATGCTCAGTGCAGATCAGATTGTCAAAGGTCCTCAGCAACCTGCTTTATCCAAAAGCTCATCAACCATTTCAATTCACGCGTGGAACTCAGATTTAGAAGAGTTTCAAGTATCCCAGCGGATTTTTAACAGTTCCACAACACGCTTTGCTGACTGTTCTGTTTGTTCTTTACTAACTACCTTTAAAGAACAATTTAAGATGTCGAGACCTTCTGAAAATCTGACCCTTTAGATGTGGAACCAGGTACCAGGAGCGGACGGCCAGATGTTTTAGCAGCTGGCTCCCACACGCTTCAGCACAAGAATACCTGTTGGCTTCTGCGGAGCTTTTCCCAGATAATTAGTACGAGAAACATAGCAGGTTGCTTCGTTATAGCAAAGGTCAATACACACACTTCAATAAATCTGTGAAAGCCCCTGAGTTTTTGCCTACTAAGGCTTGTTTTGAAGTGGGCTTTTGAAAAGCCGGGGAAGAAAAGAAGAATCGTGTGGGTCGAACGCTGATTCCAAACAGTTCCAAGAGACTTTGAACTTATTTCCCCGGGAACTGTCTATATGCAAAATTTTTGTGGCACTGCTGGTACTGTCTATTTATGAGGGATCAGCGCTTGCAAAAGAAACCACCCAGGTCGCCGAGTGCAAAATATTACGACATGATGTTCTCGTTAGGTTCTGGGATGTGCTGCAACTTGTGCGCTCTGATTTATTAGGTCCTTAAAAAAAACAAACCAAAAACCAAACCAAACTCCTATGAAGTTGAGCGTTCTCCCTTATCTTTTCTTGAAGAATTGCATGAAATCGCCTTTTGCTCCAGAAGCATCAGAACGACTTTCTGACAGTACCCCAACAGCCTTCGTGGCACGAGAAGAAGCCGTCCTTTACTTTGGCGTCGCTGTCCCGCGACCCCGCTGCCCACACAGAACACCTACCCTGGGACTCGCGATCTCCGCTGAGATTCGGTTCCTGAATATCCTTATCGCTCAACTGTTGCCAAAACTTGCGCTTATTTGTTTTTCGGGGGGCTGGGCTGAGCAAAAGGAAGAGCGTTTGTGTCTGAAGCAGCCCTAACCAAGCAAGTCAGCCATAAAAATAGGTGGTTTCACGCTACGTTAAGGGCTCCATCTGTTAGGTGCTTCCAGAAGCCAGCAGGCATCCTCCAGGGTGTCCCTCTGGCATATTTCACAACGAATAAATAGTATCTATGAAATTTTGATAACACGAAGCGAGCCAGTCCTTCTTGTGCAGCAACACAGTGCAGTTAAGACAGCGGAGAGAATCAGATTTACCATTTCCCTCCAGGGAGGCGGAACACTCACTTGAGCATTAACCAAATCCCAACCAAAAAAAAAACCAACCCCAGAACAAACCACCAGTCGCTCCTCCACGTCTCAGTCTGTTGGCAAAAGACTGAAAGGCGCAGCAGAAAACCAAGCTATTGGAAGACGACCTGGGCGCGACGGCCATTTGTGCCGCTCCAGCTCCTTCCTAGCAAATCCAATGGGAAACCACGGGACCCATCCCAGGCAGGCAGGGTCCCAAAAGCACCCTCAAAAGCAGGGGGAGCTGGGTACGTAGCTTGCTTTTGAAAGTCCTGCTGGAACAAAGAGTTAGAGTTTGCTCGGATCCTCACAGCTAAGAAGGAATTCGGGTGAGATTTCAGTGCTTCCGACTTTACGGAGCGGCTCAGCACCGTGTCAGACGGGGGTGGAAAGGGGACCGGTGGTGACAAGTCTTAGCAAAGCGCTGGGGTTTTTCTTTGCAAGCACAAATGACAGAGGCACCGAGATCTAGAGCAGCGAGTGGATAGCATCTTGGGACCACCAAACGTGCATCCCTTTTCTATTAAAAAAAAAAAAAAAATAGTTTGAGATGCTCTATGTGTAACTTTCCACAGGGATGTTGTTTGCATTGTGATAAACCTGAAGTTCTGCACACGAAAATCAGCAGATTTCACACAAAACCCAGAACCTAACACTGCAATTTTTTCACTGGCATAATGAGGCGGAGGAAAGCGGTTTAGAAGCCACGTCTCCCATGGGAGAACCGCAGCCCCACGGGAAATACGGCCCTGGATCTTTAGACGCGTAATTCCTCAAAGCTACTTTTTAACTGAAAACACATTAAATTCTAAAGTGAAATAAAAACCACAGGAAAAGTGTACAGCTCCCGCTGAAGCAAACAACACTGGGAATCGTGTTTGAGCATTTGTTCCTATTTTTTTCCCTTGGGTTCTCAGCTAAGTGATCGTTGTGGATAAGGCGGCTGCGACCTGTCACAGCGAGGGGAAGACAGGTCAGGTCCTCCCCTACCCTAACCTACGCTGGAGCAGTTAACCAACAGAATTTTCAAGAGAAGGAAGTACTTCCATCAACTTCAACAGCTTCAGGTGGAACAGAGAGCACTTTTCATTTGGAGCTTTAAAAAATACCTCTGTCTTAAAAAGAATATGAACGTATTTGCATGTCAAAACCCGACTGATCCGAGGGGTAGTGTAAATATGTTTACGGAAAGTAATCTTCCCCTGAGGGTCGCCAAAGGGGCTGTGGAAAGGCCAAAAAAGAGGCTTGTCACACAGCACAAACACAGAAGTAGTCTGAAAAGACTGAAAACCTAAGCGAACACAGGCATCGCTTTACAGACGAAATAACGCAGCGTTTAAAGTACTAACTGAAGGTATTTAGGAGTTAAAGCACTAAGAAGAAAAACTCTGCATCAATAAAGTTGCCCAGGAGGCGCCAAGAAATGAAGGCATGGGAAAGCAAATTTAAAGATGTGAACGCGCGTCACGGGTTCTCTCTCTGCTGTAGGTTGCGCACCGCGTGCGGGTGGAAGCGCTGCTGTCCAAGGACGTGGCGAGGGAAGGTTTGCTGGCGGTAGGTGTCACATCTTGCGAAAGCCAGCGAGCAGAACCGGAGAATCCCCGCAACCCTGCAAGCGCACGAGCCGCCCTTGGCAACCAGAAGCAACGCACCTTTCAAGAGAAGCGCAAGCTGGAAAGAGCTGCTGTGAGTTTGGTGAGATACTGCCATTGAGGTTGTGTGACACGAAATGGAATCGCTACCTGCGGACCAGAGGAGGCCTGAGCGGAGGACAAAGATGCTAGAGCGTTTCCTCATGGAAATGGCGTGACGGGTAATTTTAGAGCTTTAGGAGATTGAGGACTCGGGGGAGAGGTTATAACGTGCCATTGAACCCCTGCCCCATTGTGTGCACGAGGGTTTTTTGACCTAGTAAGATTGTGAACTTTTATTTTCCAGGCTCGCCTCTTTTTTGAAGGTCCCCCTTGAGGATCAGGGATATGACATCAGAGATGGAATGAAGAATTTGAGGGAAATACCCTCCCACCTCCCCCCCAGCGTTTCTGTTCTTCATCAGTCGTCTGTGAGATTCCTTCCAAGCTGGCACGGATTATTTAGAGGGTGCTCGACTAGTGTTAGAGATGGGCTAAGGAGGAAGCAGCGAGTGCGACCAAAGACGGCCATCTGATGAGTGACTTGCGGTTAGAGCTGTGGAAACGCAGCAAAGAGAGTGCAGGGGACGCCAGGGAAGAAGAAAGGCCACCAAAATGGCAGGAGGACCTCCCAGCCCACAGCAGGAGTGCCTGCGTTTGCAAGGTAATGCGACTCTGGTCCCATGAAATATTCTGCGAAATAAAAATAGTAGGGATTAGGTTCAGACACAGCTCCGCTTTCACAGTAGCTTAAGCACACGGAGGAATTAAGAAGAGAGAGAGAAAAAAATTCCTGTGACTTCATATGCAGTCTGGATATCTTTCACCCTCCTGAGATGATTAAGAGAATTACAGCTGAGAGCATTACCTCTGTTTATACTCCCCGTCAGTGGGACCCGCGGAGTGACAGTGACTGGTGGAATTACAAACAAACAGGGATTAAAGGAAGGTCTGGATCCCTGGGCTGCAGGATTATTCGTGAAATGCACTAACTCAAGGAGCCACAAACACAAACGTTATCTTACTCTGTTGTTAGGCTTAAAAGAGAAAAGAAAATATTTTGAAGTGCTGTTTCCATAAAATATTTGCTTCTCTGGTACCTTAGCAATTCCCACTGCAGAGTAATTCTGGAAAGGACGGAAGATTTCCTGTACTATATTCCTCGTTGGCTCTACGGAGCCAACTTTGACACAACGAGAAGGGTTCTTCCCTTCCACCCATCACCAGCGAAAACAGTCCTGAGCACTCGCTAATCTACACGACGCATCGATGCCAGCAGCGCACTTAGGAAGCCACGTAGAACCACGAAAGGCATAATCCTCTATACATTTGAACATGTTTAGAGCCAGCTGGGATAAACTTTTCCAATGGAAACGGCTAGAATTCTACCCCCTAATTTTCTTGTCATCGCTTCCTTACCTGGCACGAGGGTCTCCTAGAACGGTAGGTTATCCTCACCTGGCAGCAAACGTACACGAAGCAAAGCCAGAACTGAAATGCGGTTCAGGAAACTAATTAAATATGTCTGAATCTGGGCCAACTATTAGCTGTTCTTTTTCCACCCCGTGACCAGAAACTGGTAATACAAAAAAGCAAAAGGGGAACTCGAGCCAGTTCCCGAGTTCTCGCGACTGGAGCAGACGAGCTTGCTGGCGCCAGCCTACCCTCCACAGCCCGCAGCCGATGCACGGTGAAAGCACGTGTAGATTTGTCTAGGAACTTGCCGTGCTCTCAGGTCTTAGAAAGAAGAGAGAAGTGCTGCTGGATGCGGAAATGTCGCTGTGAGGTTCTACAAAGGTAAGAAGCAGGTAGAAGACACACCTGGGTGCGGGGCGTTAGCAGGCACGGCACTATCAGAAACAACTGGATATCAAAGTTACGGGCTAAACTTAGAGCCTTCAACTTCCCGAGTGAGTCTGGTTAACGTAAAGCGAGCCGGAGGCATACATCTGCGGCACGCCAACGTTCAAAGACAGGGGTTGGTTTTAGAAAAGAATGGAGCCCACGGCATGCGCCAGATCTACACCAACGAACGCATGTGAGATTATTTCTCTAAAGACCTCCCTTCCATAGCCCTGACATGATATCAACTGGTTTGGTATTTATGCATGCTGGAAACTCCTTCAAGATGTTTTACAGCAGCTGTCACCGCTCTGCTGTAAGGAATACTGCAGAGACTCACACACGGCGCTTGTCGGCTTCTCGGAGGGACTTGCAGAACCTGCCAGAGGTGCAGTGAGGCTTAAAACACACGGCATCTCAGATACCCCAGGTTTAGTGGGTGACGAATAAGTCTCGGGATCAAACCCAGCTCGTTTTGAACATGCTGCCACTCTTTGCTCCAGGACTATTGGCTTCTACTTTGACAATCAGAAGCTTAAGAGCACAGGAAGGACAGTCTCCGCATCCACTACTGTAGTGAAGAGAACTAATAGAAACATCACAGAATGGTTTGGGTTGGAAGGGACCTCAAAGACCATCCAGTGCCACCCCAGGGCCAGCCCAGGTTGCTCCTAGCCCCGTCCAGCCTGGCCTTGAACACTTCCAGGGATGGGGCAGCCGCAGCTTCTCGGGGCAACCTGTGCCAGGGGCTCCCCACCCTCGTAGTCAAGAATTCCTTCCTAATATCTCATCTAAATCTCCCCTCTTCCAGTTTAAAACCGTTCCCCCTCGTCCTATGGCTCCACTCCCTGAAAGTACAGAGCGTAACGACTCCCAGCATTTCTGCGCAGCCCCACGGCCCAAGGAGCACCCTGACACCTTGCCTTGCCGCCGCTAATACCAGATCACAGCTCGGCATTAGCTTAACGCGGGCCTCGGGGACTTGTCCGGCCCTGCCCTGGCTCATCTGCTCTTGACCTTATTTTTAGCTTGGTTTTAGCTGTAACGAGGCATTGCCCGTGGCCAGGCGACTACTGCCTGGCTCGTGCCACCAGCCCAGTTAGCCAACCTTCTGATGATGCACGTGCACCCTGTTTCAGCCCTAGCTTCCCGTTGTGCAGTATTCCCGTAAGGAGTTACGCTGTACTGAGAAAAAAAAGCTAACAAGTGACCACGGCATGACACGACCTACGGAGCTGTGAGAAAAAAAAGAGTTGGAAACGGGCTGTTTGGGAGCACGGAGCAGTAACACCCAGAGGACCCAAGAGCGATGAGAAAAACCTCCCGGTCAGGCGCAGAAGGTGCCACGGCAGCCAACGACGGGGCAGGGGTCCGCAAGTTCCCGCGCATCCCTCTCAGTTGCGTTTTTTAAATAATTAGATAATACGAATTCTACGTGTTGGTAGCATCGCTACTGTCCTAGAAAGAACTGCAGTATTTCGATCAGGCTGTTTCAACGTCAGTTAGATTGAGGATAAGTTCTAGTTGGTTTGGATCCACAGAGACAGTGTTTTGCCCTGCCTGCCCGCGCCCATCACCCCAGAGAAGGACCACCATGGTGCCTGGGCACAGAAACTCAGCGGGCACAGAACCGACGGCTCCTGGAGACAGGCTCTCCCGCCGTCCCGAATGGAAAGCAGGATCCTTCCAGAAAAGTAACTCCCCTGTTTAACGGCTTAGCAACAAACTCCCGCTTTCAAAAAACCTCAGCTCTGACTAAAGAAGAGATTTATCCATCAACAAATCCCACAACTATTATTCCCAGGGGAGGAAACAGTTTGGTTTTGCTGCCTTCATCAGAGAATGAAGTAGTGAATATATATATATATATATTTTCTCAATATACTTTGCTGCTAAAGCATGGCCTTGGCTGGCCATGCAATGCACTTTGGACAAAGTTGGTGTATTTAGCTTGCACAAACGACTCGAGAAGAAGAGTTGAAAGTGGAGATGGGCAAGAGGGGAAATGATCTTTGGACAGTCTGAGGCTTTTCACCATGAACTGGGATACCGCTAATAAACCGCTAAGCGATAAACGAAACTTTTTCCTTTTTTTTTTTCTCCAGATCAGTGGAGGGAGTTGCGTTTATGCCCCTGCTCGGTAATAAGCAGAAGTTTTTGCACTTTAATACCACAGGAACGTTCTACCAGGTAAGGGCCATAATTCATTTGTATAGCTGCGGAGGACTGGAGCGTTTGGGTCAAGCTCTTTAAAAGACCTGACTGGCATCTCTTGCTGGTGGCTACAGACAAACACAGGATACAACCTGAGGTTTACGGGTCATATATGAAATACACATAAAGCAAGCAAACCCACTCTTTTTTACTTTACATGACATTAAGTTCTTCAATTAAACAGCAGCGTATTAGTGTGACAGCTCATGTCGTAACTGCAGACAAAACCCACGGCTTTATGCGCACCCCAAACAGTCCAAACAAGTGCAAGACCAGAACTGTGCATTTATACGTAACGCTAAAATCAGTCATGAAGTGAGTCCTTTAAACACAACTGTAATAAAAGATCAAAAATAACACGGAGAAACACATTTTGCAAAACAATCGGATGGATCAACGTGTAAAAGAATGGAAAAAGCATCTTTAGAGGCTCTGGTATTCAGTTTGCAGATGAGAGAGAGTAAGTCAGCACCAATTTGCAGGATGGATCACTGCCGAGATGCACTGGGGAGACATGGTCTGCTGGAACCAGACGCGGGTTTGGGTATGTGCAGACTCTCGTAGTATTTACGGCTCAGAGTGGCCAGCCCGTCATTCCCAGAGCTTCCAGCTCGTAAGAGCGCATGTTCGGTCAGACGCTCTCCCAGGAACACCAAAGAGCTCTGCATTAACAACCCCGAAAGTACTCATGCCTTCGTGTATCATTAAATCAATCTGAAAATCATTTCTATTTCACGAAGGAGCGCACTTAAAGAGCCCTTGGATTCGTAATTTGAAGAACGTGTTACACAAGGACAGGGCAATTCAGAAAGGGGGTACCTTTCAAGTCCACCACCTTTTGAAAAGACAGGTTGCATTCATAATTTATTTGCTAACTCAGAACTTGCTGGAAGAAGCCACGCTGGATGGCTTGAGCTGGCTGCATTTTTGGGCGTCTTCCCTGAGATCCCTGAAGGCTTCAGAAGAGTTCCAGAGCCTAAACTCTTTAAACAGGTATTTTCAGTAGCAGACAAGCAGTAGCTTGTATCTTCTAGCTGCAGAAATATCCCCGATGGATCATTTAAAATTGACCACATCATCTGCTTTCCCATTCTTGGACATAAATGTGGACCCTCTTAAAACACACTTCTCATCAGTGGAGAAAGGTTCCGCTAATCTGCTATTCTTCTAGAACAGAAAAGGTAAATTAGTTTCTAAGATGTGGTATTCAACACCGTCAGCAATGAGCTAATACCATCCTTTTTTATAGACATCTTTGCACCCGGGCTTTTAGCCACCATCTCCCCAAGGGAGGAAAAGCGTTCCTCAGGTCCGTTCAAATGAATGTTTCTCAGTGTTTCACTTCGTTGGTTAATTTGTTGTAGGGAATGCCACAACAATCTTCTGTTGGACACCCAGCTGCTCCCTTGGCGGTTCATTTCACGGGGATGAAGGGCGAGATGTGTTTAGATACAGTTGCTTAGATGCAAATGCTGTGAAAGGAATTTATTTCTGAACACATGGAACCTGTCACTGCCCCAGCACAGGCGCAAGAGGAACGTGGCACAGCCGTGCTCCTCCGTACCCCCGGCCATCGGTGTTACCTTGGCCGCGCAGCTCACTCCCCTACTGTCAACAACGATTACACTCTGACCATCGCTTGATCTGCCTTAAGCCTCTCAAAGTCTGCAAAGCCTACAAGCCTGTCCAGACAGACCAGCAAGACATGAAGACAGGCCACGGCTCCATTTGATACGGGATTATTTGGAGCAGGGAGGCATGCCGGGCTGAAAGCAGAGCAGCGAATAGCCAACTCACCCCAGCTCTT
Source organism: Ibidorhyncha struthersii (assembly GCA_013398815.1). Lineage (NCBI taxonomy): Eukaryota > Metazoa > Chordata > Aves > Charadriiformes > Charadriidae > Ibidorhyncha > Ibidorhyncha struthersii. The sequence continues at coordinate 735,497 of VZSZ01005267.1, read as the reverse complement.
GTCGATGAAAGGTGTGACTACTGAGGAAGGACTGAGGGTGCCGGAGCGCCGAACAGGTTGCCCAGAGAGGCCGTGGAGTCTCCTTCAAGATATTCAAGACCCGCCTGGATGTGTTCCTGTGCAACCTACTCTAGGTGACCCTGCTCTGGCAGGGGTTTGGACAAGATGATCTCCAGAGGTCCAACCCCTACCAGTCTGGGATTTCTATGTGCCACCAATGTGCAATTTAATGGTTCACCTAAAAACCAAGTATCTTAAACTTGGTGCTGTGGTCCAGCTCCACAAACGCCGCCGAACCTCTGCAGAGGAGGCCTGTGGGTCTGACCCATGCGCCAGGAAAGCACCAGCTCAGGAAAAGTCTCTCTCCTTTTCCAGGCCAGCTTTTGGAGGCAGAAGGGATGGCTGCCTCGCTCAAGAGTGCCGAGCTGAAGGGCCATGCATTGCTGACACGGTCCGAGCCAAAACTGCTATCCAGCTGGAGAGGAGAGCGGTGAAAAGCCGACGCTGCTGCAGCTAAGCTTTTCCATTAATGTAATTACCAACAGTGAAAACACATCGTAAAAATGCAAGGAAGAAAATGTCTGTTGTGAAGACGTGGGGCACAGGAACCTGCTACTTTAAAAATGTTGAAGAACAAGAGCGTTTTGATGGCAACATGCTGGGAAACCCAAAAAGGTACTTTAATTTTTTTCTGTAGAATGAAACTGACAGGAACACACTTCTCGTGGACTCGCACTGAGCTCTCGTGAAGCTCCGAGAGTCTGAGCAGACACTGACAGCCCAAACTGACGTTCATGACCAGCGAACGCCGAGTTCGGTACCCTCCACCGCCTTCGCAGCCTTCCTCTGCTGTGTCACTGACTGCAGAGATGGAGCTCTGAAACCTGGACGGAGCGGACGCTTGGCCTGATGCAATAAAACATCTCACGTCTAAAAGGAGAAACGAGAAGTGGAGGAGGGAAGAGATGAAGCTCTGTCAAAACGCCAAAGCTAGAAGCTTTGCACGTAAAGAAACGAAAGATTTCTGAACTTACTGGGACTGAAATAATTTCTTTGTAGCTCTCACATGTCCACGCCTGTCCACAGGAGAGGTCTAACAGAGGGAATAGCTGGGCCTGCCTCCCTCCCAAACTGCACAAACCTCTTTCACAGGTAAAAAAGGCAAAATTAGTCTCTGACACCTTCAGTCTCTCTTCTGATGTGGCTACAACAGCCACAGGGCGGGTTCGTTGGGTTTTCAACACGTCCAGGCATCGGCTGCCACTGACACAACAGTCGTCTCCCTTCCTCTGGGAAGGCCGATGTGTCTGCACAGGAACAGCTTTGGTACACGAGGTCACATATGTAAGGCGTTAGCCACAACAAATGAGCATCTCCGTGTCTTATTAAACACCAGATTTTGCTTCAGAAGAGATATTTAATGTTGGCATTTTAACAGAACGGTGCTTAGAGAAGCAAACATCACACAAAAGAATGACATAAATTATGTGGTATCTGTAAGGATACACACCACAACAGCTATCCAGCAGCTGCAGGAACAATCACATCCCAATTTAAATCAGGAAAAAACACTGTGTTTGACCAATACTTTTTTTTCCTTTCATCACACTTGAGATTTAGACTTATTTTTTCGTGTTAGCGAATTGAATGAAAACGATCCATCTTCATTTCTAAGGGAAATGCCTCTTCAAAATGTTTACTCTCTTAAGGAAAATAAGAAAGAGACTATCACTCAGCTGAGCTGGTAGAGCTGAAAAGAGAAAATTGTTAACTACACACTGAAAAAGATGTTCCTGTAAACTACGCTAATACGGGCAAGAGCAGCACAAGCAAGCCCCGTGGCTTGGCTAATGCCTTCTCCAGTTCAAATTTTGAAGCGGAACTTGACCACTGACCTGTGTTACCGTAGCGTACACGCGGAAACATTCCTAACTGTGTTTTCCAGGGCTTCGCTCAAGTCATCATGAATCAGACACAGTCATTTGAAGAGCAATATATAGTGAACTACTCGACCGAGGAGCTCTCCTCTCTGACAAATTAAAGCGTTGAGCGTTACTGCTACAGATAAAATCTGCCCAATCTACTAAGTCATTAATTCATTAAAAAGACAGAAAAGACAAGAGAAAGACATAACATTCACCTGACAGAAGCTTGAATATGATGACATGGAAAGTGCATTCAAGGGTATCACTAAACATCTGTCTTGTCCTATCTTTGTCTCTTCTTCTGTGCTTTTCACTTAGTTCTATACATAATTTTGAGACCGTGTTTGATGTATAGTGACCTTGCCGAGAAACTCCAGGCTACCGCTGAGCCCTTCCAGCCTTGGGAATGAACTTCATCTCCCAAAGCTCGACGTGCCGCTGCCACCACCGCCTTCCCAATCGCCACTCCACCCCACAGAGTGCTTTTCCGGAGGAGGTTTCAGGGAACGGCGCTCGCTTTGTGACTCCCAGCGTGCTTTCCTCACACGGCCACCAGAGCAGGCTGAAGCCAAGACCACGAACATAACGGGCAGACTCAGCTGTTGGATGGCTTACGCCGAGATAAACACTTAAAGGAGACAGAAGAATGGAATTCACAGTATTCAGTCACATAAAAGGAATAACCGAGTGTGTAAAACAGGAAAAAAATGTGGGAAAATATTTATGCAGTCCATATTACCAAAACAAAGAGAACTTCAAACACCCTTCCAATGATGCCGTGAGTCACAAATTATGCGGGTGCTCGACAATGGGTCATTTCCTTCCAATGTCTTCCTACCGAGTCACTCGTTAATGTAGCTGAAAGCATAATTGTCCTCAATTGCTCAGTTGTCACTAAGTGGATTCCAACCTTCTGACATTACAAAGCCCAACAGCTGTTTTTTGGAGACTGGCCTCCCGATGAGCTCGTGCACCTGCGGCGACACCGACCCGCGGCCAAGGCAGGGTTGCTTCTCTGCGAGCAGCCACCTGCCAGGCAGCATTGGGAGCCAGCGTTGGAGAGAAGTCGGCGTTGGAGAGAAGCCGGCACGCGTGACGGGCTGCTGAAGGATGCAGAGCTGTTAGCCCTATGCCGGTACCCCAACAGATGGCAACCGCGGACGAGCTTGGCAAAGTTTTCCCGGCAGCTGGAAAACGGTTCCTCAGATCGTTAGTGGGGAAGCGTGGCAAGTTCTATCTGGAGGTCCCCAGCAAACTCAGATTTGGGCAAACATAGAAGGTTGTGGATCTAATCTAAAGCCCGGCGCCTTCAACGCAAAGACTCTCGCCGTGTTTGGGTCAAGGCAACGTGCAGGGATTATCTAAGATACTGAGCCATGCATTTCAACATCCAAACCATCAGTGTCCCATCCTCTCGCAAACACGGTACATCGTTACCACACTGGAAGAAATAAACTAGATACAGAGTTATCTTCCTTAAAGAGCGCCAGCTGATGTACTGCCCACACACACTTAGATGCTACATTTAGATAACTATGTTCAATTTTAATGTTTAGGTATTATGGTGTATGAAACGGAAGTTTCAAGGACTGTTTCATTTGGCCATCAACCATATCTCAAGCTGAAATACTCTTTTTTTTTTAAACTAGCTTGCACACAAGAACTGGCTGGAATAATGAAGATGGAATAACTTTTTGAGGAAAAAAAATACTTGAAGTGGGGGATTATAAATGTATTCCAGATAGCCGTTCTGGGTCGACAAATTCTGATTCTTCATTCCAAAATAGTATTCAATGTCACACACGCACAGCACTGTACATTTTGCGAAATCACAGCAAGTCAGTCAAAGCCTCTCCTGTCTCCTGGCCATCCCTTTTCTGTAAGAGAGCATTTTAAAACTGGAAGGGCTAAAAGGGGGAGGGAGCAGTCCTGAATTGAAAGCCAGTTCTCAAACCTCACAATTCCTTATGAAGCAGAACCTCTCCTACCCACAGCTAGGGCTATAATTATACAGAATATGACCCAAATGGGATATACTTATAAAAAAACATAGTTGGACATCACATATGTACCAACGTCACAGTATTTTCAGTGAAAAAAAATCAGCCAATATGCAGGTTTCGAGTATTCATTTTGAGTGCCGTACCACAAAACTGGTTTACAAACCCGAGAGAATCCCACATGAGCTCTCCTGTTTTTTTTTCAGGGAGGAGGGGGGAAAAAAAGGTCTCCTGCAAGACCTGAAACACCATGCCCTCAGGAACCGCAACAGAAGTGGATTCATTACCCTCTGACACTTTCCTATTTTCAGATAGACTCTTATACAAAGAAGCACTTTTTTTTTTTTTCCTTCTTTCCAGCTCACCAGACTATTAGCGAGCCAGCCTTGCCTGCACCTCGCACAGATGCGTTATGAATATAACTCACAGTGTTTCCACACAGGATATTTCAATTGTTCCCCTCTCTCCTTCTCCCCATCCCAATCCCGTCCAAAATAGCACAGAGTCATAAATTCTCCCCCTTCTGACCTCCATCTCTTTCTGGCCCGAAAGACGGTGCCATTTACGTTTGCTTGAAAAAGCAGTAACTGAGGAGAGGGATTTTTTTCAGGCTGGCTGACATGGGAGGTGAAGTCTACTGGAAACACCTTCCTTAGGTGATGACTCTGCAGGTCATTAACTTCTTTGTGCCCAAAACTCATCTTCTCCCTCCTGGTACTCGCAGTGCGACCTCAAGACCGCTCAGACACAAGTGCAACGTTCCAACTCTTACATTCAAATTCATTTCAATACAGTATTTGAACATTATTGATAGAACCTCATCATGACATGTGAATATCCAAAAAGCCGTTTATTCGCGGAACGGCATTTCAAGCAGCATTTCGTGCCCCCCCCAGCGCACTCTCTCTACGAAGCCGCTCCTCAGAGCCAAGAAATTTCCCTGTCGGAGGAGAGCTGCCAACTTTCCCTATTTGGCCAGCAGGGTCCCATTCTTGCGCCTCTCCCGATTTCCTGTACAGTATGCTTTAACGAGCCCTCCAGGCTGGTGGAAAGCTAACAGAGATGGCGAAATAATAATAATAATAATAATAATAATAATAATAATAATAATAATAATAATAATAGAATAACCCGAGATGGGAGAACATTTAGGAAGAATTTTCCATGGAAAATGCGATGGGTCTGACTATAAATATGACAAAAAGAGACAGTCCCCCTCAAAAGGCAGATGTAAGTGCTAGAGGGAAAACAGCCCCGGGCACACGCTGCTGTGGGGCAGGCAAGGGCGAAGGAGCAGGAGAGAGGTGGCCAGAATATGACAAGAACTGTTTTGAAATGTACAATAAGGTATCTCTGGACCTGCAGGTTTCATGTCATCAGACAGCCCGGTAACAGTTGCATATTGAGTGAGGATGGTTAAGGCATCCAAATAATACCAAGTTCAAACTCCTGAGGATTATCTCTGACTTTGAGAAACGAGAGGTCCAGATTAGGCAGCATTTTATGGTCAAAGTTTTTGCCAAGTTTTTATTCTGCTCTTTCACAGTTTTAGACACGTAAAAGGACTTCTTCAGCTGATGTTAACCAGTAAATCCAATGGCTTTTGAACAGAATTAGAAAGAAAAAATGCTTATTCAAGTATCATTTGTGTTGCGGGGGCAGAGGAAAACCATACGAATAGCAGCTAGAAAGACATTCCAAGGCACCGAAAGAAGCGAAGGGGATGGTTTATGGAAAGCTGAAGCAGGTGTTAGAAGAAACCCCAAGGTGTGCAGAGGATGACTTCCTTTGGCATAGCCGAGCATCGCGGCAGTGTGTGTGACAGAACCACGTTCTTAGGGTAACCCAGCCCGGCGGAGACTTCGCTGCCGGTACAAGAGCCGCGCTACTCCAAACGCCCAGAGCAGCAGTAGCATCTTCCCTCTCTTGCTGGAATGTCCCCAGTGTAGGCAGTACCGCACCGTATCCCAGTACAACTTCTCTCTCGCGGCGAGCTGCGGGTGCCCCGGCACCGAGCTGCCTTTCTGCCTTGGCCAGGCGAGACCCCTACCCTTGCTCTTCGTGCCACGAAACAAGGACCTGCACCGTCACTTCTACCCCCAGCAGCACAAACTACCTATCAGCACTCTAACTGAGATAAACAGAAGAAGAAAAACCAGAGTTTTGGCTCTCCTAGTTCATATAACAGTGCTGTCACACAGTCACTTTTTCAAAAAGGCTTTGAAACACACGGAAGGAAAAGCCTTTTAATTTGAGCAGAGGTATGTTATCCTCTGGGAACTCTTCTGAGAAGGTTAACCCAATTTTTATCCTCAATTACATTCAAAATACGACTGACGGATGGCAAAACTTCTGTATTTCCAGACTGTTGCACATCAACATAGATCCAAATAAAGGACTCTCAAACCATACAAAAGGCAGGCGGCTGTTATTGGGAAAGAGGAAAATCTAGACATGAACTGAGATTCGAAGTTACGGGAAACCAAATTCTCTTTTCTGACTTAAAAGTGACTTTAAAACGTGGGAGGACTTGATCTTGAAAAATACCTACCTTGAATGCGTAAGGCAGGCAATGAACCGAAGAGGTCCATACAGCACTTCTGCTCTTGGTTTTTGAAAGACTTCGTATAATTTCAGTACTGTCATCCAAAAATGCAGTCTTCGGCTTGGATTCAGTGAGTAACTGACACAAAGGCTAGCTTATCCCTGCTCTGGAGTCAAATTTGACAGTGTGGTTGCACTGGCCAGATGCCCAAAGGAGGATGACAGCGTGAGTAATTTCAGAGTAGCAACCAAAGACAGAAGAAAAACTGTTTAAAATGATGAGGCAACAAAAGCAACCAATACAGCAGAAGCGTACCAGTGGCATGACAGCAAACAATACCCATTTTTAAAAAATGCCCCAAAGCGTTAGTCCCAGATAATAAGCCTCTCTTTCTTGCCGCACGGAATTTCAGCCATTTTTCAAAATTCCACTGGCACAAATATAAAGGAAAACTCCAACTATAAACTATCCCTGAAAGCTGTTGAACTCAGATTCCGGCTTTTTTTTTTTTTTCCATGAATGCACTGTAAGTCGGCATTCCAAGACCAACAAACGTCTGCAAAGCCAAGCTATTTCCAAACAGTACGTGTACCACAATACCGTCCAAGATAACAGCAAAAATATGCACAATGCCATTCTCCTCTAACACCCCACAAACAGAGGGCAGAGGAGGCACCAACAAAACATTCTGATCTGCGCAAATGAGGTCTTCGGTTTAAACGAGTAAGACAACAAAGAAGTGTCAGGAAAACAACTGGAGCAAGAAGATCATTCCATTTCTGAACTGAAAACCAAGTAACAGCCAAGTCAGCTCCCAGTTCTGCCCGCTGAAATTCAAGGTGGCCGTTAGTGGGACAGAGCATCATCTTGGGACGTGGGGAGTTTACATTTGGTTTTAAGCTCTGCCACCGACTGTGGAGGGGTCTCTTCCTCCCCTTGGGTACCAGCTTGCCTGCTTCTAGCTGGGGTAATCATTGGCAGTGCCTTTGAAAATCCCGCTCAAGCTGTAAATATTAAAATCGCCCCAAATAAACCTTCACGGAAGGCGCTGAGCGCAGCTCAGTATGTCCCAAGGAACTACAAGGTATCATGGAGGCTCTCGTGGTCCAACTCTACCCTTCCAAGGGAAAATGGAAAACGGAGTTTCCTTTCATTAAGAAAAAGAAGAGAGACGAAGTACAGAACAGGGAAGACTTAGGAGGAAAACGACTGCAGTCTTCGCTGTCCCGAGGGAACTCCCTGCCCAGCAACGCAGCTGGCTTTCCCTCCGGGAACCGGCTTTCCCTGCTTGGGAAAGCCAGCCGCTGCCTCGGTTTCCCTGGCATTAGAGCCAGAATCCTGTCTTTTACCTTCGCGGCAGTTTTCAACGGGTCAGGAAACTGTTGGCTTACCTGCCGTAGAAGGCGGCAAGGAAGACGCAAGCCCACCTCCTGACGAAGAGCCAAATGCTTTTGGCTCAAGGATGATGTGCCAAAACGCCAGCGCTGTCAGGAGACCAGAGCTCTCCCGTCACCTGGCAGGTGGTTTACATTTTTCCTCTATAAAGTCGCTCCGCAAAATCTTACTTCTCCCGCTCTCTCTCATTTCATCTGGACACCAGCAAGCACCAGAGTACGCAAACGTACTGGCCCCTCCATCCTTTCTATCCATCAGCTGCTGCTCAGCGACCGCGATCGACGGTGACTCGAGTGGGACGCTACGGCATGTTTGTGAAATTCCGACACAAGAAACTTGAGGTGCCAAAGGTCCCTGTTATTTATGCCAAATGAGAAAAATCAATTAGTCTTCTGCCCGCCGGTGTGAATGCACTGGTGGTTCCTGCCACCCCAGTCTGGCTGATGGGCACGCTTAACGGCGCTGACCACAGCACTGTCCTCTAAGGAATGCCACCGGCAACTGGATGTCGTACATGCTGTCCTAGTCTGAAAGAATAGCATTTACCTGTCAGTACAACACACTGCCCAGTACGACGCTCACCCGGGCAATACGCTCCAGCATACTGGTCATGTGTTCCTCCAGTCGGGGACATCAAGATTATCGTGGTATGCTTTGAGCAAATACCAAGTGAAATGGAAATAAACGGTCTTTTTTTTTTTTTTTTGGCACAGCCTCAATGAGATGAGCAGCTGCTTGGGACAAAAGCCTACAAATAAACTTTCTTTTACGCCCATTTTATCTCCAAACCAGCCCATTCTTCCAGTTAGTAGCTCACCACTTGTGGTATATTTAAGCCCATAACTGACTTGAGATACTCTACTCTCCTGATGCTACACACCTTCACCAGGATTTCTATTCACCATTATCGTGCTACCTTCACACCCTTCCAGCATTTCAGACCTTTTGAAGTCACACTCGTGTACTCCATGTCTTACCAGTTGCATCACGTCAACTTACCACATCAACTATCCAGTCTAAACACAATCCAATTTTAGAAAAACAGTGCATTGCCACTTCAGCTTCTTCCTATAGAAAGAACAAAGTGAGGCCGTTCTAGGCCAAAGGGACGTCATCCACAAACCATACTATCTATATTCTCTCTCAAAGCTATTTTAAAATATGCTAAATAATGCATGAGAGGTCTGGAGATTACGAAGGAAAACATGTAGAGTGCTAAGAGCTCACAGACAAACGGAATTACTCTCCTCTAAATTTGAGTTCAGTCATACCAATTCAAAGGAAGATTTTACCATAACGTAAATATCTTTTAGTACAGAACCTCAACCTCTTACCCCAACTGGCTTCCAAGAGCAGTCCCGCTGAAAGGAACGGGTCTCCACGCACCCATTTGGGGTTCTGGGGTTCCATCACCAACTGTTGGAAAGGAATATGCCCTCTGAACTCAATTCTGCTCACCCCAAAGGTAACGATGGTTTGTTCATCCTGCCTCGTTAGAACAATTATGCTTTTTCTTCACAAGATACGGGGTATAAAATGTGAGGCAGGTGGTGTGTAACAGCCACTCTTAAAGAACCGCACAAACCCAGGCTGGAAGCTGTGCTACTCAAGATGTTCACTGGTCATCTGGGAAAGGTAATACACACGAAAGTAATAAAGTTTCTGATTATTAAAGCAGTGACACCTACTTGTACACAGATTGCAAAATACTGATTTATTAGAGATACTGCCAGCCGAAAACTAGTACACGGGAGAAAGCACAGCAAAACGTATATGAGCAGTGTCGTTACCAACGGTCATTCAGAAAAGGGATACTAAATTCAACGCAGAGAGTTCTCTAAAAACAAGCGCGTTAACTGATAAGCTAAAAAGCCCCTGATTGTTACCAGGGGCACAGCAGCAAAACAGGATACACAAAGCTGCACAAAGCCCCAGCTCGCCTGTCCCCGGAGCACTGCACGCCCCCAAAAGACAGGGATGGAGGGCTGTGGAGAAGGGGAAAGGGATGGCCACAAATAAGGTACTGCTTACAGACCGTGAGCGATGGACGAAGCATTTCCCTCTGGACTGGAAGAGAGTCAATGAGGAGGAATAAGCAAGATCATGTTCAATTTTGGGCACCACAGTATAAGAATGACATTGAGGTGCTGGAGAGGGTCCACAGAAGGGCAACGAAGCTGGTGAAGGGTCTTGAGAATAAGTCTTATGAGGAGCGGCTGAGGGACTTGGGGTTGTTTAGTGGAAAAGGAGGCTGAGGGGAGACCTTATCGCTTTCTACAACTACCTGCAAGGAGGTTGTAGAGAGGTGGGCGTTGGTCTCTTCTCACAAGTTACAACCCATAGGACAAAAGAAAACAGCCTCACGTTGCACAAGGGGAGGTTTAGGTTAGACATTAGGAAAAACTTCTACACTGAAGAGGTTATCAAAGACTGGAATGGGCTGGCCAGGGAAGTGGCTGAATCGCCATCCTGGGATGTGTTTAAAAGCCGTCTAGATACGGTGCTCTGGGACATGTTTTAGAAGTGGGCCCAGTAGAGTTAGATAACGGTTGGACTTGATGATCTTAAGGTCTTTTCCAGCCATAACAATTCTATGATATAAAACCCCAAAACCCAAAGAAAAGCCAAAGAATATTCTCCTGACATAGAAGACAGGGTGGATCAAATAAAGTGGCCAGGTAAGAGGGTTAAAATGAAGATAAGTCCTCCACAGTACCCAACAGAATCATGTGAGTCACTGCTAGAGAGCGAGATCAGAGAGCATCGCACAGGGGCAGGCAGGAGGGGTCCGGGCGAACGGCGTGCCCGGGGCAGCCAAGCGCTGCCGGAGCACGTGTCCGAGGCAGAAGGGGTGTCTCGGAGCACCGTTCCCATACACCTTCCCTGCGTCAGCTCCCAGGCAATGTCCCAGACCAGCTACCGAGCGGCACAGCTCCTCACCACAACACAGTATGGACAACTCGTTGTTCCTGTAACTACGCGACTCAGCGTATATATAGCCCGTACCACACTTAAGGCCAAGCTTCATCCAACAATGTTTTCTCGTTGCAACCAGTACAATTCAGCAGCTCTTCCATGTTAAGCACGGCAAGAAAGACTACGGATTTTTTTTTTTTTGTACTAATGCAGATTTCTTTAGACTTTAAAAACAGAGAAAGGGCAGCTTGAGACAGAGGACTCTGGGTTTACACGGAGCTTTACATCCGATGAACAGCTGTGAATCAACCTGCATGGCAAAGATGCAAGAATACAAGTGCTTAGTTTTTTAAATCCTATAGATACAGACCATGAATAACCCGAAGGAGACGCTACTGGCTTTCCTCCATCGCTTCCCCCCCACAAATGCCACAAGTTTATTCCTTACCCAGGAACGAACATTAAGGCATCCCAAATACGTGGTATTAAAAAGCCCGGTCAAGAAACAGGTATTTAGGTTTTAGCGCCTATCAAGTTTCTTTTTCTACCAGGAATTGTCAATCAGCCTGAAGACAGAAAGAGAACGCATCTGCTCACTGCAGGGCTAGTAAGAAGTTCCTAATAACCACGCGGATGTTTCCAAAAAGAGAGTGGATGGGATGCCCAGATGTCTTTCATTGTCGTATTTTTCCAAGCAGCTCGACAAACTTCAGATGTAAAAAAATAAGTATGAATGATGAGTCTGTCTCGCCAGCAAAAATAAAAAGCATGTTTGACAAAACAGCAAACGAAGCAGATCTGCGGAGGTCAGAACTCCGTCGGCCTTTGTCCAATTAAGTTAGCGTATAATCGGCCACCAAAACACTGCACGGCACTACGTGAACCGAACCGCTGGTCACTCAGATACCAGATATTCTTAATTGATTTATCTCACCTTGTGTTCCCTATGAAAAGGCGACTGTTAACTAAAGGAAGACGACTTTGTTCTTCTAGTAGTAAATGTTCTGGGCATCAGAAACTTGGAACTTTTGAAGTGCTGGAAGTAATGAAAATATTTTGTTACTTATTCTTGGCAGGGAAAACTGCAAACTGATTAAGAAAAAGGACTTGAAATAAATCAAGAATTGACCCGGTGAAAGCAAATTGAGAAATACCATTAAAATACCAAAGCACAGACTCAAATGCATCTGTTTGCAAATTCACTTGCGATTAGTGATAAAAAACCCCATTTAGTTGGCTGTGGAAGAACGTGAGCAGAACTCGGTTACATGGTAGTGCGGTTTCAAGGACTGCTAAGGACAAACTATTTGCAACAGTTATCCAAACGGATTATATAGCTCCTGGATACGCATCGAGTGTTGGTTAAACCTAAGCATTTTTTTTTTTTTAAAGAAAAAGGTAATAAATTATGTTGTGAACTGGATTTCTGTTGCTATCACAGATCTAAAAAAGAAATCCAGGGCTTGCGCTGAAAAACAGCAAAATCGATGATGCTATTAATTACATAATCTGTGATGGTATTAATTATATTTTATTCACAAGCACAATGAGTTACCCTTTTATTTTAAGAGATTTTTTTCAGGGATTTTCAAAACAGCTTTTGCCACAGATCAAATTAAAGCAACAGATATACTTGGAATTACCGGCTGAATTTTGCAGCAAAATGGCAAACCGAGCTTTGGTGAATCACAAAGGAAGCCTAAACCAGGTAACCTACCAAAAAAGAACGAGACTTGAGAATGAAACGGCATTAGGAAAATGAACAAGCACACTCCATCTGACAGCTGGAATTTGGAGCGGCTGAGGAACAACACTGCTTCCACATGAAAGGGGTCATGTGTGCAAATTGAGCAACAGAGTTTTTTTTATTTTTTTTTTTTTTTTACGATCTGGAGAAAATCAAGTGAATGACATTTGACTCCCGAAAGTACACGGGTGCAAAGGACCAAGTCTCTTGGACTTCATGCATCCGGAAATGTTCAACAACGCGATTTTTAAGTTAAGCTTGCGATATTCGCTCTAAGTTGCGAGAAAACCTGTAATATGAGAATGAAGGATTGCTTCCCGAAGAATTGATGTTGCAGGAGAAAAAAAAAACCTGCAATGAATACTTATCAAATCACAGATACCCTAAAAAGGCCAAATGAAAATCTACATCCTGAAATGAAAGCAGCAAGAGGCACTCATTTCTAGCTAAAGTCAAGTTAGCAAGTCCAAGATCTAAGTGAAAAATAAATGAAAAAAGACAATAAGACTAAATGCATTCTATATTGTAAGAAAGGTAACGCAGACGTGATTTGAAAGAGGTATTTTGAACTGCTCTCAGTCGTGAAAATCATCAGTTCTCCAGTTCTCAATAAAATGATACTGTTACATTTTCAACAACCCAAAAATCTTTCCCTATCGGACAAAATCATTTCTTAACAACTTTTTCTAGATTTTCAACATCTCAAAAACATTTTAATAAAGTGGCGACTATGTCATTTATTCGAGCTGCTGCTTCTGTAAACTGGTTCCTCTGGGACTGCTCCTTGCTTTTTTTCCTGACGAGCTTTCCAGGGTGACTCCCCCGGTACCAGAAGGTGACGGCGCGTGTCCCAGGCACCCTGTCACCAAGCCACACGCAGCGTTGGATGGCAATGGCTCGAGGCAGCCGGGCAAACAACAGATCCGTCCCCGAAGGCAGTGAGCCTGGGAATCTAATTACCTGTTACGGCTGTGAAAAAGCAGCGGAGACTAAGACTCTGCTCAGCTATCTAAAGTAGCACCAGCGAGACAGAAAGGCAGGCTTTCCTGCTGGAGAAAGGTTTGTTGCTTGGTTTGATTTTTTTTTGCCTTTTAAGGGGCACACCACCGCAAAACCATGGCCTCCTCAGGGCCAGCCGGTCTTGGCATTTTTAATTAAACCAAAACTCATTCAGAGGCCAGTCAGGACCGTGATATCTGGCAGAGGAGTTTGCAATCACCCCCAGTGGTTCTGCTCGAGATGCTTCCAGGGCTCCCAAGGAACATCCTCAGCAGGTTCTCCTCTTCCCCAGAGTCCTCTCCAGCCTACAGGCTTCAGCACCTCTATCCTGCCCCGGCACAGCTGCTGGGAGAGGCGGGAGGTGACATGACTCAGCACGGCATCGCTTGTGATCATGCTGGACAAACCATCGCGGAACCGTAGAACGGGCTGGGCTGGAAAGGACCTCGAAGATCATCCAGTTCCAACCCCCGTGCTCTGGGCAGGGACACCTCCCCCCAGCCCAGGTTGCTCCAAGCCCCGTCCAACCTGGCCTTGAACACCTCCAGGGATGGGGCAGCCACAGCTTCTCGGGGCAACCTGGGCCAGGGGCTCATACTCCCACCCCATCACTCCCTGTCCTCCACGGAGGATGTGAGCGCAGGAACCCAATGTTCTCCCAGTGCCCAGGTCCACAGTTAGGTAGCCCACGCAGAAATATGGGAGAAGGAGGAAAATCTTACCCCTTCTTGCCACCTGATGGACAGAGTCCCTTCCCATTAACAGCAGAAAGGAGAGCTTTTACGTACAGATGTAAGCCGTAAGCCCAGCATAAGAAAATATTTGGGTATGAAAAAGGCCTCTGAACTGCACTGCCTGCTGAGCCCCACACACTCACGTTTCCCTGACTTAAGGAAAGGCGAGGGCAGAAAACTGCGCGTCAACTCCACCTTCATTAGCCTTATGAGTCATTTTGCTACTCCATCCTGCTCTGGGATGAACCGTCTCTGTGGCACGTGGGTCACTCTCCAACTTCTCAGATGAAGCCACCTGCTTGCTACCTGGGTGGAGTGTTAAGACTCCAAAGGAGACACCAGAGAGGCACCCGAGCCGCTGCTCCTGTCTCTCCTCCGCACGTGCCCTCAGACTTTTCCAAGGAAAGCCTAAAAAAAGGCACTGCCAGTCATCGTGCAAAGGAAGACACACAAACAAAAAGCTTTCCTTGGCTACTTCTAAAGGTACAAGCCAGAAAAGTTCTTCATTGCTCACCGGGTTTTCTTCCCAAACCACACAGTATTTGAGAGTCTAACCCGCATTTCCCACGGGTCAGCCTCTGCCCGTCGCACCGGCAGGAGAAGCCAGCGGCCCTTAGACAGCAATTCCCTCCTCTCCAACTCAAACTGCAGACTCAGACTTGTGTGCCTTTTAATAACCCCCAGAATCCTAACTATCTTGACGATCTTATCCCATGTTATTAGAATACTAGAAAGAATTATTAGGCAAGACATTCTGGCAAAAACCCCACTGTTTTCATAGCAAACAACAGCTGGGTCATGCTGTTACTCTGCGGTGTTTTACTATTGCATTTTGGAAAGATTTACGCACTTTCTGTGACCCAGAAATGGATCTGAAGAAACTCGGTCCACTGGGAGGAAAATTAGCGGCAAGGATGATGTTCTCACGTTCGTCATTTCCATACGCATTCCTATCAGCTTCAGTTGCCCAATACTCTATCA
Source organism: Ibidorhyncha struthersii (assembly GCA_013398815.1). Classification (NCBI taxonomy): domain Eukaryota; kingdom Metazoa; phylum Chordata; class Aves; order Charadriiformes; family Charadriidae; genus Ibidorhyncha; species Ibidorhyncha struthersii. Next base: position 720,255 of record VZSZ01005267.1, on the reverse strand, counting down.
TCCCACATAGGACAAACGAGATAAATTTACTCTTAATTATCATCCACACAGAGTTTCAGAGGGACCAATGGAAGCACATGGTGAACTCCAGGGGACATCTCGGTGCCATACACACCCTACGGCAAGAGTTCCTGTGCAGGAACCCCATGTGGACCTCGCAGCAGGACCGTACCCACAAAAGGAGGAGTATGGCCGGCCAGACTCCACAAGCATCCAAATTGCTCATGCCAAGTACACAAGATCAGTTTTCCTCCTCCTCTATCATAAACCAGGGATGACTCCATTGTATCCAGAAATTTTCAAAGATATAAACTGAATTAAGGTGCCTCGCTCCCCCTCGGTTTGGATTCTTACCTATTTCTGCACTTCTAAAAATATACTGAGCAACAAACCCATTAAAACCAGGTGCCTCACAATGGGGAAAAATGCCAAAACTGCCTAAAATTCAGAGGAAGAAAATTCAGCAGAGCTCATATGGTATGAAAATTACCATTTCGCATTACAATACAAACCGTTACGTTTTAATTCATTTTCCCATCAAAGACTTGGGCTAAAAAAAGTCAACTGCAGAACACAGACTGATTAAAAAAGGATCTTCTCTTTGGGTGAATGAGTCTCTTGGTGCTCTCATAGTATGACATTTCAGTACTAAATCTGTACGATGCGCATGTAAAACGCATAAACAAGTATCAGCCCCCGCAAGCTGTGGGAGGATTCATTTCCTCAGGTTCCTCACCCCTAATTCACATAAATTCATCTTGATAAGGCAGCTCTTCTGCTTCCAATTAGTGTGTTTTCTCCGCGTGGGACTGTCCTGGGAGGTGCTCGTGCGTGGGGCTGGGGAAGGGCAGAGGGTGTCCGGAGCTCGCAGAAGGCATCACCGCTGGGTACCACCACCCCGGTCGGTCCCTCTGCTCCCACCGCTACCCCACCCAGCCAACTCCACACCCATTTTAACCATCTCACACGCATCTTTCTTATCCGACTCAGTAGTAGCAACGACATAGCCCTCACCCGAGCTCAAGGAGCTCAGCTCCACAATGCTGTCCAGCACTTCTGAAGTTATTATTTACCTTTATTAACATCATCCCTCCCTTCAAAGCTTCTCCTCACCTCCCACCTCAAACAATGGGGATGAAAGCGGCAGCAGAGAGGAAATCCCGCCAAGAGCTGCTTATTCTATCGCTATACGCTTAGCTGACACTACGAATCTCATTTTGGGAACTGGGCTGGTCTGAAAAGCATCATCTCCAGTCAGTTAGAGAGCTGACACCTACCACCAAACCAGCTCTGGTGGCTGCTGTGCGAGGGAGAGGACACAGCACGCTGGCGAGCGTTCCCCGTTACGGACAAAGCACCACGCGCACGGTTTAATATCTCCTTATCCACCAGAGGCCACGCAGAGTCCCGTGTGATGCTCCTCTCTCACGCGACACGGGAACTTGTCCATGATGCTGACGTGTGCTGAAAGGGCAACAAAGGGTGGTCCATACCTTGGCACGTCTTCACCCCTTACGGTAAGAACGTCATCTGTAAACGAAACCGGCTCCCTTCACATGGGAACAACTGCGTACAGAATATTTATACATCTCTGCTGTCTGTTATCACCACTGTTTGTTGAAAGTTTTCATTTTCCTGTGTAATTTTGGGGCGTAAGGCGTTTTTAACTGGAAACTGTGGAAGCCCTGGAATGGCTGCAAGTGGCATGTACTGATCTTTCTCTGGGTTTGTTTTTTTTTTTTTTTCCAATTTTCCCTTCATACAGATTTCTGTGTGTTTTACTGCTCTGGCTTTGGGTGCCTGCGGTTGGAATCAAGCCTTTATCCTTGGTTTTATTTAAGAATAATTTTCCTTTGTTATTGCCAAGAATCGAAGACGACTTAAACAGATGGATGTCCCTACTCCCATCGTCAGGCGGTAAGCGCAACCTCCCTGACACAGACAGAGAGCACGAGTCACTTTCTAGCACTTCTTGATCCATTCCTGCTCAAGTTTCTGCCTTTCTTGAAAATAATTTACAAGCTTTTTCTCAGCTATGAAGTCTGGGTTTTCTTTTATTCATACGCATTTCAGAGCAAGCAGGGTAAAGCCTGCACAGCAGAGACTATGGATTGTGGTTTTACGTCTCATTTTATAATTTTCTGGCTACCACAGAGGGACTCTTTCCCCAGACGCCGCATCGCTCTGAACCTTCGCTTCCTTATCACGGCCTCCCTGACCAGCAGCGCAGCAGCTCTAAAGCGGTGCACTTCATGAATATAATTTCTTGGATGTACCTCAAATATAATTTCAACACATCTTACTAACTCTTACTCTTGTTAAAATGAGGGATGAGTATTGGTAGCAAACACGTTTCTCTTCCTAGCTTTGCCACAGACCTGTCTGACTACAGCAGAGTACTTTCTCCCCTTGTTGACCACCTGCACTTCTCATCCCTGTTGTCTAACGTGTCCAGTGATGATTCATGCAAATGCTTTTCGTGCATTTACTCAACCTTTGATGCAGAGCAATTATTGAACCAATTATGAAAAGTCAAGGCTGGGTAGTGAATGTGCCAGGAAACACCCAGCCACCCCGTTGCCTACTGAATTTCCAGACACAGCGATCGTTACCGTTCAGAAAGTTTTTACTGGATGGGAGGTGATGGACATTAGTTGGAACAAGGGAAATTCCAATTAGATAGGAGGGGGTGGGGGGAAAATCATAGTGAGAGTAATCAAACACTGGAACAGGCGCCCAGAAAAGCTGTGGGATCACCATCCTTGGAAATATTGAAAACACAACTGCTGAGTTACCGTGCTTTGATTCCATGAAACGTTGAGCCGTAGAGGCCAAACAGATCGGTGCACAAAGGGAACGGAGAGATGTTCCAGAAGACAGTATCTAATTCCCAGTCTACAGACAAGCACCTGCATTTCTCTCCATTTATGTCACCATTTTTAGATGCTCATCTAAGGGAAGAATTGGGTTGGTTTTATTTTTTAAAGCTGGATGTAAATACCTGCACGCAGGAAGACACACGCATTCATCCCGCAGTTCTGGCAGCTAATTGCTAAATTGCACCACCCAGCACATAGGTGGAAATACACGACATCGAGTTGACTTGAACGGGGAGGAAAAACACCTCACTAAGCCAACTCCATACCCAACCGTCCCATCTCCCTGTATGTCTCCGGTGACAGATACCATTAAAAAAGAGAGACAGGAAATACTGAAACAAAGACACTTTCCAAGTACAAGATGAATCCCAAACTCCACCTGGGGACGAGTGGGCTGAGCCCAACTGCGCACTTGGAGGGCAAAGAAAGCAGATCCGAAACCTAATCGTGGGCTGGCCCTCAGTGCAAAAGCGGAGACGCGTCCCCCGCTGCGTTCACCAGGGGCATTCTGGGTTGACACCAAAGCAACAGTGGCTCTGTAGAACCCTGTAACACACGTAGACCCTCAGTTATATTTTGCATTAATCAATTTATTCCGTTGTATTGACGGATATTGATATCAAAGGAAGGGAGGTTAAGTCTAGTTCAGGTCCTGCCTAAGCCGGCTGAGAGCACGCTTCCATCTGCAGTGCAAACACTCAAACCCTTGGAGAGGGCCGTAATTCCATCGCACTCAAAGGTATTACTCATCTGCTTCCATTTCTACAAGTGCTTGATGGTTTTCTCATTATTTTTCCTCCCACTTCTCTTCTTCCTTAGATCCCGTCTCTTTTTTCCCCATGTATTGTAAATATATCCATCACCAATACTCATTTTCCTTTGTACCGTGCCATGCTGTTCCTGCCTGAGAAGTACTTTGTCGACTACCTTTCCTTTGATTAAGCAAACTGTTACCTGAAAAAAAAAAAGAAAAAAGTTAACCCTACAAACCAATATTCAACCAAGAACCTCAATGAATCCTATTAAGTTTCAATTTTATAGAAGGCAGCTGATTTAAAAGCAAAAGCTCTAGCAGTTCTGGGTAAAGGCAGAGGACGTCTTTAGATGAGTACATACACAGGTTATCGCCACCTATACAACTTAGACGAGAATGCCTATATTGTAACGTCTCCACAGAAATCAGCTCCATCCTTCCCATTACTGCTGATGCACAAACATTGTGTGGTGTGCGGCGCAGTAACCAAAATATCCTCCATCAGGACACAGGTCATGAGAAATTCCGCTGAGAAAGAGTGCAGACACCTTCTGGCACCGTGACGTCTCTAAGAAACACTAATGCGCCTGGGGAAGTGCTGAGGGAGGTCTCCGAAGCAGGCAATAGTCTTCCCATTCTTCTACCTTCTGTTCCAGGGTTTCATTCCCAGGCAACCAGGAGCAATTCCCAAATCATTTCTTCCTCCTACATGTTTCCCACCTGGGACAAAGACACTCGAACCCAGTGCCATGGCAACCCCATCAGCCACACAAGCACTTTGGTTCTTTAGGGAAAATGAAAATTCTGAAAGGAAGCTGGGAGATAAAGGCTCCTACTCCTCGTTTCCCACTGTTAGGAAGTAATTACAAAAATACTTTAATCTCAAGTGCTCTCTGGGTGAATAGGTTGTCATTTAAAAAAAGTAATACTATGATGTGACGAGGAAGATAAAAATAGGAAAACTCGGAGTACGTTAACATGCTGCGTAACCTCCGAGCTTAAGGCTGGTTATCAATACTACAGGAGAAAAAAGTGCATGGAAAAAAATAATACATGAGTGATAAAAGATAAATCGAACTCTGTGATCAGCTGAAGCAGAATATGATCATCACATGATGATATGCCTCATCAGCCCACGGACGTCCATCTGAGTCTTCTCACCGACTCCCGTGGACTTGGATCAGACTTTTACGTTTCTGAGAAATACAATTTGGACTTTATTTTACCATACTCCTGAGCCTGATTGAGTAGAACTTGCAAAGGCGGCCTCCTGGGTGCAAATCGGATTCTAAACTCTGCAGTTCTTTGCCTGTTTCTGTTGTTTCTTCAGCGCTTTCAAGGAATAAGGTTAATGATCACACGTCTTGGTGATGTTTGTCAGCTTATTAACAAAGGAGAACAGACTCTTTTCATCCCGTCCAGACGGAATGATATCATCATTACTTTGAAAACCTTCCGACTCAGGCTCGTCCGGATCGCATTTCTTTCCGTTCCTAAGTGAAAAGCTATTTTGGTGATAAAATCTTAAAGATTTACTTAAATGATGTTTTAACATGACAGCCTCATACATCCTTCGCGTTTTTTCAGCTCTGCACGCGTAGCTCCTTCGCGCTCTGTCCCCGAGACCCTTTGCCCCCGACACGGAGTCTTTTGATCTCTGTTTTGTTTTGCCCTTAAGAAAAAATGTTTTTCTTTAACAGGCGTTATTTGGGAATTACACTCCTGACGTGAACACTGCTCGCGACTACCTGTAGCACTCAACTGAAATGAAAAGCACAGATGTTCAGTGTCTTTAGGATCAAGACTTAAATTCCCGGGGAAGTTGAGCTTACAAAATGTCATCCCAGGGCAATCAGACACGGAAAAGCCGTTAGGAGACAAACGTGCGTATATACACCCATGGAGAACTCCAGAGATCGTCCCGCTCTGTGATAGGATTCCCAGACTATACCTAAACCAGATGCTCATCCCAGATGTTTAAAAACAAACGTCCAGTGTCTTAAAAAAAAAGAAAAAAAAAAAAGCCGCAGGAGCTGTACTACTCCCTCCTCCTGACCCGGCACAGCCTTCTCCCCGAGCATCGACACTCCTGCCGCACGCAGCGCATTTTGCGCGCCCAGACGAGGTACCCCGTAGAGCAGTCGGATGCTACAGTGGAGCACGTGTTTGCTGGCGTCCTGCAAACCGGTGCCCCGCAAGGTACGTCCGCAGTAGCAGGTCGCTGAGCTTTTCACGTGGCTTCTACAGTACAGCAGCTGCTCAAAATATTTTCAGACACAGCGTAGAGCCTTGCATGAATTGCCTTCATGATACAGTACCGCACACGGACGATGCTAAAGCAGTAACGCTTCAGAACAGGGTTATTCTCGAAGCAGCTCTCTCATTTCAGTCTAACAATAAGCCTTTGGTAGGTGAAACGTGGTGACCCATCACGCGGCGAAGGAGGAGCTCCCCGCCTTTTTCACCCTGCCAGATTAATGGACGGTCAGAGGCTGTTGGCTGTGGAAGTAATACCTCCTCCTCCTCCCTCTGTGCCTCCATCACCTTTTCTAAAGCTGAAAAGGCTCATTAGGGGCTGCTAAGTCCCCACTGCCAATAAATGCACTTCTGGGCTGTGTTTCTCCTCCAGCACAAGTAAAACGAAAGCATATTGCATTAACTGGGAATTTCTACGCAATTCTGAGCGCCACCTATTTCTCTCTATTCCTACCAAGTGAGAAGGTCCTCTGCAGTGCACCGTCACTTGCTGCGAGCACCCACCCCTTCATTCATAGTCTCCCCCCAGGTTCACGAGGGTTAATTCCGCCTCACTTCTGAGCACCGATATAAATTTTCCATCATTTTCTCCAAGTCAGACAGAAATCAGGACAGTACCTGTGTATTGAAAATGTGGTGTGAGTGTTCTTGTTCCAGGTCACGATCACGTTAAACATTACGAGCCGACCAGTTTTCACACGGTTTTCTGTGTGACTCCTGTCTGACCCAGTTCTTCACCAGGAAGAACAATCCAGAGTCTTTCCGGTTCCCAGGGGAGAAATCCGCTTGACGTTTGCCGATGCCGTGTCACATCCTACCACGTTTAAGTGGTTTTCAATAGCTGGGACTTCCCGGGGTGTGTGTGGGGGGAAGGACACGGGATGGGGGACCTTGGCTCCCGTCCCACAGAAGAGGAAGAGCTTCCTCTGTCGAGGAGAACGAACGCAGGGTCAGTGCTCCAGCAAGCGGGTTCACCCACTGGCGCGGAGACCGCAGGCACCAACGAGGGGGGAGGTTGTTTTAAAGGATTTTAACACTAACTGCTCAGGACCTGCTACTGCTACTCCCTTGCAGGTCCCCGCATTGCCTCACATCAACAGAAGAATGATCAGGTTCCAAGAAATACAGCCAAACAAGATCCTTTGAATTAGCAGACGGATTACCCATGAAATACAAATAACCGCTCCTGCCACCGATCTGTCAAAATATGGAAAATTATCCACGACACCCCGTCATCACAGAGTGAGAGCACAGGCATTTTATAAGCGTAAAACAGCCACCACGTATTCAGGGTCATTTCTACACAAGAGATCACATTCACAGCAGACTGAATGAAAAGAGTGAGGTATAAAAAGGCAGTAATTAACGAAGGGTTCCTTCAAGGAGTCTAAATGGCTGCGAACACGCACAGAGAACAGCAGACACCCACCAGTTCAAAGGATATCTGTACCATCTCTTTGAAGGCTCAGCCTCTGGTATATTTTCCTAGCTCCTTAACTTGACGACATTTAAAAAAGAAATTAAAAAAGAAGGGGTGGGGTGGGGGGTGGGTGGGGGAAGCGTGTGCTATCTTATCACTTCACTTTTCTTTCTGAAATATTCACGTTTCTTCCTGTCTTCTGCTAAGCGTTTTGAGGGGCTCCTCCCTGTGCTTAATGAAAGAGGTAAACTAAAAAAATACTTAAAAGACTATGTAAGCATTTCGGTGTGTGAAGCAGCAGAAGCTCCCCAGCTCTCCTCCTAGCACAGACATGCAGAGGGAAGGACAACCAAGACTTATCCATAAATGTTTACAGGTTTGTAATTCCTCATTGAGCAATCCTCAAATGAACGAGGCAGGATTTCCCATCCTTGAGTGTTTCGCGCACTTCTGAGCGACCCAAACTCTACGCAAAGCCAACAATGAAAACAACAGGGCAGTGCGCGCCATACGCCGCCGATCCCTAACGCAGCGACTGATAGCCATGGATACCGTCCATCGGGATCAGCACAGGGTGCTGCCCCAGGGGTAGGGTTATGTTGCTGCAGAAGCGGAAAGGCTAAGCCCACACTATCCGGTAGCTTCAGGCATCCTACTATCTTCGCCAGAAACCCAGATTTCTGATTCCCACCTTTCTAAGAAAAGTTGCTGAAACTTCATTGCACGTAACAATAAACAGAAAAAAGGTGTAGATAGATCATATGCGTGTGCGCTTGTTTCTATGAGAACACAGTACGTGAACCAATAAACGCTCCACTACATTGCAATCGTTGCTAAAACCTTGATCTTAAGACGGCAGGGTTTTTTTTTTTTGACTTAGAACTCCTACGCTCATTCTGTCCGACTGTTTGAAAAACGTCCAACAAATTCCCAAACGTTATAAAATCCTGCAGGAATACCAGATGTCCTGCCAGACCGAAAGCTTCTTCCGTATAGCTGGAGTTGGACGCTTTCACAGCAATAGTATCTTATAAAACTGACTTCTTATAGAGAGAACGCCACGCAGTATTGTCCTATTTCATTGTGGAAAATGCTTTTACACAACATTTCCCAGTTTTTATAACAGCTTCACTGACAACAACAATTTTAAGTACTTTTTAATCTTAATGTCTAGTTCGTTGAGTCATCTGTCATCTATTACTGAAACCTTAGATTCTTGTCCGCCTCGGCTGAATATGCGGCTGAACTTCTACACCGCCAGCAGACTGTACTCTGCATTTCTGCCTCTGGGCTGGGCACCGGGCGCGTGGGGTGGGGAGCAGATGCAGAGACGATCACAAAAGATTTTCATGCATCTATATGTAGCAGACTACTTTACTGCTGCAAACAGAGGCGTAACAGCCAGTTCTATTTCCTGAACTCAAACGCACGTAAAAGCTTTAAACTGTCAAAAGTAAGTAAGAGAGATTTCCTGTGAGCATGAGTCACGCTCACCATTTATTTAGTTAGAAGAGCCGCAATGTTAACCCATCACACGGGTCAAACGCTTCTTCAGGCTCCATGGGCTTCGGCAGCTTGATTTAGCCTTGATCATGCTTGGACCTTAAAAAGCATCTTGAAGACGTGAGGATAACGGCAATGTAACTTACTCCTTTGTTGTGCCTAATCTGAGCCAAGGTGCAACTGCCGAACAACAGCGCAGACGAGACCACCGTTGACTTGATACAATAAGGATAACGGTACAATCAAGATCACTGTTTACCCAACTGGGAGTAGTCAGTAAATGAGTTCAGTGAATGACAGTGAGAAGCAGCTAAAAGAAAAGATATCACTCCAGCTGAAAAGTAACCAGGAGGGCAAATTAGCCAGCCTCCACCTAACTTTTTTCTTGGAAAACCAGGAAAGATCGGAAAGACTTCCCGTTTTCACAACACACTGGCACGTGGAGACCTCAAAACGCATCTGAAAATTAAAGACCTCACCTCTATAAGCAAACTCATCTAATACATTTTAAGAAAACCTCTTAGGAGCAAGGTCAAGACACCAACAGCAGTTGCAACACCCACAGCATTCTCACAAAAGCACAGGCTGTTATCTGTGCCAGGATCAGCCCATGTTCTTATACCTTGGGCTGTTGAAAGGTTCTTTGGCCGCTTCTAAACTGAAAACGAGCTGTATAAAAAAAGCGGTTTGTCTAGTACATTGAACTGTTTGGCAAGAGGAATTTTTCTATGTGTAATGTCCATTAAAAAGAAGGTTAAAAATCTTCTACAAAGACAATCCTTAAGGAGACTTGCACGTTTGTTTTAGCTCAAGAGGCACAGACACGGACACACGAGCACCACTCGTCTGATGTCATAAATGACCTTACAGATTAGCAAGTGACCTAACTGATCAGCAAAACCAAGACAGTATGGAAGCCAAAAACCCCATATGACATTTTCTGGTTTGTAGTGGCAATTCTTTTATGTTAGGCAAGGTTTTAAAGTTTTGGGATGGAACGGTCTGGGTGCCTTGCAGGCACAGAGCTCGGTTAAAACACGGCGGCAAACTAGGAAGTATAAAACATCTCCCTTTTCCCACCATGACAGCCTGCACGTTCTACAGGACTGGACCATACCTTGGCACCACTGGGCACCTTCAGCTAGGTATGGTCATGCACACGAGTTATCCACAAATCTGTGGATGCTAGTCTAGGAACTTTAAATTAAAACCATACCAAGTTACTTGTACGCACAGTGGTACAAAAGTGGGTGAACAGTTTTCCTTGAATGTGCATTTCAAATTATGAAGCAAAGGGGAGGGAAGAGAACTACCTTGCAGATGATAGAAAATAAATTCTAAAATACTAGTCGGCAGATTTTGCACCACACAAGTTGAAATACAGAGATGTTTCATGTAAATACGTGTGCGATACACCAATACGACACCTACCAGAGTATACCACGAACACAGACTGCTGAGCTGCACCACAGCCGAAGTTTTCTCGTTTTTACCAGGGGCAGAACAGGCTGGTGACACAAGATCTGCACAGCCCAGCTCTCTGCTTCCAGCTCTGGAGCCCCCAGCCTAGGAAAGACAGGGACCTGTTGGAGCGGGACCAGAGGAGGCCACAAAGATGTTCCGAGGACTGGAGGACTGGAGCACCTCTGCTGTGAGGACAGGCTGAGAGAGTTGGGGTTGTTCAGCCTGGAGAAGAAAAGGCTCCGGGGAGACCTTATAGAGGCCTTTCAGTACCTAAAGGGGCTCCAGGAGAGCTGGGGAGGGACTTTTTACAAGGGCACGTAGCGATAGGATGAGGGGGAATGGCTTCAAACTGGAAGAGGGGATATTTAGATGAGATACTAGAAAGAAATTTTTCACTGTGAGGGTGGTGAGGCAGTGGCGCAGGTTGCCCCGAGAAGCTGTGGCTGCCCCATCCCTGGAGGTGTTCAAGGCCAGGTTGGACGGGGCTTGGAGCAACCTGGGCTGGGGGGAGGTGTCCCTGCCCGGGGCAGGGGGGTTGGGACTAGATGATCTTCAAGGTCACTTCCAACCTATACCATTCTATGATTCTACAGCACCAGCCAGGCTTCAGAGTGCTCCCAGGAACACCCCACTACATTCAGCCGTTTCAGGACGAGAGTGACAAGCCGTGTAATCAAGCGGCAGACACAAGCTCCTCTCTTCTCTCATACCCTCCACTTCCACTTCAAATAAAAAGCTGTACCTTTCTCAGAGCTATATGGGATGCAGCAAGTTCCCTGACTCTGTCTACGTTTGATCAAATTCTGTTTCCTTCCGTGATGCTCCTTTCTTGCGGAATGCCCTCAAGGTGTCCATATCCACCCTTCTGGTTCTCGGTTCCACTCGCCAAGATGACCCGTGTTACATACTGCATAGACCCTTTGCCAGACAAATGCTATGCACACGGCAGCATAGGAACAGATCCCCTCTGCCAAAGGATGGAATAAAGGGATCTACAAGAAACAAGCCTTTTTCGTCTGAACTTCTCGATAAACAAGAAATCAGGTAGAGACACATGGCTTTGACACTAACCAAGAAGATCACTGGAAGTTACAAGGTACCTGCTGTTCCGAAGTGCTCCCTCTGACCACACGAAAGAAGATGGAAAGACGCTGAAGACATTAAGACCCTCAAAGCACTGACCAAATCTCAAACAACATTCAAAAATTCTGAGGTAGGACTCAACATTTACGTGTTTATTGTCTCACTAATCTTCATACAGTATGAATCGCGATCCTGAATAATTTGCCTGAGCTATTGCGTGCTGCTGCTAACCTTCCCCCGTGTCGCGGCTACCTGACGTTTGCAAAGGCTTCTGTGGATTCAGAAGATGTACAAGTAAGGTCTGGGAGCACATTTGTAGATTGTAGAGGAAAGAGACGCTGAATTCGCCGAAGCAGACCCAGAAGGTCCATCGCCAAGTACGCCCTGTGTCTAACTACCCTCCGACTCTGCCAGCCAAGCCGACACAGCGGCTTCAACGCAGAAACGTCGCGCTGAGCCCACTGCCGCGACCGCAAAGGCTTATTTAGCGCTGCGCACTCAATCACACGAGAGACGCAGGAGCTAGATTTGAATGACCTTCTTGGGGTCCCAAAAGCAAAGTCCCTTTGGTAGCAGAGGGCTCTGAGAGAAGCCGGGCGGATGAACCCGCATGGTGCAGAGTGCTGCTGGGCCCCAAGCCTCCTGTCATACCGCTGCGCCATACTGCTGTTGGCAGCATGTACTTACCTTCTGAAAGCCTAAGAAAAGCCTGACAGCATTTTATTCCAAATACCACTCAATTCTTACCTGCTCTTTCAGAGACAGAACTCCAAATCCACACTCAAATAATTTAAGCGTGTGATGACTGGCAATGAGGGACTGCTCGATTCCTCCCTGTTTAATATTTGCACCTAATTCTGGATCTGTGTGTTGTACGTGGTTGTTCTCATTCTTCTCAAAGCCTTTTAAGTTCCAAGAATGTGTGAACACGAAGTACGAATAGGAATTGAAGAAGCTGAGAGATGTTGAAAAAATGGTAAGGGGAACGGAGCTGCTCTTTCATCTGCAGCCCATAGTGTCAAAAACCTCAACGTTCACTACGCAACGCGTCGGCTTGTAAGGGTTTGTATAATATTAAAACAGAGAGAAAAACATACAAGCAAATGGATTAAACTACACAATAATTATTCTCAGATGGACCAACCCCATTATCAAGACAGAGGAGAATCTTTGGATAAGTCAAAATACATCCGATAAAGACAACTGCCTTCAAACTATATTAATTGCAACCAGTAGAAGCAGGAAAACGGTATCAGACATTGGCACAATTTAGCAATTACTCAGAAAGAAACGGGACCCAAACTTTAAAAAGAACTTGTACGGACAGGCAAGCCTCAATATCAACTTTGAACATTAAAGTCATATGAGTATTTCTATTAACATCTCATGTCCCACAATATCTTACCAACCGATGTGGAGCTCAGACTTGTTTCCATTTAAATCAGTACGAACTTTGTCCTTGGTTTAAGGAAGGAAAAAACAAGCATTTCGCAACATTTCTTGATGAGAACACTTCGTGGCTGAGTTCTGTCCTGCTCAAGGAAACCACACGTGCGCTGCTCTTTGCAGAGAAACTATGTTTAATGCCTGATGGCCTAAAACATTTAAACACTTTCTTTTCAAACAGCTCAGTCAAAACTGCCTCTTTTGAAAGCTGCTGTAGGCTACAGTTACCTGGAATAGGTTTGTGAACACTCAGCACAGGGGTACTGTACCTTCTCTGTGGACATCAGGGAGCATGTCGGTGGGACGCTGCACTACAGCCGATCGCCTGTACACCATGTGGATTCTTCCCTTTTCCTCTTCCATTTGCTTTCCTCTTTCCAAAGGCTCAATGAAGTATTCATCCTTATCAGTTCTTATCATTCCAGCCTGGTGAGGAAGAGAGAAAGCATGCCCATATGTCATTTTAGAGCCTAAAGACCTGGCCCGATGCTTTCAAAACAGCTATCAAGAGGGGTGAAGCATAAAACACTCCGCATATTATTGTGCTGTACAACTCAAATTACCGTCGGGTTTCCTTTGCGTGGACTTCTTGCCAGAGGTGATACCCCTCTGCACTCTAGAGATGTTCATCTGCCCGAGGCCACTGCTCAAAGGCATTAAGAGAAGATCTTGCGTAGGTGGGAGATACGTTACCCCTTCAAAAACACAACTAAGACCAGAGCTGTATAGGAGTTTACCATTTGCACGTTACGCACGGCTGTTCTGTAATCGAAGCACGGCACGCTGAGCGCCATGTACTGCCATGTTCTGCTAACCCTTAACCCATCTATATCCTCAACCCCTACGGCTCAGGCTCTTCATTGCACTTCATTATAATCAGCAAAAGCCATGTGGTTTCCTACTGAAATGAGCATATACTGTTCCATCCTGCACCTACGGAGACACCAACAATTCTTCAAAACTCTGTCTCTTTATGTCTTCTGCCTGTCAAAGCTGCAGGACAGGTTTGCAGGCAACACGGATTTATTCTGACCATTACCACGATTAAACGCGCTGCAGTTTCGGGGGAGTAAATCCAGTTTAAGGGAAGAGAGAGACACACTCAGGAGGAAAAAAAATCTCTTTGCTGGAACTCGAATGTAAACCCCAGGAAATAATGGTGAAGGAAATATGGGGATACACTCAAGGATAGTAACTTAAAATCCCTGCTGATATCTAAGGGCAGCAAGACTGCCAGCACAGCCAGTGAAAGTGCGATCATCGCATCGGGGAACAATGCATACGGAATATTTGGAAATACTGGAAAACACCAATGGGATACGTATTTTGAGGCATCTGCAAGTTGTCACCAAAGCCGTTAACATACAAAACACGAATGTTTGCATAAAATGTGGCAAAGCAACTGCTAACAAGCACTGTCCTCGTCACCTTCCTTTGATACGTCGTTCCTCTCCTCGCAAGTAAGCGATAGGTGGACGGCTCCCAGAGCGCTCCCCTCTTCCCATCCCGCTGAGCTCCTGCACGCATTGGTCCTCAGGCAGGATACACCTCCGGCTACAGCTGCCATCGGCTCGCTGCCCGCCGCAGGATGCACTGGGTTTTCCCAAAAACCAAAGAAAACCCAGCGAGAGAGCTCAGCAGCCGTAACGTCGGAACTGAAGGTTTCACTACATGTAAGGTGGGAATGACAGTTCTGGCTTTCACTGTGACCATAGACGGCTACAAAGTATGAACCACAAAAAACCCCAATAAATTCAACCAAAAGCCAAAGGAGACCAACCTGACAGTACTGCAAACCGCTCCGGGGCCTCCCCAGCCCCGCTCCAGCTCTCAATGCCATCGAACTTATTTATGGTAACGCTACACAGATTTTTAGTTATTTATTTATTTTCAACATATGGAGATTATCATAGCCCAAGCTTTGACAATTTGTCAAATACAAGTACTCAGAATTGTGAAGGTGTATGACAGAATATCAAAATTAGTATTTTAATGAAAATACTCCAAATGTCCCAGAGAGCATTTCCCCGCAAGCCTTCCAGCCTCTGTGTGTTTTCTGATGTCCACACTCAAATTTCCAGTCAATGAATTTCTTCAAATATTGGCTAAACTACACAAACCTAAACACTACATTCTTCCTTTGTTTTCATTGCGTGAGTCGCAGTAACGAGTGATTTTTGGTTGGAGTAACTCAGGTTGGCCTCGCAAGTCAGTTTTTCGTGTGGCCGGGACACATCATTAGACTGGGAACTAACAAGTCCCCTTCGCATGTTAATGGCTTATTTACTTGCCATTTTTCTGAGCAAAACTAACTTTCGTACCTACAGTTGCTATATTACTGGTGCACACTTTGTCTGGGCTTAAAGATTCTTTTGCAAATGCCCCATTTTCTATTAAGCTGTTGCCTGTGAGTTAAAAGTAGGTCTGTCCGAAAGAAGGGCTCAACACAAAAGGGAAGTGTGGCTTGACTTTCCAGCTTCAATGTCTATGCTTTGTCTTCTCTGCGTCAAACCGACAAAGGAAGAGCCGCAATTATGTATTTGAGAATGGTGCGCCTTGCTGTAAACGGAGTATGAGAATAATCTGCTAGAATTGAGTAGTTTCCAATTTCACAGCTCTCCGTAAAACACTTGGACAGACCCAACGCGTTCCACCCCCCTCAGGCCACAACTCGTCGTCGGCACCTCAAAAGCCTCCTAACTTCTCAGAGGCTGATAACCCGGCCGTATTAATATGAGACAGAAACGTATTTTAAAAGTCTAATTACTCATTACGAGTAACGGTACCTCTCTACCTTTTATTCATCTTCATGGCAGTGGCTAATCCCACCGATTTCGGCGGATTTGAACCACGTGGAAGGGATTTGCGCCCATTGTCATGAACAAACGTGACACAATTTCTCCACAAAACTTGCAAGTGGAGCTGAAGGGTTGGATTTCCAACGGGTTGTCACCAACACGGGGTTCCTGGAGAGCAACGCGTCCTGCAGACCCAGTGGGAGATCTGAGCTCCAGCGCGGCTCGCAACCTCCCCGGCACAGCGGAGAAGTTAGTGAAAAATCCAAAGTCAAACAGCTCACGCGGACGGAAGGCTGCAGGTACAGACCATCGAGCAGCGGCAGTGATGGGCTCTTTGGAGGAAGAGGGCTCCCCACAGTCCCAAAGGAAAGGAAGACGGACAACGGAGACCAAGCAAGTGTGGTTTCGGAGCCGAAGGGCCAAAGCTGCAGGGCTGAGGAATTAAAAATCCCTCCCCACACCTTTCAGCCTCACGTTACTCCGTGCTGCGTTTGAGCTATGGTTTTGTACCACCTGTGTGGAAGTTGAATCCCTTTCTCATGCTTTTGAACAATTAATTCGCCCACGTTTTTGGGACATTGGCTCTTGCTTTGCTTCACCGGTACAAATATTAACACACTCTGTCCGACAATTAATACCTAAGAGTTAAAATTACTATAGCCGGGTTATTTTACAAAGCATGTTGTAAATGACAGCAGACAAATTTTTATAAATACAGAATTTCTTTTCCTATTATTGGAAAATGAGATTTAGAATCAACAGGGACATTTTTGGCCCATCTTAACAGCTACAAGCAAGCATGAATGCAGAATCTGGCTTGCATTCCATTCAGACTTCACAACCCCCCCCCCATTTCATCAATGAAAAGAGCTTGAAATTTTCCAAACGAATGGAGAAAGAGGGGCATAAGCAGGTACAGCATCTTCAAGTGAATCTTCACTGTGAGCTCCATCGTCAACCCAGCATTTCTTCCCCACCAGCCGCAAAGACAAGCAAGCGGGTGTTTAGAGCGCGTATTTCTAAAGGCTCTCTTGGAGAGACGACTGCGGTGGATTTTCAAGAAAGAAGTATGTAGTGGAAATACTATTTTTTTTTTTTTCCCCACAAAAGCACATTTATGGAGCAATACAGGAAAAGCAGAGTCTGAAATCCTGGAATGCTATTAATTTTACTACTTTTTCTTATAAATTAACCAATGTTCGAAGTTTCCATCGCCTGCGGGATGCAGTTCGAAATCCGTGCTTCTGTGAAGCTGATCTACAACTGTCCTCATTATCCTTCAAATGGG
Source organism: Ibidorhyncha struthersii (assembly GCA_013398815.1). Classification (NCBI taxonomy): domain Eukaryota; kingdom Metazoa; phylum Chordata; class Aves; order Charadriiformes; family Charadriidae; genus Ibidorhyncha; species Ibidorhyncha struthersii. Next base: position 703,364 of record VZSZ01005267.1, on the reverse strand, counting down.
GAAACGGTTGAACACACCAAAAACTACCGAAAGCAAAAAGCAGCCTTTGAAGCGCGGCGGCTGGAATGAAACCCGCCTGTTCCCAGCACCATTCCAACCTTGACTGGGGCGCGGGGGCGGCGGATCCCTTCTCAGCTTCCCGACAGACTCGCTTTGCCCGTTTCTGAGGGGTGTCGTAAAGGGAAACCCGCCGAGGGGATGTTTTAGCACCCTGTGTGCATCCGTCCTCGCTGCCTGACATCTCTAATTGTCTTTAAACAATTCACGAGCGTTACCGCGTTTCAGCTCTTCTCGTCCTCCTCAATTCAGAAGTAATGGCGCAGGGGAAACTTAGGGAAAACCTTTCCGCTGAATTAAACCGATGCCGGAGCAAGTCCTGCCCGAGTCCGTAATAAAAGGTAACTGGGAGCACAGCTAAACCCAGCCTGGCACAGGCAGCCCACCTAGGAGGACTCCCCAGAGGACAGCCAACGATGCATTCTTTACTGATAAATCCACTGATAAAGCAAAACCTGAAAAAAAAGCATTTTAATTTCTTTTTTCCCTAAACGCAAAAAGACACAGGCAATAATAAGGGCATTACAAACAATGTAACGCCTTAAGAAAATAACCGACAAGGGCAGGTTGAACTAAGGAATCACTTACTGAGCCAAAATCAACAGCATTTAAGGGGGGAACACGATTCCGTATAAATACGCACGGGGTAGGAGCTGCAGGAGAGGAAAGAACCGCTCATTCAGCGAGCACAACAGACAACTGTGGAGTGACCGTTAAGAATGGACGCATTTAACTTCGGCGTTAGAGGAAACATTACGGGTGGGATTTTCAAAAGTATTTGAGGAAGTTCAATGCCCCGTTTCTAGCGGTTTGCAATAAGGGCAAGTCACTTAATTCTCAGGTGTGTTTTGAAAAGCCCACCCTCAGCCGTCGGAAAGTGAGAGGGGTTTGTTTCGCCAGGCAGCAGAGTCACACTGCTGGCCATTATCGAGTCAAGTGCCGCTAACGCTTGCCACCGGGCGTTCCTGGAGAGTAGGAAATGCTTTGGGTTGTTAAAAGTCTACAGCGCATTTATTTTACAAAATAAACCTACGACAGAATATCCCCATCCTCCCTATCACCCCCCGTGCAATGCGACGAGGTCAGTCAATGCTCATTTTTGATGCTGTCTCCACTGCCCACCTCTGTCTCAAGTTCTGGGTTTTTTTTTCCCCTTCCTCCTGTCTGCTGATAGATGGATGCGGTGGTGCCCCCAGAAATAGAAGCTGCTTTTTCCCATGCAGCTCCCTCTACAAACCACTCATTTGCTGAACCGCCTATGAAAAAAACTTGACAAAAGTTAGGTTTCTGAAGTGCCGAGACCTCTATCTACTGTCCTCATCAATCATGTCTTACCCTTCCCACCTCCAGCCTCTCACCGAACTCCGTCAGCTCTCGGCAGCAGAAGGTGTCCTCGTGCCCTGTGCCTGCACAGCACAACACCGCATCCTCCAGCACTTACGGGAGCAGCGGGACCCGAACCCACAAGCTGATCAGAAAGCACCAGTATAGTAATTACCAAGAGAAGAGGGTGAAGAGTGGTTCCAGTGACCGAGTGTCACACCAACTCCTCCCGGGACAGAGGTAACTCTCCCTTTTTCTCTCCTGACCTCCTGCCAGTGCTGCTCCGTGCCTGCCTGGCGGCCACGGTTCCATCAAGACAGCCCACTCCCGCAGAACACCAACCACCAAGGGTTAGGTTTCAGTCAGAAGGGCTCGCAAAGTTGGGGCGGGGGGAAACACAGGGAATCGTAAAGAATACTGGTGGCAGGAGCCCTCCATTTTTCATCCCAATGGTTTCGTGGCTTTGCTATTATTTCAAACTATGCCTGCACTTATCTTCACAGTATTGTATTTCAGTTGGTATCTCTGTTTGGAAAACCCTGTGGTTTTGTAAGACATATTGAAACTACCACAGAGAAGGTAATAATATAAATGATGATAGAATCGTAGAATGGTTTAGGTTGGAAGAGACCTTCGAGATCATCTAGTTCCAACCCCCTGCCATGTTTTCAAACTGTCCTTAGTGCCCTTATACTACAAAAAAATAGTTTTTAAAACACTGATGTGATACTCTGCGGAACGGAGGCATTAATCAGCAGCTGTTTCTCCTACGCCAGCTTTGACCAACGAGAGGACTGAACACTAAGACTGCTTTTTAAGCCCATCAGAAACACAATATAGAAATATTTGCAGATCGTGACGTGGCTGCTCGCAGGCGATGGGGCGTGCATGGGAGCGAAGCGTAAGGACTAAGAGGAGTTCTGCTGCCCAGCTGGTTTCGTAGGCTGCTCGCTTCGGGTTTCTTCCCCTCTCTTGTATGGTTTAATATCTTCCTTTTTCACTTGGGTGAGAAAGAAACGAGATCACATTGTAGAATGTCCCTCGCCAGGATAAACTGTTTCTCACACCGCACCTGCTCTCTCTGCTTTATTTGAGCTTTTCCACCAACTCCTTTGTCACCAGACTTGTTCCAGACTTAAAAACTTTGAATTTTTTGTTTATTTTTGCATTTTGTCCTTTCTCCCCTCCCAGCTAGGAACCAGGAGCAATACGTAAATACTTTTCTGGCCGTTAACTGGGATTACATCCATGTCCTTTACAAATGGAGGTCGAAGAGCGCTGCACTGAAGGAGATGCACCCGTCCCGGGATGCTGGAGCCATGGAGATGCAGAGCCTTTGCGCTACGCTGAGTACCCTAAAGTGAAATATTTACCTATTTGATGAGTTTTCTTGCGACTAACCATTATGTAGGCTCTTAGCAAAGCGGTAGCTGCTCCGGCTGAATATACACAGCAGACCTGCTTTATCTCCACCCGAGGATAAAACTGCACCACCTAAAAAAAAGTCAGTCATCCAGCCTATAATCAATTACTGCAGCGCCAGGGATACACGATCAATAGAGCCTCACCGCATCCCTCTACATAATGAATCTTCATTTATATTACAGACACCTTTTATCTGTACACCTACGTACAGAGAGTAATTTGGAAATGCCACGTACTGTGACTTTACTCTGAAGGTTTGAAACAGGGGAGATTAAAAGCTTAAAAAAATTGAAATTTAACACCACGTTCGAGGCTCTACATTCACCTCTAAACGGAGGAGGTTGTCAATAATATAAAGAAACAGATTAGTAAGCAGGCTGGGGTCCGCTCAGCAGTAGGAGGTTGTCTGTACAAAGTCGGGCTGTGGTAATAGCCCTTGAGAAGAAATGAGCAAGCTACATAAAGAAAAAAAAATCAGCAATAAGCACAGGGACCCGAGGATGCCAAAATCACCTTCCCTCTAGCAGAAAGCGTCACCTTGGGACCCTTCGGTAGCACACACATGCAAATACAGAGTCCTAAAAACGTGCTACGTAGCTGGACGCTACCTAGGAGGGATGTAGCAGTGAGCAGATGGGAACAGCTCTCAGCAGAGCACGTGTAGAAGGCGGCACATGTCAAAGAGTCCGACCGTCACCTTCCAGTCCAAGGATAGCCAAGAATTCAGTGGGAAATGGGAAAACTGCCTGCACAAGACAGCCACCCCTGTTTTAGGGACGAGACTGTGCTCAGGAGGATGAACCTCCTTGCTTAGAAGAAGAATACCTAAATCCAGTGAGAGTGCGACCAACGTGGGCAAACACAGAGACAGCTTCTGTCTGCCCGAGCCCACGACTGGCCACATCAATTGTCACCTGAGTGCGCGCAAAGGGACGGTAACTCCCCAAGGCCAGGAGAGCAGGGCCCAAACACACCTCGGTCTGAGAAATTACATACGCCACTGTCCTACAAGCGGGTACGATGGCTATAAAGGACTGTGGCTGGTGTTCACAGAGGAAACAAACCTGCTTAGAAAAGAGGTTCCTCCACCACCTTGACATCTGCCCTTACCAACAGGGAAGGAAACTCTTCCTTCCCGCGACAAAACCAAGATGTTTCTCCAAGGGGACCAACGTAGGCAACATAGTCCTTCCACACGCTCTTTCTGAATGAAAGGCAGAGAAGTAGGACATCGCCAGCAGCAAGTCAGAGAAAGAATCAAGACCAGCAGTGACGTGCTGTCCAAGCTTGCGAAAACGCAAAGGANCCCTTTCTTCCATTCTTCAAAGCACGTGGCAGAGGCAGCAGAAGGCTTTAATTGACTGAGAGAAGCCGAGTCTCATTCTCCCTTACGAAGACCAACAGAGATTGTCTGTGACAGAGGGACTCTGTGTACGTTGAGTCCAGTTTCACCTTCCACCAGTGTTTCCTGAGGGTACCCAAGATGGACTGCCAACACCCTGGTGCCCCACACTGTAACTAAACCAATCAATCGCCACTCACGCCTTAAAAATGAAATGCACAAGTACGTACAGCATCCCTAAGTGCCAGGATTGCGATATCTCAATCTATTCTCACTTTGGGCCACAAATCGCTTGTTTGGCTCGTAAAAGAATCCCTTAACGGATTCTCCACGCGTGGTAAGTCCAAATGAGAAAGTTCCTTGCGCCAACCCGAGCTGCCTCAGCCAGCATCAGCATTTATTTCACCCACCACCAACACCGACCGAGCCAGAACCGCAGCAAAAGGCCTCAGGTCAAACCAACACAAAGCTGCTGCCTCCCAGAAAACGCTTGTTCCTGACCATTCTATCGATGAATTTGGGAAACGCTTCCACAGCTCTTCCCCCCACTCCTCTTACTTCTCCCTTTTTCCCTGTTGGACAATCGCAGGTGGGTGACAGCTCTATCCTGCCGCTAACTAAATAGAAGCCCTATTGAAAAGCATCAAGAGCTCTGTGTTCCCTCAATTTAATATCCCGGCCCCAGCCAAGCAGACGCTGCATCCTGCCAAAACAAACATATGGGACTCGGCAAAACGGGAGGGGGGCAGTTTCTGGAGACAGCCCTCCAGTCTAAACTTCTTAAGGAGTCGATATAAACATGCTTTTATAAAAAAAAAGAAAAAAGAAAAAAAAAAGGTGCTGCCTCGGCTAAAAACACAGATTCAGCGCAAAAACACTACCACCTTTCACCCTCTCTGTTAGTTTAAGGTGTGTTCAGTTCAATGACTGTGCAAAACCTGCGTCACGGCTACCTGCTGCTCGCTTTTTTAATCCAAAGACGAAAACTTTTTGGAGTCGCTCCGAACACCGCTTGATTTATTGGAAGAAAAATAAAAGCAAAGAAGGATGCTTTGCCTGCAGCGCACTTCCCTTCGCCCGCCTCCACCGAAACAGAGCTACGGTGGGTGGAAACTGATTCTAAGTTTCCTACATGTGTAGCTCCAGGGTTATGCCTTCAATTCACTGGCTGGGTATTATCTCTCATGCCACGTGGGATCCATATTTTGTCAAGAATCAACCGATTCTCCGTGTTTCTTCTCCAAAAATATTCTAGAAACTCCTGAAGTCGTGGAGTTCGCCCCACGGGGCAAGCCACCACCTTGCTGGAATGGCTGCGTAGCACCCACCTATGCAGCCAGCTCCTGACCCCCACAGGAAATAGCAGTCGCATTTTAGCAAAGAATGTATTATACGAACAAAAAAATAACAGTAATTAAGAAGGAGTATCAGAGTACAGTCTACCACTAACTAGAACTGGCAAGCAGCAGCACATTTGCGGAGTCCTATGGCTTCGCTTATTAAGCTAGCATGGATCCACAGGGATTGCTCTCATACGACAGCACATCCATCATCTACTGGGAGTAATATCAGTGACAGAACGCTTATAGATACCTTTCTGACAGCACAGGTACATTTTCCTTCTGGATAAAAGACGTGGTAGATAAACAGTCTCCTTTTCTAGCTTCCCAGAGCATCGCTTTGGAGTCAGTACCCGCAATCTTAGAGCTCTGTACCAAACAGGAATGATTCGGTCAGAAATCTCGATTCAGCGAGACTTCTGTGGACAGATGGAGTCAAAGAAAACTTCACACGTACAGATGAGTTCCCATTACTTGTATACAAAACACACCTGGGAAGAGTTCCCCTTTGCTCGTAACGCTACCGAGATATCTGTAACACTTTCTTTTTTCTCTTTTTCCATTTCTTCTACTTTCTGCAGTTATTGCTTGCCTAACTTGCACAGGTCAACGTATATAATGATTAATCAAAATAAAATATCACACATTTTCTTCTATTTATGACGCTTCCAAGTAATTTAGAGTCATCCATCTGTATTATTTTATCACAACATTGTAGGCAACATACAGTACTGATCTGACGGAAGTGGCTACGGATAATTTAAAAAATATGCAAAGTATGGAGTGGATTCGGTATCAATACAGAAAACTTACCAAAGTGCCCATAAATGGCATTCCTTCCAAATTCCAAGCAATTATGCCAAATTAGAGTTTTTCCTCTTCACCTCACTAGAAAGGCAAAGGGAGAAGCCCACCCAAAGAGAAGGGCGCAGGTGGTGGCTCTGCCCACGTGTGTGTCACTGCCAGCCGCCACCGGAGCCGCACGAAGGAGAGAGGAAACCGCCCCGTCTGCGGGAGGGAGCGCGGGGACGGAGGGCAGCTGCCGGCCGGGATGTTGTTCCTCGCCACCGGCGAGCCGGGGGAACGCCGGTGCTCCCTGAGACGTGGGAGCTGGCATCAACCGTCTTCCACAGCTTGAGAGGGCTTAAACAAATGAAGGTGGCGGATAATTAAAGGGACAAGCGAAGACCTGGAACCAGGCGGACAAAGAGCTGGAGAAGGTTAAAAGGCTGAAAGATGGACACCCAGCCTCGCTCTGCGACGCTGGCCAAGGAGGCACCTCTGCTGAGGGATATCAATTGTTCAGCATAAATGAATATGTTTTAATTAGAATAAATTACTTAGGATTCTAATATGGCGTGACTCCCACTGTTTGCTTAGCATGAGTAGCTAGAATTGCTGAAGCCGTGAGAACGTTATTGTTCTTAGTAATTTCCCTAGCACTTGGTACGGTGCTGTGTTTAGTCTTTTGGTATGGGAAAGCGTTTGACACCACACTGATGTTTTGGCAGTGTTTCTCCCAAGCCCAGGACTCTTTGGTTCCCCACGTTCTGCCAACAAGGGCAGGTGCACGAGGAGCGTGAACTGAAGATACGGATGCTCCAACCCTCAGCCGATAATGTAAATCAAGATAAGAGCCCATCTGGACACAGAAAAAGAATCCAGTGAGATGTCAGGAGACCCCAGACCAAAAATCACCGTTGGACCAGAAGCTGTGTGGACAGCGCGCAAGGAGCGGATGTGCGGACCACAAGGGTATCGTTGCCCAGGGAGTTCTTCACTCAGGGTCCCTCTCCTCGGAGACACGCGGCCCAGGCTGTCCTTGCTGCTGCACCTTCCAGCTAAATTGATTATTTTATTATATCTGACGTCTGAGACTCTGAAACGCAGGGTGCAGCCTGAAGGAGGAGGAAGCATGCCCGGGCGTGAGCGTGTGCACGACGCCATGAACACTCACCGTCCCTCCTGCCTTCGCTCGTCCAGCTGGAAGCATGACGCACCCGGATTTTGACACTGATCAATCTACATTGCCACCACCTGAAGTTACGGAGCAGACCGAGGTACACCCTTAGAGCCACCTCAGAAGGAATTTGTGAATCCAGGAGATGTCCCCAGGACACAGGGAGGGTTCCCAGCCCCGGTGGTGGCAGGGCTGTCCCCAGGGCGGGTGGCACGTCCCTCGGAGGCTGGCAGAGCTCAGTCCGGGAAGGGGACCCAGGCCCTGCCGCGGAACGTCTCGCAGGGCTGGCAGAGAAGGGGGAGAGCCGGCCAAAAGGACATACTTCTCTCGCTGCACATCTTCTGCATGTTAAAGTATTTATGGCTTCGACATACTTGGCGTATAAAAAAATACTACACATTAGAAGAATGCTGGAAAAAAGTAATACGGCAGTGCTCCGCGCATCTCGAGAAACAGATGTTATCGATAGGGTCGCCAGGCGGCTACACAGGGAGAGCGGAGGTTTGCAGATGAAGGTGGTTCTGCCCGGGGATAGGGCTCCAGCCCCTGGGACCCTCGGGGGGTTTTGGGGCTCGGGGCAGAGGCTTGCATGCAAAGCACCCCCGCCTGCCGCTCCGTCAGCGCTGGCACCCCTCGAGGTATTTCTAGTGCGGCAAGCAGGAATCCAGCAGCTCATTTTTCCTCTTCGGAAGTTCAGCGTGAGATAAAATCCATGTTCTATCACAGGTCGGTCTGTTGCAGAACCCTGGCAACGCATTTCAGAACTAAAGCGGAGTTCCTCAATCATTTTACTCCCAGTTCTTGAAGGGTATTAAACACAGACAGCACAGAGCAGTGTTAAGTTTTCTTCTTATTAAATGCTAAGAGTGAGACAGCATTTATTTAAAAACGTTAAAACTCATTTTGAATCAAACGAAATACTCAAACAGTACATGTTGCTCAGGTTTCTCAGACAGCTGAATTATTCACACAGCAGAAGTTTGTGACTAATCATCTAATACCAGATTTTTAAAACAAAAAAACCTTCTGCAGCTACAAAGAAAAACATTATTTGTTCAACTGAATGCCAGGATGAAGATTCAGAAACAGGATGAAAACATAGGAATGTTTAATATCCTCTTCCAAACTACGGACACAATTTAGGAATAAGAAACTACGATACAGTCATACTGAAACACTGAATGTCAAGCTGACCAGAAACAATACGCTCATTTCCTTAACTAAGGAGAGTCCTTCCTGTGCCTAAAAACCTCATTTTAAACGCAAACACGTTCTTCAGTTTAAACACACCTAGTACACTCAGTGTAATCTGAATGATAAAAACATCACCATGAGATTACTGCTCTCATTTGACACGCTGCTGTGGAAGTCACCCAGTCAAAAGCCACGCACAAACTGACCCTTGTGCCACGTAGCAGAAAAGAACGAGCTAAGAATACAAGGGAGCGATCACGACCTCTAAAAGGGCCATTAATACAACAAAATATCCAATAAAAGAAAAGAGAATAGAGCATTAAGCCATACGAATTCGCATCGGAAGCACGCAGTGTCTTTCATGCCTGTTTTCAAAAGTGATGCACCGCTTTAAGGAGCAAAAGACACTCGGGAGAGCCACCGGACTAACCAATGTTCTCTTCAATTTGCCCAGAAGACAAGAAAATGGCAACATATTACCAGGTCGTTGCGCAGGGCTGAAATTAAGCTTTTTAGCCTCCCTCCTCTATAAACATACCTAAGAAAATTCCTTTATGCTGAAATTTCTCATGCTTGGTTTCTTCTTTCCCCTTTCAGAAAGTCTAAGGGGGGAAAAAAAATAAAAATCAATGGAACCCCTTAAGAGTTATATGAAAGTGAAAAGAAAAAACAAACTTTGATTTTACGTGGAAAAATGTGTCTCTCTTTTTTTGTTCTTGGAAAACCCACACAGATTCATTTTAACGGCGCACAACTGGCACGCAAAACGCTTTGTCCTTAAAGAAGGAATAGTGGTTTTAAAGTACCAGTTATTAAAAACTGAAAAGTATGCATGGAACATGCTCAGCGCAGTCCAGCGTCTGTCTCCCTGAGCCCAGCGTATCTCCGTAGAAACACTCACTGAAAACAAGTTTTGTCTTTGTGGCAACTACCGAAGCTCTACGCTAGTAACTGTTTGCAGGTGAGACGGTACGGGCAACGGCAAAGCTCGCTGCTGTGAGAGGAGCCTGACGCGGGCGCAAGGTAGGAGGCACGCAGGCGCTTTTTCGTATGCCCCGGGTTGCCAGTTCTTGCAGTAAACCTGCTGTCGGCACAACTCCTGGAGTCGTGGGATTACATGAGAGTCACAGCTTCTTCTAAAAAGGGGAAAGGAAAACAAAAAGGAAGGACATTTGACAGCCTTCAAAGAAGGAAAAATAAGAACTTCAAATCAAGTGCTGAATGCTCCAAAACTACAAAGCGAATGAAAACAATCCCAAAATATGAATATCTCATGATCCGGAGAATGGGAAAGGGGACACTGGAGGTCAGCAGCACCATGCCCACTGAGGCGCAGAGAAGCAATAGTTATTTATCTGCAGTCATGAGTGACGATGCAGAATAATGATGAATTCCAAACGTTCCAGATTATTGGGTAACACCAATCGCTGCATTAAGCAACGCTGTGGTATCTGCGTGGTGCCCACACAGAATGGAATCAGGGTACCAGGCACCCAGCAGAAACGCCAGAAAAAAGGTACTGCAGGTGACCTTTTCGACTCCTCCCGACTCTGCTGTATTTATAACGTCAGAATTCATTATTTTTTGCACCCTCTTCACTGAGCATAGAGGCACGCAGCTCTAGGCTATCAAGTGTGACAACTCACATGCCCTTAAGAAACAATAAGACACCGGACAGCTTGGCTCAACCTCAATAAAGTCCGTTTCCACAAGTATCAACTTACAGGGTTTGCTAATTCCCGTTGCAAAGGGCACATAAATCAGCGTTGCACAGCACTTGGCCTTTCACCGCCGCTGGAAGGACTGCCCTCGCCGGCCCTCTGCTACGCGGGACTTCAGGCCACGGGCAAGCTACCAACGGAGGTAACAAAGATGTCCCTACACAAAAGACCTTCTGAGATAATAGAAAATGCAGTCAAAACTAAGGGTGAAAAACAGTCGTCATCTCAGATACAAGTTAGCGAAGAAACGGAAAACCGATGTATTTTACTCTGAATAGAAATATTCTGCTGGTCGAAAGCTAGGAAGCACCGTGTCAAAGTACTGAAATACCAAAGCTAGTAATATTTACATCGAGCTCATTATTTGACATTGGTTCTACGTCTTTGCACAAAAACACCCGATTGTAAAATCTCTCAAAGGAAAAGTAGGTTTACACAGTAGCGATTTAGTCAGGTATAAAACAAGAAAGCCAAACGACAGCGTGATTTGTACGAGGTCACAAAGTTAATTTACTGTTGCGTGGTTGCTGCTTTTAAAAAGAAGTCCAAGTAATTTATCAAAGGTATCAGCCAAGTCGCAGAAGTAGTCTGTGAAAACTAAGTATCAGTTTAAAATTGAAGTGAAAGCAAATATTTCACCCCATTAATAGGGACAACAGTGCTGCAGCTTTATCCGTCATTTCAAGAAACTCCCAATGAAACAGGAGCTTGGGAGGTGGAACTGGCTAACTTTTCTCTCCATCGCTCTTTCAGAGCCTGAACCAGCGAGCGATGACGAGAGTTGCAGTGTGACCCTCCGAAAAAGGTAAGAACTGGTACGCGGGTGACGAGTTCCTACAAGAGACATCTATCTTGTCCACCTTCCGCTTCCCCCCTTTTCCCCAATAACCCTGCACGGGGTTTTCTGTCCAGGCCGGTTTCTTGCCCCCTTGGCAAACCTCAGACCACGCGGCTCCAAGGTCAAATTCCAGCTACGAGCAAGTACAGCACTGAATAAACAGGGAACATCAAAAAAGGCATTAGTGAATATGGCTTCTGTAGCTCTACCCTACGAAACGCAGTTTCAAATTCAGTACAACCTCTACAGTCAATAAGAACTTTGAGAGAGGTTACAAGGATTAAGTTTTGAGAACATTGACTATTTCAGTATCTGTTTACCTTCTTTTACCGAGACACATACTTTACCACATGTGATATGTGAAGGCAGAACGTGAATGAGAGCCCAATTCATGTGCGCTACACGTGTTATCAAGGGTCCACAGAAGTTACACAATCTGGTTTTTATTACGAAAACTATAAAAAAGGGTTGTACTTAGTGATTTTAATAAGCTCGGGCCATTTAATAAACTGCTAGCCGTGAGCCTCCAGGAATGAAAAAATTTAAGCAGCATATGCTACTTTGGTAACAAAAAGCAAAAATCCAGAAAGGAAATTATTTGTCCAACTGCCTTAAAAGCACCGTTTTCTGAAAACGTGTAGCCGGGGCTAAAAGGTGTGATTCAATAACAGCTACGAAGCAGATACCCAGAGCAGCCCCCAGGCCCCAGCCATTTGTTGTAGAGTATTTTTTCAGCACCTACGCTGCGCAGAGGACGAGCGACCCGAGCTCAGCGCCAGCTCCCCGCCACTCCAAGGGCGGGTGCACCTCCGGACCGCCAGAGAGGCAAGCAGCACGGAGAGCATCCTTATTGACTCCGGAGTAGCTCCTCAAGCTTTAAACAGGAGACAGCACGAAACCTGCACTACCTCGAGCAGAGAAGCTGCAAATAAGGAAAAACCCCAGGTTTTGGCTCCCCCGCACACCTCACCGTACCACCAGTGACTGTTCCTACTCTTCGTCGCGCAACGCACAGCCAGGTGGGGAGCGTCCCACTCACCTGTAAATAGCACTTTAAACCCCCAAATACATTGCTTAAAAGGCATGAATTACATGTAAACCCACACTCTGTCATAAAGAATAATTTTTCCAAATCAGAAATAAACTGTAATTAAAAGTCTAGAAGTTCTGGCAATCAAAGTTTTCGTTTTATGAAGTCGGAGCTTTTTCATGCAGACTTTCTACAGATGCCTGTTCCTAAAGCCTTTTCTAGAGAAAATTAAGTAATTAGAGAAAATAATTTGAAAAAATTCTAGAGAAAATTAATTAACTAATTAATGACCTGATTAAAACACCTCTATGTTCAGCTTTAGCATAAGCAGCGCAGCTTAAAATTCAAACTCTCTGTTCTTCTCCCCTCCGCCTAATTCACTACATACCGTGAAGTGTCTTAATTAACCTTCAAATGTCCTTTCCAAACTAGAAAGACAGAAAAAAAACGAGACTGGTAATGGTGTCAGTCAGCCTTCTCAGCATCACATTTCCACTTGTGGCCGTGTAGCGCATACACATTTTGGCAAATCTGGGGCCAAATTAAGTTTCCAAATCAAGCGTTTTGGGCTATTCCTGTTGGGCGTTCCAGAAAGCGCCCAGGAATTCCCCAAACTGAAGTCCTCCTCTTCTTAAGAGTTCATAGGCAACTTGGATTTCATCGCTTCACATGGCTCAGATGCCGACCTCACCTGACTTTATCGCCTCTCCTCCTTCCAGCCCCCCGCTACGCCGCTCCAGGCAAGCAGCCCCCTCCCCGGCCTCGTACCTCCTGGCTCCCCGGCAGCACTCGGCCCATCCGTTGGACCTCAACGCTTCGGAAAACGCAGTCGGCGAGGCAAGAGCTGCACCACCCGGTGCAGCAACAGCTCATCCAGCCGTCTGCTTCCTAGCGACTCTTTGTTCGGGCGAAAAGGTTGGCCAGTTCGTGACGCAGACGGTCATTCTGGAATTTCAGCTTTCTGCCATCAGATGAAATATTATCCAAAGGCGGCTAAACAATTACACATTTCTGTGAATCCCAGCTAAGGCTGTTTTTCTGTTTTCCAACCTGCTTTCTCTTTTGGTTTGTAGCAGAAAACCATGTTACGTTCGCTTTCTTCAAACGCGTGCTTTCAGGCAGGACATCGCGTTCACTGCTGCTGCTGCTACAGCCGAAGACACGCAGAAAAGCCCAGGGAAAAATCGATACTGGCGCAGTCTTGCCTAGAAGACGCAGCAGTAAGCAGTTTTGGTGCCAGTCATCATCCCTCTCCTTAACTGAAGGATGAGGAATTACGCAGGACTGGCAAAGTGGACTGGTTGATCCTACTTCCATCCTCGCTTTCAATTATTTAATAACCTGCTGCCACTCTCTCCTGAACAAGACAAGAGAGACCTTGTTTAAAGACAAATATCAAAATTTTACTTTCAGTCACCAAAAAGTGTCTACAAACGCCTCCTGTGAGCCCACGGCAAAAAAAGCTAAACCACCTCCACCGTTATTTGAAGGGATATAGTTCAAGGGAGAAGACCGCAGAAGACCTCTGGAAGGTGACTTCCTCCAAAACCTATGGAAATACCGAATGGGGGACTAATGAGACCCTAAAATCATGTCTCCCCCTGGAAACCACAGAAGCAGAGCCCACCCCTTCCCAAAGCCACCAGTGGAGAAGGAGTCCACCAGAAGGAGCCTCTCCAGCTGGTGCCATGGATCCCGGGAGGCCGGTCTGCAGCAGGAACCGTTTACGCGTAGAAGTTCTCCACTGGGGTAGAAGGAAGGCTCGCTGCTCCCACCAGCGGCTATCCCACCTTACCGGGCCAGGAGAAAAATCTGACCTTGCGCAGATTTGGAAAGAGCCCTTTCCCACAAGATGGGCTCTCTGCTACCAACCAAGAAAACCTCATTTCTGCCTCCACCTACAAAGGGATCGCTGGTCCCAAAACCTTCGTAACAGTGGTGACTGGGTGACCCTCTCAGACATGAGAAAGGCACGTGCTCTCCGAGGCTCGAGGCATTTGCTAAACACAGCAACGCCTGAGGAGATAAGGTTGTCCCCCTCCTGCGGTGCCAGCAGGTCCTGGGGGCTCTCAGTTCTTATTAAGATGGGCCCGTGGCAGAGGAGGGGCTCGGCAATGCGCCCCAAACGTTTCGACAGACGTTTATTACAGTCTATGCGGACTTTTTAAAAATCTTGCAAGACAAACGGAAAGGTAGAGAGCACAGCTGTAACTGTAAATCAAGGGAACCGATTTAGTGCGATAAAGGAAGCCTTATGCAGTCACAATTGTCTTTTCTGTCCATTTCCTTTATTTTTTCTCCCGGCCCCCAAGAGCCGTTTCACAAGCAGTTGTAGTCTCTAATCTCTTATCTTCTTACTGCTGCCATCCACCTACTGCACTGCTGGTGTACCACCCAGCTCCTTGCGCAGACCGAGGATAGAAATAATCCGACGTGAAACAGAACCCCTCGGAACCACTTTGAGAAGGAATTCCAACAATAAGATCCTTCCCCAGAAAAAGCTCTATTTGATACAGGTGCTTGTGGGTAAAAACAACACGTTCTTGCAGAAGACGCAGACACGGGAGGGATGCTTCCATTGGGCAGAAGGCCAACGGCACCTCAAAACCTGACAGTGTTGATAACTTTGAGAGCTGGAAACTGTTCCCTTATTCATTCCAACCTCATTTCATGCTGCAAGGATCCATCTGCGGAAGGGATTCCCAAGAGGGATATATCCTTTCGGCCTGCCAAGACAAGAAAGCGCAGGAACGCCACCACCTTGTACACCACCGTCCCCTGAAATCACTCCATCCAGAGCCCCACTGCCCAGGTGGATCTTGCAGAGGGAGCTGGAGCTGGAGGAAAGCAGCAGGTTGACTATATTTGTCATTTCTCTATATGTCCCATGAGAAATCTGCACAGATTCCATCCCATCTATGTTCCGAGTTTTGTCCGGACTGAAGAAACAAGCTCCAGCGAGAGAAAACAGGAGAGTTTGGAGGCAGCACGCCAACAACGCACGGTGTTTCCAAGGCTATTTTACTTCAGGAGCTCCTTTCTTCAGTCCAGTACCATCAGAAAAACATGGCAAACCTCAGACAACTTTGGCTCTCAGGTCTCCGAATGAAGTTCTGGGTCAGGGAAAATAATGGAGAGGTCAACTGCTCCAAGGGACCAGAATTACAAACCCTATTTTAGATACCTATTAGACTTTATCACCAAAACTGCCTTGTCAGCCATTTCTGCCGTTTGAGGATGACTGCTCCCAAACTAGTCGGTTGCGGCAAAGCTTTAATTTACTCCTGTGGCATGAAAATGTCGCAGGCAGGTAAGCAATTCCCAAAGCACAGAGCCTACGCAGGGTCGCCATCGGACGGCGTGACCTCTCCGTGCGGGGTACTGACCGAGAGGTGTTGGCCACACAGGGCTGTTCCCCCAAAGGTCCTGCAGGGCAGGTGATGGGAAGGCACCTACTGAGGGGCAACGTCAGCTTAGGCTATGGTCCCCTAAGGTTTCTATGACCACGTGTTGTAACAACGATTTGAAGGGCAGTGCGGCAGGACCCGAGTCAGGCTAGCAAGGCTGCTTCTGCTCTGGTAGAGCATTTCTTCTCTCTGGAAGCTTAAGGGACCTTCAGTCGAGGCCTCATCAAAACACTTCTCATTCACAGGAACGGATGAGTCCCTCCGCCGGTCCAAAACACCCTAAGCCCAGGAGAGGCAAGAACAATCACATTAAAAAACGCAGCCAAAGAGCTGAAAGTCAAGTCACGCTCTGACTTGCTTCTGATCCACCACCGAGGTAAAAGCTGCAGGAGGGATCCTCAGGGCAGTGCCCCCGATGACAGCAGCCAAAGCCCCTGGCTGCAGATGAGTCCTTTGCCTGCTGCCTCCCC
This sequence comes from Ibidorhyncha struthersii, assembly GCA_013398815.1. Classification (NCBI taxonomy): domain Eukaryota; kingdom Metazoa; phylum Chordata; class Aves; order Charadriiformes; family Charadriidae; genus Ibidorhyncha; species Ibidorhyncha struthersii. The sequence continues at coordinate 687,257 of VZSZ01005267.1, read as the reverse complement.
ACGGCGGGGGGATGTGTCCCTGGAATCCCTGCTCTCTGCCTTGGAAAGGAGAAGGAGATGGCATGGCCTCAGCAAGGGAAGACTATCAAAGGATGCATCCTACAATACCCTTCATCGCTGCTTTTGCCACGCAGTGACTGCAAGTTACTGAAAGTCTCTTTGGGATGCTACAGCGAGCCGCTGCGAAACCCTGAGAGCTTAACGGGACTTCTTCCAGCAAGCAGGAGCAGCTCCAGCCTCAGACCAACCTCAGCAGAAGGTCAGCAGAAGTTTGTTTACTGCACAGTGACACTTATGGAATAAACACTGATGAAATGAGTACTGAATTCCACTATGTTGCTATTCATGAGGCAGGTTATTTAGGAAAAGCAAGTGCTGGGATGAGGACACTCAAAACTGGGGATGCTGCTGTGACACCAAAGGCAGCATTAGTAATGCCAACTCCATCACCCCTACTGCCGTGAAGCCTTCGGCACCCGCTCCTGCTCCTCCCGGGCTCGGCACTGTCTGGGAACACCCGGACTCAAGAGCAGACTCAGTGGCATTCTGAGGGTGAAATGAAGGGGGAATGTTTTTGTTGGATTATACAGAAATAGGGCAACTTTCTTCACCCTCCGCCCTGCAGAGCGGCCACAGGACAGACAGGCTAGTCTAGGTGTACTCTACATACAGGGGCAGAGGAGCAGCTCCGCAGAACTTATTTTCTGTTAAGATTTAGCTCAAGAAGGGCTGCAAAACCACACCTGTTCTGTAGGGACACGCTGTTGGAATATAAACTGTCCAAATCCACGCATGAGAGATGTTTATTTTCCCATATTCATAGCCATAAACAAGCATCCCTTTCATAGCTGAACCACTTTCTCGCCTCTGTACGCTACTCCGTCAGTGAAATGAAGAGTAAGCAAGGAAAGACGATAAGAACACAGTCACTCTGCTATTTAAGACACAACACCTCCAGACGGAGACGCGTGGACTTAAAATACACTACTTTACAGAAACTTCCTTCCCTTAAAATACGCCACATGAAAAATATTTGAAAATAAACTAAAAAAACCTAGTAAATGCTATTTTCAAGTTTAACTGCTATACTACCCTCGAGGACCAAAATGTTTCCCTCTCTGTGACATACTCATAGATGCGCATATTCACGGTCACCCTCTGAGCCCTGGACGGGGACCCGGCAGGGAGGACCGGCTGGGGAAGGGTTTCGAGGGCAAGAAAAGCACCAGGAACAAATTGCTCAGTAGGCTTGTGCTTTAAAAACCTTCCTTCCCGATAAAGCAAGGGCGGTAAAGTTCTCTCCCGCGACAGAGGTCCAGGAAACGCATCTGTGGCAGTGTTAACGCTTGTCTTAAAACGTACAACGTGCAACTAATCCCAGGATCTTCACAGCAGATCCTGCGAGCTCAATAAAAGCAGGCTGGGACAGTCCCCTAGATTTAAGACAGATACACGCGTAACTCTTATCTAGTAGGTTTACACACAGTTTAAATCTGTGTTAACTTCAATTTGTTTGTGCCGCTAAACGGAGTACTCTGAGGCCAAATGCACACGGCGTTCAGTGATGTGTTCAGACACAGCCTAATAATGTGGAAAAATTCATAAATACATTGATCTTTGAATGGACATGCTGTTAGGCAAGAAAATCCTCATTTATCAAAAATAACTACAAACACAATTAAAACGCACATCTTTTTTTTAAGTTGGCTGTTATTAAGCAAGCAGAAAAGGGTTTTTCCCCCCCTTTTTTTTCTGAACAAGCATCGCTTGCTTTAAGAAGGAATTTAAAGCATTTAATCTCTGGATGGCTTACATAGGAGACTGTCGAGCCCCGTGAAAAAAAACCTTGAAACAAGTCCTGCAGTTCTGTGTAGAGACACCTCGACTAGTTCCCACGTCCATATGATGGCAGCGTTGCTGCCGTAGACCCTGGACAAACCGCGGTGGCTCCCGCAGCCCAGTGTTTTGTCAGGAATCACGAGCCCCGGGTTGAAGCAAGGAATTCCCGTAATAGAAGCGATGAGGGGGAAAACCGAGTTACTTCAAAGGCAGGCTACAAATACCTCGCTGAAGGCTGCTTACAGTCCCAGCTCTTGCTCTTTCCTTCTCCCGCTGAGAAATCACGCTTGGGGAAGGCTACTGGAGAGGAGGAGAAAAAAAAAAACAAAACCCAAACTCAAATCTGTGCACAGTGCCCCTTATTAGCAGGGATTTTCTGGGTTCGGATTTAGATTCCAAAGCTCGAGTGCTGATGCTCCCCAGCAGCATCCCCTCACCCTCTGCCCCGGCAGGAGCCGAGCTCTCGGCTGTACCATGCGGGAATGGGTGATGTACTTCACCGATTTTATTTATTTAACTGCATCGGGCCACACTCCCCGTTTGTCCTCACCCGGGACTCTTCCCAGCGCGAAGAGCGGCAGCGGACAGGGCTGCTCCCATCCCCTTCCATGCGGGAGGGGAACAGCTCTTGCAGGAGAGATTTCCTCAGGTCACCGAGACCGTCGGTCAGACCTTTTGCTTTTGTGATCCACTTCAAAAATACATAACATCTTTTTCCATTTGAAAAACCTATTACCTAAACGGATTGCATATTTCCGTGCTATGGAAGACGTTTGCACGGCTCCTTATATTTTGGCCCAATTCGATCTACGTTAAGTCCACAGCAGTACTGCTGTACATCTATTCAGTTTTTCCTATGACCACGCAGGCCTTGGAACAAAGGGAGAGGGAGCTGCAGCCCATAGGAAAATTATCATTTCAGAGGAGGACTTAGCTGTTCGATCAGCCTTGAAAACGTAAAGCGTACAACCCAGTGGAAACTCTGAGCAAACCCCTTTTTATTACTTCCTACTTTGTACACTAAGCGCAAAGCACGGAGGTTTCCCCCATCCACCGCCCTCCAACGGGCAGCCAGAACTTGGTATGAACAAGAGGTTTCTAAAACCATCTGCTGAAGCGAAGAGATCCTCTCTGCACCTCTAAACAGCAATTTTCTTTTCAGTTGGGTTTCCTCTTAACTTTGGTCACTTGGGGCTGAGGGTTCCCCACCGAGCGGGGCAGGAGGCAGAGAGGGGCAAGAGCTGAGCTGGGACTTGGGACGGCCTCAGACCTTCTCCCTGCTCACATCACCTTTTGCAAATGCTCTCCAAGCGATTCACGTGTCTGCCTACGGGATCTGACAAATTCTTTGGAGTTTTACTGTGACAATGCTTCACAACAATGACTTTCGGTGAGAGCTTTGGAAGAAAAAGGAAGCTTTAGGTGGGAAAGGGCAGTTTGTTCTAAGGGAGAACGGGAGAAACGCAAGGCAGGAGGAGAGAAGGAGACGCAAGGGCCAAGAAGTGAGGCAAATCTATCATTAGCCCAAATCTGGCCCCACTAGAAAAAAACTTTTAAAAACAAACAAGAAGAAATAAATGGAGCTTGAGCAACCATCTGCACAAACTTGGACTACACTACACAAAGTAGGGATGAAGCACCCACTTGTTTGGAGTGACAACTTCAAGGAGAAGCAAACTAGACATCGAAAAGAACTTCTGATTATATTATTTCACACTATATTGACATTTTACTTCGATCACCATCGCCTCCCTTCTCAGTACGCCTTCCCTCGGTGGTTTATGGAAGAAGCCTCAAGTCCTGAATAAGCGACACGATGGCACTGCATTTTTCCAAGTTTCTGGAGCTGCCGAACTTTGAGGAATCCTCCTTATTACGGATTTACTGCGTCTGAAAAGTCTGTATGAGCCTCTAGGAAGTGCTACGCCCTGGAGAGGTGACAGGGATGAAGTCCAAGCCCAGCCTGAGAGTGACCAAAGGCCGCTCGGTCCAACGAGGAGGATGGGCTGCGGTCACCAGCCGGGCTCTGTCTGTCCAAGGAGGCAGCTGCAACCGATCAAGCCCAGTTAATAAGTCGGCAGGGCTGCCGAGTACAGCCAAACGCGAGCGGTAAGACCAGGCAGCGCAGGTTACGGGAGTTCATGGCGGGGATGTAATTACTGTGGGAAGCGCGCACTAGGGCAGGGTAGCACGAACACGACAACGCTCCACCAGCCCAAGACACCGCCGCCAGCCGCGCAGAGCAGCCGGTGCTCCGCACGCCGTTCCACCTCCCCGTCCGTTCGTGCTGTTTGCCTGCGTTTCGTGCCCCCAGAAGGCAACGGATTACCAGACGTCCATGCTCCCGGGCAAGGGAAAAGCACAGCTTCCCGCACCACCCCCGCAGCCCCCAGCCTGGAGCGGGAGAGACCCTCCAGGGCCGAGGGGACGGTCACATTTCAACCCTCAATGCGCATCCCGGCCCTCCGGAGAGCTGCGCGCCTCCTTCCAGTGTTACAGCACGTGCTGCCTCTGAACATTTCCTAAACCGAAGCCACGTAAAGAAAAGGCAAAGGATCAATTAGCGGACTTTAATCCAGGCTGCTGTCTGTCAAACTACAATTTCACCGTCTGTCCGTCCAAGTTCTTCAGTGCTTTTCTCCTTTTACCCTTCTCTGGTAAGAGATCCCAGGCTTCAATTTCTCAAGCCCGCAGAGCCCAAGGATGATGTTACCTTCAGCTGACGAACAGCAGCGCGACACCAGGATAAACTTCTAGAAAAACTATCAGGTTTTCCACCAGCGCTCTTCCCTTTCCACTGCTGGATCAACATTTCTGCGTTCTGACGGCACCATCTGAACACCGAAAGCCTGCGGTGGCAGAGCAAGCTGCAGTGACGGTTAGGTAGGGGGTAGAGAAAAGCGGCCGTAGCGACAGCGGGTTCCAGCGGTCCATCCCCAGCTCTGCCAGGCACTGCGAACCCCACAACCCTCCCCGAGCCAGACACCGGAGATCATCTCCATGCGCCGCCTCAGCTCCTGGAGGATGCCTCTGCCTGACGTCTGTGACTCAGTTCCATGTTTTGCCCCAACTTTGGCAGATATTTGATAAACTCTATAAATACTGTGACAATAAATATTGCTATTTTGACCCAAACAACTGCAGAAATAGGCAACAGAAAACTGACGAAGTACCAAATTTGTGAAACACCGTAATAAAGACAAAAGGCAGCCGTCACGTGGCCAGCTGAGCGTTCTTTCGCTCTGACAAGCGCGTGCACATGTGTGCGATTTTTTAAATGAACAGGGCTCTTTTCACGGGATATTAAGTGGATGTGAACATAAGAATTTGCAAAACTGATGGCATGCTGACGACTTTTACTGCAAAAGTAGAAACAAACTATCTCAAAACAAAAGCATTCAAATATTTTGCTTTTTAAATGTAAGTTTGGACTCAGGAAGAGACCACGGGCAAAATCTTGCTTTACTAGTGCAAATGCCAATTAGTCCATACATTTACAAACAAGCAACCAAAATTTGGCACCCTTATGTTCTTCATAAGCATACACCTAGCGGTGAGAGCAAACACTAAACGCTAGGAAATTCAGCGCTGGCTGTGAACTACACGTTAGCACAGTACGCAGCTTTGCCCCGCGATCAGCAGTCGTCAGTAAAAATCTCCTTATGCGCCAAATAAAATTCGCGAGGTCTTTCGCTAACTCGTGGCAAGCCAAGTGCTCTTTTTCTTATCAAACTTGTTTTATAATCTATACACCGAGTGAAGTGCTACCACAGCGATTGCCTTTTCTTTCCCCCAAAGGGTGAGCCTAGCTAGCTACACCCGAGAGCGTCTGAATTCCTCGGCAGTCAAAAATAAATCTTTCCCACAGACACACGGCCCTAGAATTTCTCACTGTTGTTCCAGTTTCTGTTAAGCCGTATTGTCTCACTCTTCACATCTTTAGGATAACCAAATAGTCTAGCTTGGCTGAGACACGCACAGTACAGCAGCAGAGAAGCCAGAAACTTCAAGTTGCTTCTGCTGACCTTGGAGCTGACGGGAGGCAAAAAAAAAAAAAAAAGTAAGTTTGAAATCCCATCAATCTTCAGGATTATTTACTTATTTCACACCCGCTTGCTTAGAGCTCCCAAAGACTGTTACAACGGCGAGCTGAAGGAAGCGAGGAAAAGCGCTCTAAAAGGTGGTTTTCACCGCCTGAGCTGTTCTCCCGGCCAGGGAGCAGCAAAGCCACCGCAGCGGCTCTGCCGGCCAGGGCGTCCCCAGGCGAAGCCACCTGCAGCGCAGCACCTCGGGCGGCAGCCGAGCTCGGTGCGGGCAAGGACCGGAGCCGTGACAGCTTTGTACCGCGCCTGCGCCCCGACGCCGGTTTCCAACCCGGCCACACCGCAGGGTGGTTCAGGGGCCTGAAGAAGCCCCTCAAAGACTGTAGGAGACAGCTTGGGTGGAGATGGACAAAGACCACAGTGACTCAGGAGCATTTACCCACTCTCCTCCTCAAATAAAAACCACCCGTTCTCCTGGTCCAGTCCCTAAAAACCACAGGAAGCGCATGAAGGGCTTCTCTCTCCTGGGTGCTACGGGAGAAGAGTGGCAATAAGCCACCCAACCGGGAAACCTCCAGTTCTTTACTCAGGACCCCTTCGGTAATCTGCTCTCTTCTTACACACGTGGAAGTTTGAGAAGGCAGCAGCTACTTCACTTCAGTTAACTGAAAACACAACACGAGCAGCTTGTCTGCCACATGGCAAGCTCTGCCAAAGCTGCTCTACTCCTTAATCTAATTCCATTTAATCCAATTTATTGTCTTCAAGCGCTGTCTCACTTCACACAAGAGCTTCATTCAGGATTACCGCTAAAATACAGCTCTCGACCCGGGGGCCTCGTTCATTGTGAGGACTACCCCCGAAGCTCTATCTGTGCAGGCAGATGTCTGCGCAGCCTTCGTAAACACAGCACACAGCCAACAGATTCTCCTAACCCCCCCCCAAAACACAAACAAAGCACACCGAACTCACAGCAGCTGATAACCTCAGATGTAAACACCACCCCTATCTCCCTTCTTTAATTAAGGCAAGTCAGGGAGTTGGGTTGCGCGCAGCCCTCGGCTCCGAATTGGGAGTTTGAGACACTTCGGCAATTTCTCAGGCAGTGACTGAGGTCTGCTCTCCAGGACTTATCGCAAAATGGAATCAAATCATTACCATGGGGCACGTGATGGGAAGAGGGAAACCTGTTTCCAAGAAGGGATACTTGTTGCGGGCTCGTTCATACGATTCCTCTGCTGAATAGCAGCGGAGTAACCACTACATTAATCTTCCTGGATGCTGCAGTCGTGTTCCACCGCTGCTCCTGCTACTTAAAGAGTACAAGGTAAGTATTGTTAGCTTTCTTTACCGCATGATTGAATTAACGAATGGTATGTGGACTCGATATACGCCCAGGCTTTCAATACGGGATTTGTGTACCGCGCCAGTCATTGCATCTGCCGAAGCCGCAGTGAAATACCACGCGCTCTCAGCTAACACAGCGCAGGTTGGAGAACGAACCCTTTGTGGATGGAAACCACTCGGTTCTCTCGTGGTACCTTCCGATGAAACAAAACTGCATGTAAGAAAACAAAAAGCATGCTTATTTTATAAATAAACCCTTTAAAACTTAAATCCGGTGCTCTTCTTGGACTGCAGGGCAGCCCGCGATTTCGCTACCCGAGAAGTACACAGTGACGATTTGGAAGCCAAATTCTACGTTCGCTCATCAAAAGGTCGTCTTTTAAGTGACTTAAAATGACTTCATTATTCATTTTCCCAATTGTGACACCTCCTGAAAGTAAAACGGGAAATCAACAAAACGTAGGTTTGATTTCATTCTCTTGCACCAGCGACATTAAGGACTTGGCTCAAACTCGGTGAAATGACCCCAGAATAAAGCAGCAGGACTGCAGACATCAGTATGTCCTGAGCCATTTTCTAAGGATTTAAGAACTCAAGTTGTTTAAACGCTATCATTAGCAATGTGCAGTTAAGAGCAACGAAAGCTGCGTACAAAGTGGCAAAATACCAGACACTAATGCCATTAAATGAGCCTTACCAGACCATCGCAATTGCTAATAGCCACGGCGGCTCCGGGGATGTCAGTTATGTCTCCCACATAGGCGCAGTTGGTCCACAGGGGCTCTCTCTTCCATAATCTCTCGGTAGCAGTTCTGGTCTGACTCGTGTTACCAGCATCCCTTCCAGTTTCCACAGAGTCTTCGTACCACTCCACGACGGCCTCGGGAGCCACTAAACGAGTGTTGGGTTTCAGCCGGAGATGGAATTCCCTTCCAAACGCAGTGACGTTAAAATACAGCTGTTTGGGGCTCTGGGATACCTCCCGCGCCGATCTTCTTTGGTGACTTGCGGAGAGGATATTGGAGACGTAGCTTCCATCTGCGTTGGTACTAATTGGAATCACTAACCCATACGGTCTCGGTCTGCTTTTTTGTAATTCTGCCAAGAGAAATACCCAAAACCAAACTAAAATTAGAACAAGAGCATGGAACGAGCCTGAAGACGTCTCCCCTTCCAATATTCCCAATTTAGGATGCCAGTTAGAGCTACTCTGAATCACTCCACTGACAAGTTCAGCTGAAGAACGACAAAAACCTGTGTGGTTTTTAGAAGGACAGGGGACAGTGCCGCTTCCCACACCAACGTGCACTACGTTATCTGCCAGATAGCTCGTGTGGGTATGAGCACACCAACGCAACGTAGGCACACGTAAGGGACGCATCACCGCGCGCTCTACCTGGAGCGCTCAGGCTTATAAATCTTCACTTGGGTACCCTACAGCAATACTCTTAACACTATCAATTGTTATTATCAAAACGCCTTGGACTGCTTTTACCCAGATGCCGGAAGAAAGAAGAAAAGTGCTTGACACGTCACCATGTTAAGCAAGCTACGACGAACCAGGGCAAACGAGAAAGGAAGGCCATTGCAACTCCAGGGAAAGCATATGGATCCCGCCAAGGTGGACAAGCACCAGCGCCTCTGCCCAGTTACGCACCTCAAATAAACACACACCACAAACGCGCCCGCAAAATACCAACACTTTCAAGAAGCGGGTCTTTCACGACTCTGTTTTCCTAAAACTTACAGAGAAACCCCCAAAATATTCATTTGCATTTATCTGGGGAGCTTCCTGGGGTTTGGGTTTGCTTAGTAGCCACAGAAGCGGCAGCAACCCTTTCGAATCCTCTTGTAAGAAATGCCACGCAACTCCTTCACACCCCTTGAAGAGAACTGCTTGCTCCCGTGGCCAGACCTCCGCTAAGATTTAGCAAATGAAGAGCCACGCTTGGTTATAACCTCAATTTGCATACGTACTTCCACAGTCTTCGAAAACCGAAATGGGGAAAAGAATCCAGAAGGTATCGCCTACCGCTGATAAATGAATCGATGTCAGCAGTGGTCCAAGGAGTAACTTTTCCCTCTCCAGATCTCCTCTAACAAATCCCCTTAGCCAGCAACTTGCTGTCGCCCTTCCTCTTTGCGTAACTTGAGTAACGGAGTTCAAAAAGAGAAGCTGATTATTAAAAAAAAACAACCACAACACAAATTCAGGTACAAATTTGTACCTGAATCCTGCACTTGCCTACGCAGGAGCTCTAAATGCAGCAAACCCGCGCTCTGTCGCCAGCACTAAAGAAATCCTCAGGCGACACTACAGAAGCTCAGCGGCACGACCCTTAGCTAAGGCAAGGTGCCCTACACACCAGGTGGGCTTCCCAGGAGAAGTCCCTCCTCTCAGACATCTCATCAGCGCCGGAGCATCCCCGGGTAGCCGAGCTGTGCGGCCAGACAAGGCCGTGGGCAACCACTTCCGAGCGAAAACTTCTCTGAAGGCTCATCTGCTTCAGCAGAGGCGTTGGCCAAACGCTAGTGGAGACAAAGCCGCGGTAGGAAAAAAAGGTAACAGCAAGGAAAGCCCCATTTCCTGACAATTTCTGTGGTTCCCACCGGTCAGCTCAGGATTCCCGTCCCATTAGCAGCAGTATTAGCTGACTGGAAACCTTCCACTCAGGTTGCGAATTTGCTTAACTGACTACAATCCTCGCCCAGCCCCCAAAAAAGCCTCTTTCTGTGTAGTCCTTTACCTGTACCCTGAAAATAGCATTATTAGCCCAAGAGAATAATTTTTCCCCTCTCCGCTCTCTGCTGTTCTTAGGCACTGATGAGAAAGGGAAGAGAATCTTCTCTTTTGCTCAGAGAAAGGTCTTCTCCCGTTATCGCTCGCCACACTTGCAGCCCGGCGTGGGGACGCGCACACGTCTTTCCTTCACGTCGTTTCACACGGCTGTAAAACAAGTCCCTCGAATGAGTTTATCTCTTCTGCGAGACCTTGGTAATTCGGCAGTAATCAGGATGTTCAGTGCCCAATTTTCACCTCGTAAACGGAGAAGGAGAGACATTCCCGGGCCAGGTCAAGCTGTGAGCCAAACTGCTGCTAAGAACTGGACCAAAGCCTAAGTCTTATTACCTGTCTGATAGAGTTAAAAAGAGTTAAAAAGACACGCAGCACAGAAATAATTCTTCCCCAGCTCGCCTCTTCCTGAGGGAACTGGCTAAAGCAGTACGAGAGTGATATTACCGATACTTTTCATTTAAAAAAACCTCCACGATTGGGTAGCACAGATGCTACTGCTGAGAATTCCTCAAATAAATATACTTAATTAAATGGGCTAAATTTTATCTGCTCCCAGTGTGAATCGCACTTAGAACCGAGAATTAATAGAGAAAAAGCTCAGTAGCTCGTCTCTCTCTCTCCTGGTAGCAGTGGCTGCTTAGTTGAAGAGACTCACGCACTCAGTGAATAACGTTAGCAGGAAAACGTTCCTCGTGGCTTCACACGACAGGTTTTTTTTCCTCCGGTTTGCTTTTCTGCCAGCGACTGAGGGATGTGACAGAAAAGCAATGAATGGGACTAATAGGACGTGTAGGGGCATTTAAATTCTTGCGCTGTAAACACCTCTACCTAATACGCAAATACGATATGCCAGGCAAGCGAAAAGTTCCTTACACTTTTCAAGTCCATCGCTGCGCAGACGTACGCCGCGTCCCGCAGCCGAGGCCACCGATTCTGCCACACACCTCCAACAGCAGCTTCGAAAACTGGTATCCTAATTAGGACGTTCTCCTTGGGATAATTCCCATCTGAAACACTGGGAATTCCGAGCCAGGGTTGCTAACCTCCCTCCTTAGAGAAGGGACCAAATTAAAACTCTAAACTCATTTTTATTAATTAGGCACCGGGAGAGAGAGCTGCTGGGTTGTATATCCTAACTGGGTCAAAGCAAAAATCGAGAGCCTCACGTTCCCTGCGCCGCAGCCGTGAGATTTCATTCACAGACTGACATTCCTCCTTTTACCTCCCCGAGGTTCTTCGTGGCTTTCTTTTTTTAAAAAAAAATAAAAAAAAAAAAAATAAAAAAAAAGAGCAGTGTGCTGAGTGCCAGAGACCACAGTCTGGTGATCAGATTCTGTGCTCACCGCACAACTGAGAAACTGCTTTGCACGTCCTGCAGGAGTATTCCCAGACTTCTACTTGCCGGGGGGGGGGGCGACCCCAAAAAAGTTACTTAGCTAATAAGAAGAACAGCCTGCTACCCACAAGAAGGTAGGAACAAAGGCTGGAAAATAAGAACTGTCAAGTTTTTGAGTCAGCAAAAGCCTTTTCCAGAGTCTCTAAATGCTGAGCTAGAAGAGGAAATGCCTTTTGTTCAAAGGCAATTAAAATTAAATGTGACACGACTGAATACTGAAGACATCTAAACTCCTCCACTGACTTATATTACCCTTTTTCCATAGACCGTATGTCTTCGGAAATGCTATTCCAGCTGTAGGTGTTCCCTTTCCTAGGCTAAAATTTCAGAGTCGCTCCGTTCTGCTAATTCAAAGCTTACAGTAACCACCAGAGAAGAAACCCAGAGCAAGAGAAAAAGCACTTAACTTCAAATTTTCTTCTTTTTTTTTTTTTATTTCCATCTGGCTTTAAACTGCTGCTCCGGTTGCACAATATTTAGGTTGAAAGGAAGCACTTAAGAAAGAACATCACATTCTTTCATTGTGTGCCAAAACATAATTAGCTAGAGAATGCCTCTGAAGAAGCCCGTCCGGACTTTTTTTCCCTCAAATACACACGAAACCCAAGAATTAACACCGCTGGCTCACAGCAGTTGTCGTTGCACTGTAAAACAACTATTGACAACGGAGGTTCAAAAGTCCTAAACTTTTCTTCCCCCCCCCCCACCACAC